>OZ038495.1:90298167-90310667 GCA_964036315.1 Acanthosepion esculentum | reverse complement strand
AACAAAAAAATATTAATATACAACCCAGTGTGTCTGAAAATTTGAATTTAATCTTTTTTTAATATATTTTATTGTTCAAAACACACACACACACACACTTATATATATATATATATATATATATATATATATATATATATATATATATATATATATATATATATCGTGTGTAACAGCAAAATTGTTATATTGCATTACTTATATGTATAAGTAATACAATCTAAGAATTGCATTACAAGTTGCATTATATATATATATATATATATATATATATATATATATGATTGAGCCACAGAGGATCATTCGATTAACAAGGTCGATTTTACTGTTTTTAAACTATCCAAGGAAAATTATAGTTTAAAATCGACTTTGCTAATATATATATATATATATATATATATATATATATATATATATATATATATATATTTGTCATCCACAGACAGACTGTTTCGCTGTTTCATAGCTCATCAGTGTGCCTAGACGTCCGGTTGCCTCTAGCTAGGATCGAAACCCGACTGAATCAGTCGGAACTTCTTCCACTAAGCCGTCAGCGCACGGTCAGGGATGAAGGTGAATTTTAGCGTGTTTATTTTTAGATTTAGATAAACACACAGTGACTGACAGTGACTCAATTCTGCCGAAGAGTCGTGCAATATATATATAAATGTAATGCAATACAACAATTTTGCTGTTATATTCGGTATACATATTTTTGTTCGGATGGCTGATTGCTAGCCTTCCCATCCGTCATGACTTATTTGATGTCGTTATCAGTTAAAAAAAACTCTTTTCAATTGACAGTGAACTCCTAAAGCCTAATCAAATTTTCTTTTTCTCAGAAGACTGGCAGCAGAAATTTGTTTTCTCGACAAGTTCCTGCATTTCTCTTAAGAAACATTCTCTGGTTCTGGCTCAAGTGTTCTTAGTAATGGTTTTATGTGATCTGAGTTCAGTTTAATCATTACATTTACGATTTAACCCTTAGCAGACTAAAGTCTAAACTATGAACCATACGAGACATCGCAAGACAACGTCGAACGTGGTCTGTCGCCGCAAAGTTAATCATATTCAGGAGAAATCTTTGTCGAAATTCCTAAACACGTTGTTGCGAGATGAACTATTTTCGCAGGAATATATTTGGTGAGAGTGATATGTCGTAATAATAATAGGTTATATCAGCATGTTTCAAGTTCTGCGTTCGGGCTCACTAATATACACTGAAAGGTACCCAGATGCGCCTCAAGTCAAAATAAGAGTAATTTATTAATTGTTTTTATATTTAAAATAGTTTTTTTTTTTTTAAAGCGATAATATGGCAGGGAACGCTGGAAAATCTTCTCACTGTTGAAGAAGAGACTTAAGCAACAGAAATGTGGTTCTACAGAACGATGATGAGCATGTGAGCAACGACGAAGTTCTAGAGGCAATGGAAACAAAAAGGAGACGTATACTGAAATTTTTAGGATATATAATGAGGAAAGAGGGCTTGGAAAACCTGATACTCACAGGACAGATTGAAGGCAAGAGGAACAGAGGAAAACAACGCGCAACTTGCCAAGCGATCTTAAATGAATGGACGACGGAACAGGGTTTAGAAGAAATAGCTAAGATATGTTTATTCGTCCATGCATTGAATATTTCTGTCTGGTTTGGGAGTTTCTGCTATGTTGTTAGATATTCTTGATAAATAAGTTTAGCGCATATAAGGAAAGAGGGTTTGCAAAACAGATTGAAGGCAAGAGGACTGGGGAAAACAACGCATAACCTACCTGGCGAGGTTATATATTTGTTTTATAAAAAAAGCCACAAAGTGGGGAAAGGCTGGTCTTTCACTAGCTATCCTATTCCTAGTTAACCACAACCATGACCTATTCATACATTACAATTAGACATTCACCACAAGAACTCATCCATCACCTTTCAATCCTGCACACACCATAATACCACATATTCACCGCCTCTAGTAATTATGTCCACACAAATATGTATATGCACAAAAGCTGAGTATCATCTACCATGTATTCAACTGTGAAAGCAGAATAACAAAACTACAACATCAAACACACATATCCCCGCCTCTAGTAATTATGTCCACACAAATATGTATATGCACAAAAGCTGAGTATCATCTACCATGTATTCAACTGTGAAAGCAGAATAACAAAACTACGACATCAAACACACATATCCCCGCCTCTAGTAATTATGTCCACACAAATATGTATATGCACAAAAGCTGAGTATCATCTACCATGTATTCGATTGTGAAAGCAGAATAACAAAACTACAACATCAAACACACATATCCCCGCCTCTAGTAATTATGTTCACACAAATATGTATATGCACAAAAGCTGAGTATCATCTACTATGTATTCAACTGTGAAAGCAGAATAACAAAACTACGACATCAAACACACATATCCCCGCCTCTAGTAATTATGTCCACACAAATATGTATATGCACAAAAGCTGAGTATCATCTACCATGTATTCGATTGTGAAAGCAGAATAACAAAACTACAACATCAAACACACATATCCCCGCCTCTAGTAATTATGTCCACACAAATATGTATATGCACAAAAGCTGAGTATCATCTACCATGTATTCAACTGTAAAAGCAGAATAACAAAACTACAACATAAAACACACATATCCCCGCCTCTAGTAATTATGTCCACACAAATATGTATATGCACAAAAGCTGAGTATCATCTACCATGTATTCGATTGTGAAAGCAGAATAACAAAACTACAACATCAAACACACATATCCCCGCCTCTAGTAATTATGTCCACACAAATATGTATATGCACAAAAGCTGAGTATCATCTACCATGTATTCGATTGTGAAAGCAGAATAACAAAACTACAACATAAAACACACATATCACCGCCTCTAGTAATTATGTCCACACAAATATGTATATGCACAAAAGCTGAGTATCATCTACCATGTATTCGATTGTGAAAGCAGAATAACAAAACTACAACATAAAACACACATATCACCGCCTCTAGTAATTATGTCCACACAAACATGTATGCGCAGAAAAGCGGAGTATCATCTACCATGTATTCAACTGTGAAATCAGAATAACATATCATATTTTTATTACTTCAAAGCTCCCTAGAAAATTAAATATATATTAACACATTTTTATGTTTATACATTCTTTTTTATAGATACCAATATTTAAGTAAATGCTCTCTTTAGAATAAACAGTATTAAACAACATTTACCGGTATGAATCGACCTTGCAAACCGAAACACTCCTCTGTGGCGAAATCGGTAAAGCACGTCAGGCTATATGATTGTTCCACATAGGATACAGGTTCGATTTCTGTAAGAGGACGAATAATTTCTATGACAATTTCTCGGGCATTCAGACCGGCAAATAATGTTAATACTGTTTATTATAAAAACAGAGCATTTATTTAAATATTTCTATCTATAAAAAGAATGTATAAACATAAAAATTATTTTTAAGGCATTTTTATGTTCATACATTCTTTTTATAGATAAAAAAAATTTAAGTAAATGCTCTGTTCATAATAAATGGTATTAACGACATGTACCGGCCTGAATGTTCGAGAAACCTTCATAGAAAATATTCGTCCTCCGTGTGACGTCATTTCTTTTACATTTGGATACGCATTGAGCAAATATGAATGTATGAGAGAAAATCATGGAGAATTGAGTTTACAAACAATAAAATCGACCTTGCTAACCGAACGATCCTCTGTGGCCCAATCGGTTAAGGCACGCCAGGCTATATGACAGTTCCGTATAGGATACAGGTTCGAATCCTGTCGGAGGACGAATATTTTCTATGAAAATTTCTCGGACATTCAGGCTGGTAAATGTTATTTAATACTGTTTATTATAAACAGAGCATTTACTTAAATATTTATTGGACTTTGTCCATTTCTTATATGTGTGTGTGTGTAAGCAAAAATGTTAGTATGGAAAGCTTCCCACGTCTAAGTATGGTAGAAAAATCAAGTTGTCTGGGTGAAAAATACGATAAGAACGTGTAACTAAAAAAATTGAAATGTTTCCACACACAACAAAAATGGTAATATTATCAAGAATTATTGTATATAAAATACAATTATGGCACAAGGCCGAAAAGCAGGGATGGATTAAGGCCGGTTGTCACTTTCTATCTTCTACCTAGTTAATCCTATTCACTGGTTACAAAAAAAAATTGTAATATTGTTATTTATTAGGCATAAAAATACATAATTATGGCACAAGGCCTAAAAAGGGGAGAGGTTGAGGCTGGTCAACAGTAACTATCTTATACCTAGCTAATCTGATACACGATCAATTCACTGGTTACAAAAAAAAATGGTAATATTGATATTTATTGTGCTTTCATACACAATTGTGGCACAAGGCCGAAAAGGGGGAGGGGTTAAGGCTAGTCGTCACTAATTATGTTATACTTAGGTAATCCGATTCACGACCCATTCACTCATTACAATTTGATATTTATTGTATATAAGAATACAATTATGGCACAAGGCCGAAAAAGGAGAGAGGTTGAGGCTGGTCATCACTAACTATCTTATACCTAGCTGACCCATTCACGAATACAAAAAATACAAAAACTCGTCCGTCACCAATCAATCCTCCATACACCATAATACCGCATCCTCTCAAGTGGGTCCTACAAAACGAAACCCATACCATATAAATCTAATGATTATAAAATTTGTACTTAAAAATTGATGGATGAAAAAAAAAATCAGAGGGGTGGGGTAAAATGGTAATATTTTTCTCCACTACACACACTCCGGCTAAATTTATTTAAAGCCCCCCCAAGCAATTCTGTACTACGCAACAAACATCCATTGCTTATTTTTGATTGGTCAGTTCTTGGAACAAATGGAAGATAAATGTGAGAGATTTCAAGGATGCTTTTAGTGGAAGGCGTTAAGATTGAGGCCGATAAATTGTGGGCAATAACCGTAATTATTATCGATAATGTGCTCTTCGAAACAGTATCTAATTTTTGCTAATCTTGTTTTCCTGATATTAGCATTCGTTCTGTTACTTATCGGTGCAGTAATTCAAAGTTCTTTGGCTGGCGACTATAGTCTGTTTCACAAATATCTAGCCACCCCGGCAAGTCTTACAATCGCTTTCGGGGTAATACTGTCATTGACAGCACTGTTTGCCCTCGGCAGCGTTTACTGTGAACAACATAAACTATTGTCTGTCTACAGTGGAGTTTTAGTTATTCTAATGGTCATTGAATTGTGCGTCGGAATTGCTGGCTTCATAACTAAACCTCGCGTACTGAATTTGATCAAAGACTCCATGCGTCTCGCAGAATCTAAATACACCGTTGACAATTCTGTCAGTGCTACTTGGGACTCTCTCCAGCGGGACTTGAAATGCTGTGGTGTGGATCAATACAAAGAATGGTTTCGTTATTTGGGCAACGCTTCTCTCCCGGACTCCTGCTGCGTTCTCTACACTATCGACTGCGGTCGTAATTCTACGGTTATTAACGATTTTTACCTGACCGGTTGTGCTACAGCTGTCTCTTACTGGACTGGCATGCATGAAATCTCAATAGCCATCTTATTCGCCTTTTTGATAATCTTTCAGATTTTGTCTGTCCTGGCGTCTAAGCGTTATCTTAGAACGTCGCAATATTATGCTTATCCAGATAATATTTGAAATTTTAATTTTAAAGTAAAAAAAGAAAAACAACTGGCTTTCTTTAATGCTTTGTGACTGTTTTTGGCGAGTAACGATTTAAATAATTATCGAATTATCTTGACCAACTTAGTGCTGACAGGTGAAACTAACGAAATTTTTCTAATATTCGTTCTGTGTTGGTAATTCTTAATATTTAGTCTTATAGACGTAATCATTAAGTATAGTAAAAGAATAACTTGAGTTTGAATAAATTTGCTATGATGCTTCCGATAACCTCGTTTTGAATGTTATATAATGAACTTCACAAATGCGTTTACGGAATTGTTGATCTAAAGATTGGTATGATTTCTTTTTCAATTTTATTACTTAATTGTATTTTTTTGTGGAAGTAATTGTTATTCGTTTGCTTCAACGAAACTTTCCATATTAACTTTTAAAGGTCAACGCAATCACATATTTTTTTCTGTACAAACCTTCAACAGCAACTGAACAAAAATGGCTTCCTTCTCAGAATTTTTTTTTTTTTTTTTAAACATATGAAACCTTGTCCTTTAAAGGATAAATAGTAGAAAATTAATTGAAGATCTTCTAAAAAAATTTTTGTCTCGCCTGTCAACCGTCATTTCTACAGCTTATTTAAAGCCAGAAAATACTCTTATATTACCAGGGTGTTGGATGGTTGTTTTTTTTTTTATTCGATAATAATCTCGTTCGCGTCCTGGGTATGACGATAAACTGTCCAACAGCAAGGTCTCTGATAATACGTTTTTGAAAAAATGTTGCCAGCTGTATTTTTTTTTTTTTTTTTTTTTTTTTTTTTTTTTTTTTTTTGAAAAAATATTACCAGAAAAAAAAAAGTTGTTGGCATTAAATGACCCATTGAGGTTGATATGCCATAAAATAAACCAAAACCTCGTCCGTCCCCAATCAATCCTCCATACACCATAATACCTCATACTCTCAGATAACTTACAAAACACCGTGACATACTGATACAAATTACCGTAATTCCCTATGTATAACACGTATATATCAAATTAGAATATTCTGTTTAAAACCATTTTTTAAAAATAGGAAAAGCTGGCTGTAATGAAATTGGAGAATTACAATTTATAGGATATGATTACCAAACAACGGTTGCGTATTGTGCATTAGTAGAATCATTTTCCCAATATTTTTAAATGTGCGTGTTATACATGGGGATTACGGTAACCGGTAGTGTGTGAGAAGAAATGGCTACATACATTTCCTTGTGCGTAAGTGAATATAACTAACCTCACAGGAATTAGAACTCTGCTCCGTGATTTCTAACTGAATACGTCACCCACACATCCAAGCTTACACCACATGGTATACCCAAACGGTCACTCATCTATGTACTGACAAGGCTCAACTTTGCTTAACATCGGTGATGGTACGAGAACTGGTGTTTCAACGTGATACTACCGTAAACCCTTTATACCACCCACACATCCAATCTTACTGAACCAGGTATTTCCAAGCGGTCACCCATCTAAGTACTGACAAGGCTCGACGATGCTTAACTTCGATGATTGTACGAGGTGTTTCAACGTAAGCCGTTTTCATTTGCATATGTCTTTTGAAAGACATTTCCGTTTAGTAAATGAGTTTTGATATGTAAGAAGCTTTACGTTGAAAGCGTATGTACGCCTCAGCAGTAATATTAGTAGTTTTACAGACAAAGATAAATTCAACTGACAATAATACAGATAAGTTTTAACTGAAAGGAAAAACTAGACACCACTCAATTAAATAATGAAGATAAGTAATCGGTGAGTTGCGAAATATACGAAAAATTCTAGCGAAGATTAAATTATGGAAAACAAACTATATACTTTGAATTACTTTTAACTTACAATTGGTTAATTGTATTTTTTTTTTATTTAAGAAAAGATTTGCACCTATCAGACCCTACAAAGATTATCTGCAATTTTTAAATAATTGGTTTTAAAAAAACGTAGACATATAATTCAAAATTCTCTTTGCAGCTCCTGTTTTGTGCAAAAATTAATTTCTGCATGAAAGATACAGAGGATATTTTTATAGTTCCCACAATTCTAGACTTGCAAAATTTTAATTTCTAATAAAACAAATTGAAACATTTGCATAAGAGGTTTATTGAATTCGTTTACATTTATAGTTGAAAATCCTCTCTTTCTAAAACTTCGCCATCTTAATTAGCGTGTGGAAGCTTCCATCAGAATTTTGATATTACAATTAGCCGCTGGACTATCGTTTTGCTTATGCAAATGGCGTCTTTTGGTAGACGTCATCTAAACATTTAACTGCAGTTCGTGACTCTTTTGACCTAGAAGGTAGACTTCCCCCGGTTATAAAACTGTTTAAATGTTGGCAACTTATTCAAAACTGTATGAAGACCTCCAATGGCTTATACTGATTATTACCAGCGGTAAATGTAATTTCAGAGGATTCTGCGGTAAAAAAAGAAAACCGGAATTAGTGATAGTTATAAAATAGGTTTCCTTTAGATAACAAAATTAAACAAGAACTTCTTATTAATGTGAGTTTGGCAGAACAAGTTAATAGCTTTGGACACAGACAGTAAATTTTTTTTTTTTTTTAAGTTAATCACCACAAGCAAGGCTGGAAGCCACTAGCACGCAAGGGGTTACAGAAGGTTTGGAGGAAGAGCAGATAGGAGTGGTAAAGGCGAGGATGCGGAGAACGATAGTGGATCGATCAAGGCAAGCGGGTTACAGAAGATTTGGAGCGAGAGCAGATAGGAATGAAAGGTGAAAGGATGTGGAGAAGGGAAGTGGATAGATCAAGGCAACTGGAGATGTCGATTGACGTTACACTTAAATAGTTGGAGATTGTTGTTGTGGTAGGATCCACCTAATCTGCATAGCGGAGTACCGACGATATAAATATGGTCGGTACCGGAAGACAGGGAGGCTAATCACGAGATCCAACTAGAGATTCTGCCCGACTGCGACTTAGTCAACACATTCTCCAGGAACGGTCTTCCCAGAAATATACAGAAATACTATATGTAAATATTGTGTACACTTTCTTGTTATAATACATTCTTGTTCTAAGTACATTTTGTGTTGCATTATTATTCCATGCATTAGTCGAGATTCAACAATGAGTCAAGACTCAACAATTGTATTTGTCAGGGAAACAGGAATAAGGAAGGGAGTTCCACAGGCGAGATGTGCGAGACATGAAGCTATTGGAGTAGAAGTAATGGTTTTATCTTCCACGCCAAATTGAAGAATAATATCCATAGACATTGGGCAAACAACTATAGTATACACCAGGGGTTGGCAACCTTTTTCTGACTATGTGCCGACTTAAGGTTTTAAAATCATTCTGTATGCCCACAGCATACGTAATTTTATACAAGTCAAGGCCAATATACCTGTTCTACAATATATTTTATATAGATTATTTATTCTGTACGATACAGAAT
Organism: Acanthosepion esculentum; assembly: GCA_964036315.1. NCBI lineage: Eukaryota > Metazoa > Mollusca > Cephalopoda > Sepiida > Sepiidae > Acanthosepion > Acanthosepion esculentum. The sequence continues at coordinate 90,301,525 of OZ038495.1, read as the reverse complement.
TGTGGCACAAGGTCGAGGGGGAATAGGGAGGGGTTGGTCTTCATTAGCTATCTTAACCCTAGTTAATCCCACTCACGACCCACTCATTCACCACAAGAATTCATCGATCACCTCTTAATCCTGTATACACCACAATACCTCATACTCACGATATTTGTTGGATTAAAAAAATACAGTTGCGGCACAAGACCGAAAAAGGGTTGAGTCTGGCATTCACTATCTTATCCCTAGCTAATCCGATTAACGACCCATTCCCTCATTACAATTTGATATTTATTTTATATAAGAATACAATTATGGCACAAGGCCGAAAAATGGGAGGGGTTGAGGCTGGTCATCACTAACTATCTTATCCCTAGCTAATCCGATTCACGACCCATTCACTCATTACAACCATTTTCCCAGCGTCTATAGTGACCGATCAGATATATGAGTTCGACTTGAGGATCTAAGGTGAGTTTGAGTCCCAACAGACGCTCAAAGGAAGAAGCCTCTTTCAGAAAGCAAACATTCATTGTAACTGGCGATGATTCAGATTTCTATTATTTTATTCCTTTTGATTTCATAACGATAAAGTTAAGCAAAACAACATTTCTAATAACATCAACCTTATTTTATACTCGTAGGAATCACTATGATAGGCCTAACTGGCGGCCTAGGCTAGGCTAGCCTACCGTACGGTAAACTAGTCTACGTTTTCGATCGTCTTATACTACGGATATGAGAAAATCAGGAAAATGTATCTTTTGGGTATCGTCCTATCTATAATAGGTCACCTTATACTCGTAAATATATGGTATATTATTGTAAATATGATAAGATATAGCAGGGAAAGGGATCCTTACTGGAGCTGAAACGACCATTTTTCTAGCATCTTTAGTGACCGATCAGACATATGAGATCCAACGCTACTATTTTGAACCTAAACTTAGTCTTTAAACTCGTTTCCTATTTGAAAGAAAACTTCATTATGTGTGATTATTTATCATGTCAAACCACAACTTTCAAATTGAGTGCAATATCACGGTTCCAAAATCAAACGGCGCTCATGATGATGATATTACGTTTGTTCAGAAAATAATTACCGATTTTAGGACAAACCTTTTAATTGCGTTCCAATATATTATTATAATAATTGCGCAAAATTATATTCCTAATCTCATCTTCAATGTTACTACCACCGGTTTGTAACTATTAATACCTGTTCTCCCTATAGTTGCCTGTTTTATTATCACGTCATGATTTGATTTATGTGACCATATTTCATACGTTTATTTGACGTTTCTATCTCTCTGTGCAGAATCCTGGCAACACGTGTCCACTGTCCACATACAAGTGCCCACGGTCCACATACAAATGTCCACTGTCCACATACAAGTGTCCACTGTCCACATACACTGATGCAAATTCCTTCTAATTTGTTTTCCCGCGAACTCACTGAAGCATTGGAATATATTCTTGCAGCAAACTTTATACATGTTCATGTAAACGAAGCATACGCTACCTTCCTTTACTCATTGAGACACCGTCCTGGGATAAACTACATCAGTGTCCTGGTTAAGACGATAAACTATTTCCAACAGCAAGCCCTCTGATCAGGAGGTTTTGAGGAGCGTGGAACCACCTCTTAATTGCTGGTGTTCGCAGGTTCATCCTGGTCCGGAGTGGTAGTACCTGTTAGGGTCCCAACTATGGGCAAATAGTTAATCCCCAAACTGGGGTCAAAACACTATGAAAGTGTAAAAATAGGTTTTAATACCAGCAATAAATATTTTGAGGAAACATTATTACCACAAATACATTTTTGAGGTACAATGTTACCAGAAATACATTTTTGAAGGTAAAAAATATTACCAGCAATACATTTTTGTAAATAATTATTACCAGAAATACCTTAATACCAGCAATTGATTTTTGAAGGAAAAAATATTACCAGCAATACATTTTTTGTAAATAATTATTACCAGCAATACATTAATAGCGGCAATACATTTAAAAAAAAATTACCAGCAATAAAGTTTTGGAAAAAATATTACCAGCAATAATTTTTGTAAATAATTATTACCAGCAATACATTTATACCAGCTATATATTTTTGAAGAAAAACTATTACCAGCAATACAGTATTTGAAAAAAATATTACCAGCAATACCTTTTTGGAAAAATATTACCAACAATAAAAAATCTTGTCGGTATTAAATAACCCATTGAGGTTGATATGTCGTAAACAAAAGAAACCATTTAGACAAATGGTTTTAGTTTATTTTCAAGCTTTTGGTTGCTTTTATCATAATTTTTGTTACCCTTCTTGATTTCGAGGTTGGGCGTTGATTGCAGTGGAAGAAACAAGCTAGAACGCTTGTTTAGATAAATGACCAAAGATTTATTTTTATATACAAGTTATAAAAATGTCTCTGGTAAGTGGTATACTGTAGCAGGTTGAATGTGCGATGTACTCTGTGTGAAGTAGGTGCGAGAAAAAGGAGTATGCTTAACTCCAGGTGACTGCTTGGTAGTTTTTACTTTGTGCTTGTCGCGTTGATAGGGTCCGTTTATTTACTGTGTTTACAGGAGGTCGTTTACAAAGCCTAATGCGTGGGCATCAGCAAAAAAGATGAACCCGGAATGCAATTTACAGGGGGAGGACACTATTATGAAACTGGTGCGAGAATTTAAATATCTGGGAAGTGTTCTGACATAGAACGGTAAGTGCGACGCTGAGATTCGAACACATAGTGGGATGGCCAAAGAAGCATTTCAAAATCTGTGGAGAGTAGTGATTTTCCAAGCATAGCTTAGATGTGGCACATGGCCGAAAGTATGGGACACCCAGTGAGGATCGAACTCACTACTCAGTCGTAATTGTTCTAGCGAGACAAGCTTGCTACCCATTTCACCAGGTCGGGGTGCCAAGCTGTACAGAGTATTACGAGAACAGGAGGGTTTCATTAGCCACAAAAAAAAGAGTACTGAACTATCCTACTTTATGGCAGTGAATATTGGACGGTCTCGTCAAAGATGAAGATAGGGCGGCTTTTGAGTTACTTATACATCTTCGAATTCATGCAGACCTTCTCGATGTGTGACAGCGTTAATATAAGTGAATAAATTGAATCCAGGACATTTGCTTTGGAGGACTTGTTCTCATTATTTTTGGTAGGGGTGACAAGACTTTCGGACAAACCTCTAGAGACATCCCCAAAGCAAAAGATCGATACCTAAGGTTTAAAATACTTTAAAAAATGGAATTCTTTCTTGAAGTTGTTATTTTAGTTTTAATTCCAAGTTAATAAATTAAATTTAATATTTCCAATAAACAGAATACAGGGTGTCCATAAAGTTCGTGTACACTTTAAAA
>OZ038495.1:90273167-90290667 GCA_964036315.1 Acanthosepion esculentum | reverse complement strand
AAAATACTATGAAAATATAAAAATCCATTTTGATAGTAAATATATCAGCAATACATTTTTATATAAAAATTGCCAACAGTACCTATCATAGGGGAATTACCAACAATACATTTTATCTGTAGTTAAAGCCATAAAATTTTGTTCAAAATATTTAGATTTCGGCATTAAATAACTCATAGAGGTGTTGATATACCGCTAAACAAAATCAACCAAAATAGATTAAGATATACCAACCATATATTTTACAGCAAAATGACCAACAATACATTCTATCTGTAGTTGAAGGCATACAATTGCGCTCAAAATATACAAGGTAACTAAAAAAGTTCTGTCCGTTTTTTAATTAGTCATTGAATGAAGTTGAAATATATACGAAATGCGTGTAGCAATTGTTTTCAAATTCGGACAGCCGGAAGTAGGAACATCAGACGTTATAAAAAAACACGCGCACCGTGCCGGGCGATCAGATATAAGCCGGACAGCTGTGAAAAGGATGGGAGTGTCTAGAGATCTCGTTCGGGGCTGTTTGCATTACGACTTCAAAGTGGGCTTATCAGCAGATGCATCAAGTCGCCGCATATGTCAAGCGTTTGGGGATAGTGCTGTGGATGAACGTACTGCAAGGCGTTGGTTTCGAAAATTCAAGTCGGGAGATTTGTCACTCCATGATGAGCCTCGCAGTGGACGACCACAGGTCTTGAATGACGGAGTCCTGAAGGCGGCCATTGAAGAGGACAGAAGTCTAACGTGTGAGACAGTTCAACGTTTCCGATGAAACAGACTTCACCTGTACCGCCTAGGTATGACGTACAAACTGAGCAAGTGGGTTCCGCAAACGCTGCTGGAGGTCCACAAGGGACAACGAGTGGCAGCCTGAGTATCGCTGCTTTCTTGCCACCGTACCGCATCCTTATTCAATCGAGTGCTTACCAGTGATGAAAAGTGGGTTCTGTACGAAACTTCCAAGCGTTCCAGACATTGGTTGTCTCCTTAGGATGCTGTCCCTCACACCGCAAGACTGCCTATGCACCCACGCAAGATTATGCTTTGTGTCTGGTGGACAGGTCGTCAAGTGGTTCATTATGAACTGCTACCAACGGGCCAAACGGTCATTGGAAACCTCTACTCGCAGGAATTGAAACGTGTGCAACAGGCATTGCGCCAGAAGGATCCAGCACAGGTGAATCGCAAAGGTGTGCTTTTCCTCCATGACAACGCCAGGCTGCATTTCGTGCGAGTGGTCAGGGATACCATACAGCAACTTGGGTGGGAGACTTTGTGCCATGCACCTTATTCACCTGACCTTGCGCCATCCGATTACCACCTCTTCAAATCTTTGGATAATCATCTTCATGGGAAATCCTTCACCAATGAAGCAGACTTGTGCAAAGCCCTCACGGACTTCTCTGCGTCAACCCCCCCCCTAGTTCTAGCGCAAGGGCATTGAACAGCTGGAGACACGTTGGTTAGAAGGTGCTGGATGCCGATGGCGATTACTTCGAAGACTAAATATAAGTTACACATACTGTGAAGCGTTTTCTTTTTTTTCCTTAAAAACGGACAGAACTTTTTTGGTTACCTTGTACTTCGTTGAAGCTATAAAATTGTGTACAAAATATTTAGATTTCGGCATTAAATAACCCATAGAGATGTTGATATGCATCAAACAAAATCAACCAAAATATGTTAAGATATACTAACCATATATTTTATAGTAGAAATACCGGCAATACATTTTATAGCAAAATGACCAACAATACATTTTATCTGTAGTTGAAGCAATATAATAGCTTTCAAAATATATTTAGTTGAATCCATAAAATTGTGTTCAAAATATTTAGATTTTGGCATTAAATAACCCATAGATGTGTTGATATGCCGCTAAACCAAATTATCCAAAATATATTAAGATATATCAACCATATAATTTATAGTAGAATTAACCAAAACGAAGAATCAAAAATAAAATAAAATAGATCTATCAAACGAGATTTACATTTTCAAAAAAATTTCATCCTCGAGGTATTCAATGCGTCTGCTGCTATTTCCGTAAAAGATGGCGGAACTGAAATTATCTTACAAGCCACCTGCTTACTTGTATCATAATTGGAAAAACTATATATGTGTATATATTGTCTTAGACTAGCCAGAAAGCTTAAAGGAGACAGGTATAGAAAAGTGAAAAAAAAATTATAGAAATTGAGATTGACGAAATACCATATCTCCTCAAAAAGATCCCTTCCTGTATGTACCACGCCCATTCAAGACTAGGACGATCATCTCCAAAATTTCCTACCCCTTGAAGCGCTTAGCGGATTTTGTACTCCATTGGACTGCCACCCGCGTTCCGCCATCTATTCACTATCGTTAGGTAGGTGGCTCGCGTGGAAAAACGGAAAAGACATATCAGAGACGCTACTTGATTTTAATGAGAAAACGAAATCAAGAAGGAAAGAAAAAAGAAAGAAAGAAAGAAAGAAAGAAAGAAGGGAAGATCGAAGTGTTTAACGTGTCCTGTCAATAATATAATAAATAATGGACTATTCCGATTTGATCGCGTGGAAAGACGGAAAAGACATACCAGAGACGCTACTTGGTTTCAGTGAGAAAAAGAAAGGAAGAAGTGTTTAACGTGCCCTGTCAATCCCTCATAAATAATGTAGTGTTCCAATTTGTTCGCGTGGAAAGAGGAAAAAAGACACTACTTGGTTTCAGTGAGAAAAAGAAAGAAACAAACAAACAAAGATAGAGGTATTTAACTTTTCCTGTCAATAACTCATAAATAATGTAGTGTTAAAATTTGATCGCGAGGAAAGAGGGTGAAAGGCACTACTTGATTTCAGTGAGAAAATGAAAGAAAGAAAAAGAAAGAAAGAAGGAAGGAAAGAAAGAAGGGCAGATAAAAGTGTTTGGCGTCTTTTTCAGTGAAATGGAAAATGTTCACTAGCAGGATCTGGAAAATAATCGCTATTAAAAAAATTCTTATTCCAATATTTACGTCCAGTTGAGTTTGATGAAAAGCTTCTTGAAGCAGCCCTTGAAGAAAATCCTGCTTTATCAGTTGAGGAATTAGCAGTGGTTCTCAGTTCAAACCATACAACTGTTCATCGTGATCTTCAATAACTTGGAAAAGTTCCTAAACTTGGAAAATGGGTGCCTCATGAATTGTCTGAAAACAACCTCAAATCCCGAGTTGACATCAGCTCTTCTCTCCATTCTCGCCAACTTGTTTCACCTTTTTTGGATAGACTTGTGACTGGCGACGAAAAATGGATCTTTTATCGAAATGTTAAGCGTCGTAGACAGTGGCTTGGTAAAGGGGAAGGACCCCAGCCGCAGCCGAGAAGGGAACTTCATGGGCAAAAGGTTCTTCTTTCAATCTGGTGGGATTGCCAAGGAATAATCCACTTTAAATTCTTACCACCTAATGCAACAATTAATGCTCAAATATACTGTCAGCAATTAGAGCGTTTGAACCAAGCTTTGAGGAAAAAAAGACCTACTCTAGTGAATCGAAAACGGGTGATGTTTCATCAGGACAATGCGCGACCACACACAGCAAGAATCACGTCACAAAAGATCGAAGAACTTGGTTGGGAGAAAATTCCTCATCCACCTTGTTCTCCCGACCTTGCTCCTTCAGACTACCATTTGTTTCGTAGCTTACAGAATCATTTGGAAGAAACAGCTTTTGTAACACAGGAAGAGGTTAAAACTGACAGGTGAAGTAAGCTTGGATGTGAAGGTGGTGTAATGGATGATATCGCTGAATGAGAAATCAAAGTTAAGCCATGTCGAGCCTGGTCAGTACCTAGATGGGTGACCACTTGAGAATACCAGGTGCTGTATGCTTGGATGTGCAGGTGGTGTAATGGATAATATCTCTGAATGAGAAATCAAAGTTAAGCCATGTCGAGCCTGGTCAGTACCTAGATGGGTGACCACTTGAGAATACCAGGTGCTGTATGCTTGGATGTGCAGGTGGTGTAATGGATAATATCTCTGAATGAGAAATCAAAGTTAAGCCATGTCGAGCCTGGTCAGTACCTAGATGGGTGACCACTTGAGAATACCAGGTGCTGTATGCTTGGATGTGCAGGTGGTGTAATGGATAATATCTCTGAATGAGAAATCAAAGTTAAGACATGTCGAGCCTGGTCAGTACCTAGATGGGTGACCACTTGAGAATACCAGGTGCTGTAAGCTTGGATGTGCAGGTGGTGTAATGGATGATATCTATGAATGAGAAATCAAAGTTAAGCCATGTCGAGCCTGGTCAGTACCTAAATGGGTGACCACTTGGCAATACCAGATGAAGTAATCTTGGATATGCAGGTGTTGAAATGGATAATATCTCTGAATGAGAAATCAAAGTTAAGCTATGTCGAGCTTGGTCAGTACCTGGATGGGTGACCACATGAGAATACCAGGTGAAGTAAGCTTGGGTGTGCAGCTGGTGTAATGCATAATGGCACGGAATTGCTAATTGGAGAGTTCTGAGTTGGGTTCGTGATATCCACCTACGCGCAAATACCCTTAGCAAAGTTATGAATCAGTCTCTCGTTACCCATCTATGGGTTAAATAGTAAGTCTTGTATCACTAAACCATTATTATCTCAAATTAAAATTCTTCGATCTAAAAATATTTTCTGACTTTAAGAAACCTGCAAAAGTTTGATAAGCCCTAAAAAACGAGTCGATTATATATATTTTATTAAAAACAGCAAACTGGAGAAGGGTTGAACCGCCCTTCACTATGGGCAACTGTTTGTAGGGGCCGGCACCTCTCAATATATTTTCCAGCCGCGCTCTGTCCGCAGAGACACAACTGAGACAGTATAAATACCACTGCAAATGATTCTCTAAGCGTTGCTTAAGTGTGGAACAAGGCCGAGAGTTTGGAGCACCCAGTGAGTAGTGAACTCACTAATCTCAATCGTAATTCATCTAGTGAGACAAGTTTGTTAAACTTTACAGCACGCCGAAGTAACCAAGAAAGAAAAATAAAAGTGGAAATCTTGCTGGATTATATTATTTAGGGATAGGTTACCATCATAGGTATAGATATTTATTTAACAGTATATAACGGGTGTAACAGTAAAATTGGCCAAATCGTGTAACAGCATGGGGTAATTGTCCACCCCACCAAATATTTAATATGTAAAAAACCACCAAACTTAGTTTCTTTTCCCAGGTTTTTCAATAAGTTGTTTAGTCATCTTGACAGCATTTGTCGTTAGAATCACTGAAAAAACCCTTTGAGTTATTCAGCTAGAAAGAGAACAGGTTAAAATCGTTTTGTGTCAGCCCCACTCTGTCTTCCCAACTGAGCAATAGTGAGAGGAAAAAGATCATTCAGGCCTTCAATAATGATACCAACATTCATATTCTGTTTTTTTTCTGAGCGCAAAACCACCTCTTAATTGATGTTATTCCCAGGTCCACCTGACCCGGAGTGGTAGCACCTGTTAGCGTCCTGGCTAAGGATAAATAGTTAATCCCCAAACTGGGGTCAAAACACAATGAAAGTGTAAAAACAGGTTTTAATATCAGCAATATATTATTACCAGCAATATATTTTTGGAAAAAAAAATATTACCAACAATGCATCTTTTTTAACAAAAATATTACCAGCAATAACAGTCGGTATTAAATAACGCATTGAGGTTGATATGCCGTAAAACAAAACAAACCAATATATACTGAGATAGATAGATAGATAGATAGATAGATAGATAGATAGAAAGAAAGAAAGAAAATATTAACAGCGATAAAAATCTTGTCGTCATTAAATAACCCATTGAGGTTGATATGCCGTAAAACAAACCAAACCAAACCAAACCAAACCAATATATACTGAGATAGATAGATAGATAGATAGATAGATAGATAGATAAGAAAAATATTACCAGCGATAACAATCTTGTCGGCATTAAATAACCCATTGAGGTTGATATACCGTAAAACAAAATAAACCAAACCAATCTAAACTGAAGAATACGTATTCTATTCATACGAATCTATCCTCAAAATGTTGTCGGCATTAAATAACCCATTGAGGTTGATATGCCGTAAATCAAACCGAAACCAAAATGCCACTTTTTGGCAGGGGACCTAATAATACACCCATCCTTGATATATACATACAAATAGCTTTGTGAACAAAAAAAAAATTTTTTAAACTTTAAAAATTAAAATTAAATAAAAAATCAAAATTTATAATTACATGAAAGGGGAGGGGGTGAATCCTTTGTATCAAAATCAATGTTAAAGTAAACATTTAATAAATGTTAAATCTGTGTTAGTGAGGAAACGTCAAATCCACATAAATGATAATGGCTGCTGTTTTCTGCCAATGGTCAGAATAAAATAATTTTCTAAGCGTTGTTTATATGTGCCACAAAGCCGAAATTGCGGAGGAACCAGCGAGCTTCGAACTCCCTATTCAGTCGTAATTTCTCTAACATAAACCCAAAGACGGATATGCAATACAAATGGCCCTGATCTGGCAACTCGTCTACAGCCGCTCTCTCACAGACGTGCTGTTGACTCCCTCTGTTTTTTTTTACAAATACTTTCACGGTAACTGCTCCGATGAGCTGCTTTCGCTGGTTCCCAGACTTCCTGAATTTAAGCCTTCAACTAGGCTGGCATCTCGCTCTCACCCTTTCACTGTCGAAACTGTTAAATGTAGCCGTCTCTTCTACTCGAATAGCTTCATGTCTCGCACCTCTCGCCTGTGGAACTCCCTCCCCTTTTCCTGTTTCCCTGATAGCTATAATCTCCAACTATTCAAATGTAATGTCAATCGACGTCTCCAGATGCCTTGATCTATCCCCTATCCTTCTCTTCATCCTTTCTTCTATCACTCCTATTTGCTCTCGCTCCTACTCTCTGTAACCCAACACCTTGCGTGCTAGTGTCTTCAAGCCTTGCTTTGGGTGAAATGCTTATATATATATATATATAGTTTACGAAAAACTAGGTAATCCGTATGGGTAGACCCAAGGAGGATAAAATCCAGAGAGCTCAATGTAAATCAGAGCTAATAATTTAAATAAAAACAGACCATATGGAACCTTAAAGTGGTCTGTTTTTATTTTAAAATATATATATTAAAAAGAAGAGAGAACATGCAAACGTTTTGGGTTGGAATGTAGATTTTTTTTTAAAATATATATTATGCTTCATTTTCCATAAAATGAAAATTATGGAATAATTATAATAATAATTATAAATAATTATAATACTTAATAAAATTATTATTATATATAATTATAATAATTAGTAAAATTATGTTATAATTATGGACAATAAAGCATAATATATATATATTTTTTTTTTAAAATCCACATTACAACTAAAAACGATGGCGGTTTCTCTTTTCTGTCTCTCGAACTCTCTGTAACCCCTTGCGTGCTAGTGGCTTCCCGCCTTGCTTGGGGTTGAATGCTTAAAAAAATGTGACGCAATTATTATATTTACTATAATAAAGAATATTTATTTCTGTAGAAAACAGAAAATGTGGCACAAGGCCGAAATTGGGGAAGAGGTCCGTCTTCTGTCTTAACTTTAAACTTAGCTAGCCACAAACGCTGAACCAATCATACTAACAACATTCCTTACACATTTACAATAATAAAGATGTATTTATTTGTACAAAAGTACAAATGGGCCAAATGGGCAAAAATGGGAATGGGGGGGAGGCTGGTCTTCAACTGTCTTACATTTAACTTAGCTAGCCTAATTTACAGACCCAGTCGTCCAAATATTGTTCCTTGCACCAAAACATCTCATCCACAACCCTGCCATGCACATGCACCACATCCACTCAAGGAAATTCTAACTAATACCCATATATACAGCTTTACAATAATAAAGATATACATATGAAATATTTACAGGTATTTATTCCTTAAATTACAGGAATTGCGGTACATGGCTGAATTGGGGGAATGGGGAGGGGCTGGTCTTCTTTAGATTGTCCGAGTTTGAGTTAATGCGACACGCGACCCATTCATTCATTAAAATTTACACATTTAAAAATATTAACATATGAAAACAATTAACAGCCAATCAAATTATTTTCTTTAATGGAACATAGACATTTGTTAATTTACGGGATCACGTGTTCAAAATGCGATAGTTAAGGCATAAAAAAAACAAAAAATTCTCACGGGAATCGTTGCAAGCAGGAAAAAAAATGTGTTCTTCAAAACACTGCCTCGTTTTTGTTAATTTTGTCTTCCTAGTCTTAGCTTTGGTATTACTGTTCGTTGGCACCATTATCCAGAACTCTTTGAGCGGAAACTACGATCTGTTTAGTGGATATGCCAGCACTCCGGCTGCTCTTATGATAGCTTTTGGAGCCTTGCTCTCCCTCACGTCCTTGCTCGCTCTGCTTGGCGTCTGCTGTCGAAGCTACTGCCTCTTGTCGGTCTACATCTGCAGTTTGGTTGTGCTGGTCATCGTCGAGTTGTCGGTGGGCATTGCCGGCTTCGTGGCCAAGTCTCACATGCTGAGCATCGTCACTAACTCTATGCGTTCTGCGGAACGCAAATACACCAGCGATCATCTCGTCTATGTCACCTGGGATTCTGTCCAGCGAAACCTGAAGTGCTGCGGGGTAGAGAAATATGACGAATGGTTTCCTTATTTGGGCAATTCCTCTCTTCCAGACTCTTGTTGTATTGTCTACGCAGTCGACTGCGGTCTGGTCGCTACCGAAATTAGCAAGTTCTACCAGACTGATTGCTCCAGCGCCATATCCTATTGGGCCGACAAACACGCCATCTTGATAGCCGTTTTCTTCTCATCCATTATCGTTTTTCAGCTTTTGTTACTTCCCTGTTGGAAGCAATATTTGGACGTTCTTGAACAGGACTCTGGGAGTCTGTTTTAAGATTGATCTTAGCTTGAGTTCATTAACTCCGTACGTTATCTAATAGCGCGGGCTGTCTTCCACGCGCCTTACGACCATACAAAAGAATACGAAAACTTTGACATAATTTCACTGTTTCTCTTGGAAACTTATGCTTATCAAATTCTACGTTTATTCGATAAACGCGCACAGCCTCCTGCGTTGTGAAAAGGTTACTAGTTTGGCCTATCGCCACGTCAGTACTCCTATGTTTACTGAGAAGTTTATCCCTTGTTTCTTGTTTAGGAAATTGTTTACCGGTTCATTTCTTCCAAGGCCCTAATGGTTTAACTGTATTTAAGTCTTTTTACACCTGTGTCAACCCTATTATTTTTGTCAACTGGCCAATAAAGAGTGAATTAATTGAGCTTTAGGCTAATAAGAGGCGGGTGTAATTTACCTGATTTTTTTTTTTTTTAATTTCTTAACCTCAATAACGGTAAGCCTCAACCGTTTTCGAGAGAACAGTCAAAGACATTATCAATTTTTGTAAGCTGTTATTGTGTGAGACGCTTGGAAGTGAGCCCCCAATTATTGCTAGGTAACAATTTCAGTATCTTTTTGTCTCGATTCATCCTAAATAATGTAAAGTTACTTATCGCAAATATTAATTCACCCCAAGAAATTATAAATCTTAAATCCTTCTAGTTTTTTTTAGTTTTTATTTTATTTATTATTTTATTTTATTTTATTTTTTTTTTTTTTGCACTCTTTGAAATTTATAAACTTTAAATTAACACGCAACAACTCCAGCCCTTAGAATGAAAAATTAACAAAAATCTGTGAGTACTTCACATTTCGCAAGTGCGGATAATACAAGGAATTTCTTAAAATTTAAATAGCTTTTCTTTTTTTTTTTTTTTTTTCTTTTTGCTTGTTTATCGGGGCGGGGATGCTGACCCCACAGTTAAAAATAGCGCACCCGATTCTCCAACATTTGTTGTGATCGCAACGGTCAACCCAACCTTAGTGCAATGGAAGGGCCTGGCTCTGGGAGAATTGTGTGAATTTTAGTAAATATAAATACTTTGTATTTTGGGGTGAATTTACAGAAAAACCCTCAATTTCACATTCCTTTCTCTCACGACAAGCTTACGTTTCAAGAAAACTCATTTTTTTTTTTCGGGGGGGGGGATAGTTAAAAACACTTTGTTTCTTTTCTTCAGTAAGCTTTTCGACTTTAAATTGCACATCACTTCTATTCAGCCGATCTCGCAATATCAACCCACACATAAGCTACATATAATTCAAATCTTAACCCCAGGACGTAATTTATTTCACCGCAAAATTATCTTTACGAAAAAAAAAAAGTTAACATTCAAATTACAATATAAAAAAAAAATGCACTATCACCGAATTTAAGAAACCTCGAGTATTGTCAGTATTTTTGACTGATGACAGCTTGGGAATGCCCGGTGTTCTAAGCTTGGATGTGCGGTTGGTGTAGTGAATAGTTGCTCAGAATTGTTAATCGGGGAGCAGAGTTCTAATTCCACTTGGGTTTCGTTATATTCACTTACACGCAAATAGCCTTGGGAAAGGCATGAATCCACCTGTTCTCCGCCAGCTATGTGTTAATTAGTAAAACTTGTATCAATAAACCATTATAATCTCAAAGAAAAATCCTTGCAATCAGCAAAGGAGGTTCGTCGGTAAGTTAACGATGACAGTCAAAAAGCTCCTGAAAATTGGCCAGAACTGGTCAGGTTTGTTCTTCTCCATACGTGCCAATTTCGTCCAAGATACAGCAAATATTCAGTTTTTAACTTCCTGTTAAAGGGAGGGGTAACAAATTAACCCCCATCGGTATGCTAGCTCTAACGATTGGTATCTGTCTATATTTCTGAGATGAGGTATTATGCACACTATTTACATTATTCGGACTATTGTCCTCAGCTTTGTCGCCTTGTTTATCACAACGTTTCGGCCGTTGTACGCTCTGGCCTTCTTCAGGTAGTTGGAGTGTCGAACTGAACCCTTTATTTCGTTCGATGTACTTACGGACATATCAAGTTGAAACACTGATTCCCGTACGATTAGCAAAGTCGAGCCTGGTCATTGGTGACATCTTGGGAATACGAGGTACATTATCCCATTACGATTTAGAAATTGTCCATGTCTGACTCATTTTCTCCAGCAAACGACTTTCACGGGCCGATTTAAGAAAAATAACACAGTATGGCTAGACAGGAAATAATGATGTCAGTATGTAGTTAGGGTGAGCGTTTAGGAATACCCGTTGCTTTAAGGTTGGATGTGCGGGTGGTGTAATGGATAACAGCTCGGAATTGGAAATCGGAGAGCCGAGTTCGAATTCATTTGTAATATTCACTTACGAGTGAAAACCCTTGAAAAAGGTATGAATCTCCCGACCCCTTAATTGCTGGTGTTCCTAGGTCCACCCTAACCCGGTGTGGTAGCACCTGTTAGGGTCAGAATGAAGCAGATAGTGAATCCTCCAACAAAAACAAAACACTATGAAAGTAGAAAAATACATTTTTATATAAAAATACCAACAATAGATTTTATAGCAAAATGACCAACAATGCATTTTATAGCAAAATGACCAACAATACATTTTATAGCAAAATGACCAACAATGCATTTTATAGCAAAATGACCAACAATACATTTTATAGCAAAATGACCAACAATACATTTTATAGCAAAATGGCCAATAATACATTTTATAGTAAAATGACCAACAATTCATTTTATAACAAAATGGCCAACAATACATTTTATATGTAGCTGATAACATACAATTGCGCTCAAAGTATATTTAGTTGAAGCCATAAAATTGTGTTCCAAATATTTAGATTTCGGCATTCCTCTAGAGGTGTTGATATGACGCTCAACAATATCAACCAACCAACTGTCCTCGTCTCCCCACTCTCACTTATGGGTTAACTAATAGGACCATTTCTTGTAAAGATTCTTACTAAGTACATATATTTTAATAAGCTACTCTCTCTCCCGAGTGGTTTGTAACACCCTATTCATCATCTCTCAGTTGCGTCTCTGTCTTTGGGCAGAGTGCACTCAGGGGCGACTCCGTCAAAGGACAGAGTCGCAACTGAGGAAAATTATAATGAGAGGTGCCCAGCCCTGGAGACCAGCTGCCCGAGGCCGCGCCCTCCCATTGCACTAGAGAGAGGCATCGGTGAACACACCGAGGCCAGCGCAACCGACAAACTTTCGGCCTCCTAGTAAATCAATGGGCACTTGGAAGTTTTATCATGCTGAGAAAGCTCGTATCGCTAGTTAAATTACGACTGAACAGTGAGTTTGATCCTCACTGTGTGCGCCATACTCACAGCCTTGTGCTAGATGTAAGTTACACTTAGAAAACCACCATTGCCTTTGAGAACTTCGACGTGTTGCAATAGTTAGCAAGCTCTTCTTGCTAGATCAACTATGACTGAATAACGATTCTCACTGCGTGCCCCGTACTTCCGGCCTTGTGCCACATCAAAGCTACGACCGTCCTGGGTATGACGTTAAACTACATCCGAGTCCTGGGTAAGACGATAAACTACATCCAACAGCAAGGCCTCTGATCAGGAGGTTTTGAGGAGCGTGGAACCACCTCTTAATTGCTGATGTTCCCAGGTCCACCCTGACCCGGGGTGGTAGAACCTGTTAGGGTCCCAGCTATGGGAAAATAGTGAAATCCCAAGGTGTGTCCGCGTCCCGTGTATGACGATAAACTATATCCGCGTCCTGGGTATGACGATAAACTACGTCCAACCAAAAGGCCGTCGATCCGATCAATCGGCCGGTCATGTCATGCCCCATCACATCTAACCCATCCCAAAACAACTACAACTTACAATTAACTTTCCCACCCAAACCCTACATTAAATATAGTAACACCTTACCCCTAAAATGTGATGGAAAGTGGTGGCTTAGGGTCAATCAGTAGAAAAAAATTTAAACAATGATGTTGCCAGCTATACGTTTTTGAAACAATGATGTTGCCAGTCATACATTTTTGAAACAATGATGTTGCCAGTCATACATTTTTGAAACAGTTGCCAGCTATACGTTTTTGAAACAGTTGTCAGCTATACGTTTTTGAAACAATGATGTTGCCAGCTATACGTTTTTGATATATCTTGTAAATACTGGATCTGGCATTAAATAACCCATAGTGGTTGATATGCCATAAAACCCCAAACAAACAAACAAATCAAAGCTACGATTATAAATTCGTCATTGCTCCTGTTTTTGAAATTGTGCATAGCTGGCTGTTAAATTTCCACGTGGGTAACGTCATTATCATTCCCTTTTTTCAAGATTTTCCGGCGAAGTTCCCCAGTTCTCTGGGTCCTGGGTATGACGATAAACTACATCCGCGTCCTGGGTATGACGTAAACCAAGTCCAACAGCAAGCCCTCTGATAATACGTTTTTGGAAAAATAATATTCCCAGCTGTAAGTTTTTGGGAAAATATTACCAGCTATACGTTTTTGAAAAAAATTATATTACCAGCTATACGTTTTTGAAAAAAATTATATTACCAGCTATACGTTTTTGGACAAATTATATTACCAGCTATACGTTTTTGAGGAAAAAATATTAACAGAAATAGATTTTTGACAAAACAAATATTACCAGGAAAAAAAAAGTTGTCGGCATTAAATGACCCATTGAGGTTGATATGCCGTAAAACAAAACAAACCAAACCAATATATACTGAGATAGATAGATAGAAAAATATTACCAGCACTAAAAATCTTGTCGGCATTAAATAACACATTGAGGTCGATATTGTAACTGATTTTCATTGTTTCTTTTTAATTTTTCCACCCCAAGCTGGGTAATAATGTCAGTAGGACACAAGGGGTTACTGGGAGTTAAAGTGAATGAAAAGACTTTAGTGAGGAAAAGGACAATAAAAGAACAGGTTTCAGGAAAACGATGAAGATTGGCGTGGCATTTAAATTTCTGTAGATTGTAGTTGGCAGGGAAGCAAGAAATCGGAATGGAGTTCCACAGGTAAGAAGTGCGAGAAAATAAATTATTATAATAGATGTAGCGGTTGGTTCTAAGCTAGTTCAACAGTAAAATGATGAGACCTAGTTACGTATCTAGTAACAGGCTTAAATTTGTGTACACTGGACACTAGGGGGAAAAAAGCTCATCAGAACAATTGCCATGAACATATTTTTAGAGACAGAGAGTGGGGCTACGTCAAATTTCTGCCGTTATTCAACATGGTATAAGCGGAAGTAGCAATTACTATCGATTTATTGGGGAACATTTTGGGGGCGTCCGCCAAGCAAAAATATAAGCTTCAATGTCTACTTTGCATTGATATCCGGTGGCCCTATCAGAATACGCAGGCTGAATCTCTTGCAGAGTGGGCAAGGCATCCATACCAAAATAGGCCACCTACCAAATGCATATAAATGATAGGAATAAAACCAAAGACAAATATAAACAACCATTATTTCCTAATTCTTTGGTGCCCTAACTATACGGATTTAAACGTGCTATTAGACTGGCATGTAGGTCCCACCATTTTACTGTTGGAATAGTTAAATATAACCGCTACTGCTACTCCAGCAGTTTGGAGCAAAATTTACCAATGTCCGACCGTCATCTGTAAGACGATAAACAACATCCGTGTCGTGGATGAGGCGATAAACTACGTCCAACAGCAAGGCCTCTGATCAGGAGATTTTAAGGAGCGTGGAACCACCTCTTAATTGCTGGTGTTCCCAGGCCCACCTTCGCCCGTGGTTGTAGTACCTGTTAGGACCCCAACTGTGGGCAAATAGTTAACTCCCACCAATAGTTAACCCAAAACACCATGAAAGTATAAAAATAGGTTTTAATACCAGCAATACATTTTTGCAAAAAGAATTATTACCAGCAATACATTTTTGAAGGAAAAAAATTATTGCTAGCAATACATTTGTGAAGAAAAGAATTATTACTAGCAATACATTTTTTTAAATTATTACCAGCAATAAAAAAATCTTGTTGGCATTAAATAATCGATAGAGGTTGATAAGCCGTAAAACAAATCAAACGAAGCCAATTCCCGAATCAAGTAAATGCTTATAGACTCAAATATCAACGACTAATATTCGCCAGTATTTGAAACATATAGACTCAACAATGTTCCTTGCACCAAAACAACACATTCTTACTTACCAATCTTACAACATCCACCATAGTACCTCATTGTGTCTATGAAGTCTTATCTACTTTCCCGTCCTGGGTAAGACGTTAAACTACATCCGCGTCCTGGGTAAGACGATAAACTACATCCAGCAGCAAGGCCTCTGATCAGAAGGTTTTGAGGAGCGTGGAACCACCACTTAATTGCTGGTGTTCCCAGATCCACCCTGACCCGGGATGGTAGCACCTGTTAGGGTCCCAACTATGGGCAAATATTTAACTATTACCAGCAGTAATTTTTTGAAAAAAATTATTACCAGCAATACAATTTTGAAGGAAATTTATTACCAGAAACAGATTTTTGACAAAACAAAATATTACCAGCAATAAAAAATGATGTCGGCATTAAATAACCCATTGAGGTTGATATGCCGTAAAACAAAATAAACCAAACCAAACCTGTCTACTTTCATATGATGATTTTCTAAGCGTTGCTTAGATGCGACACAAAGCCGAAAGTATGCTGGCACTCAGTGAGGATCGAACTCACTGTTAAGTCGTAATTAATCTAGCGAGACAACCTTGCTCGCCATTATACCGCATGGAAGTGTCCCAGTGGCAGAGAAATGGAGAAAAGAAGGTGTATGAAAATATAAAAAAATATAGGCCAATGAAAACAGCGCATCTGCTGGTTTCTATATTGTTGGTTAATATTTATTGTAAATCATACTGCCATCGTATAGGCCAGATTTATTTGGGGCTGCTCTCTAACTAAAAGATGTGTTCGTCGAAATATTGCATAGTTTTTGTAAACCTCATCTTTGTACTATTGGCATTGGTACTGCTTATTATTGGATCTACAATCCAAATATCTTTGAATGGTAATTACGGTATGTTTAGCGACCATGTCAGTACGCCTGTTGCCCTCATAATCTCATTTGGCGCCTTGCTCTCCTTATCATCGCTACTTGCTCTCCTTGGCGTCTACTTCCGAAGCCATTTTCTTTTGTCCGTTTACGTTTTCACTATGTTTGTTCTTATCGTCGTCGAACTATCTGTTGGAATTGCCGGCTTTGTGGTTAAGTCACGGGTATTGAGTCTAATCGCAGACTCTATGCGTTCTGCAGAGCCTAAATATACCATCAACCACTTCGCCAGTGCCGACTGGGATTCTGTTCAGCGAGACCTGAAATGCTGCGGCGTCGATAGCCACAATGAATGGTTTGCGTATTTAGGCAATTCTTCTCTTCCGGACTCCTGCTGTATTGTCTACACTGTCGACTGCGGTTGCGATGCCGTCTCAACTGCTAACTTTTACCAGACTAGCTGTAATGACGCTATTTCCACGTGGACTCGAAGACACGAAATTCCAGCGGCCATCTTGTTCCCGTTCATAATCATCTTTCAGACGTTGTCTGTTCTGTGTTCGAAACGCTATCGGAAAACCATTCAATACGACCATTTTGTAGACGTTTACTAAACTAATTTTCATGGTTTGCGTTTCCTGAAACATCTCGGTTGCTTTTGACGTCAATTCCGAAAACTTTTTTTTTTTTTTTTGTAAAACAAATGAAATTTATTTACTGAAAAAACGTTTGAACAAAGTAACTATAGACATTTTTTTTTCTATCCTCTGCCAGCCGCAATGATTGAGAAAGCATTACCTCGAACTGTCGCCAGTGAGACACGCTGCAATAGCCACTGTGTTTCGCGATGCTCGAGACGCAATAGCGCCAATCCTCCGAAGGAACGCCATCGAACGAGGGCCAATAACCCCAGAAGTCTCCACTGCCACAGGAGTTAAAAAAAATAAGTCTATCAACAAGAGAAGAATATTTTAACTATTTTTATTTTAAGAAATTTTTTTTTAATCTCTGCGTCCCGGGCGATGGACCCCGTTTCAACCGCGGACCTGATCAAATTACCGGACGAAAATGTATCAGCACAGGTCACATCCTGAATCAACGACTTTCCCATTTTAAAAGGGAAAATGTTAATGTCATCTGGTCGCTTTCCATCACCACGGTCGAGGCCTACGGGTTCGATTTGGGAAGGGAACACAGCTGCATCCAAACGTCTTCTGATGTCGTTTATTGCTGCATGCCGTGGAAAGCGGCCGGCACGACGACGACAGATGATGCAAGCCAAACTAATCGATGGAAAATTAATATTTGAATATCGCGTTTGATATTTTTAAATTTGTTCGAAATTTTTTTTCGCTTTGTTACGCGAATATTTCTGTCTATAACCTTATTTAGCAGAGCTCTGGCATTAATAAATTCACTCCAACCCGAAACTTACATTGATTTTTTTTTTAAACCCCTCCCCCGTGAATATATGATGTTTGAAGTATTGAATGCAGATGGGTGAGTTCTCCTGGTAAATGGATCAATTGTATTTGGTGAATGGGTCGTGATCAACAAGGACCAGCATGGTTAGCGAAGGTCG
>OZ038495.1:90098167-90268167 GCA_964036315.1 Acanthosepion esculentum | reverse complement strand
GTCTGCCCAGTCAAATTACTCCCGCGACCCCGCTGCATCCGAAACCTGGGACGCTCTTCAGAGAGATTTCAAATGCTGTGGTATCGATCACTACGACGAATGGTTCCATTATCTGGGGGACTCTTCCGTTCCGGACTCCTGCTGCGCCCTCCACAGTGCCGGCTGTGGAAGGACCGCCATTGCAAGTGGTAATATTAATGGTATCGGCTGTGTTGATATCTTTAACCAATGGGCTCATGGATACTTAGCGAGCATAACGTCTATATTTCTACTCGTAGTCTTGCTGCAGATAGCTACCATACCGATTTCTCGGTGCTATGCTGATTTTTTAATCGATTCTGACACCCCGGTGGATCGTCCCTGAGACCCGACTTCTCTTTTGAACTTGTACACTTTGAAACTTTAAGTTTATTTAATTAGTAAAGTCCCTTCTTTACCGGAAGTTGATGAATATTAACTAATCTATCGCTAGATAGACGAATCGCATATTTCACCTACTTTTTTTTTTTTTTAAATAAACACTTGTCTGATAGCTAGTAGGTCATAAAGTCGCCTATTTTATTTTTTTCCCCTTTTTGGAAGCTTATATTTATTCGTGCAACTATATCGACGCTGGATGGTATCGGGTAAATTGCTCGAATCCTGTTACTGTTATTCTTCGTGATTTTTAAAAAAATATATATAATCATTGTTGCTAGTATTTACTCTATTAGTATGAACTATTATACGCAACACTTCTTAAATATTCGTCATTGTTTGTCAGTCTGAAATAAAAAAACATATATACAGGGAGTCCATAAAGTCGGTGTGCATTTAAAAACAATTATAACTTTATTTGTATTTGCGATAGAAATAATTTGTAAAAAGGATTAGGAAGAAGTAAATCTATATTAAGGTTTTATTGAAATTTTAAGTTTCCACATGTCCTCCATCATTAGCAATACAAAGGGTAATACGATTTTGCAGTTCACGGAAAACATTTGCCAACTGATTTACAGTAATGCCTGAAATCACATTAGTTATTTTAGCTATACTTAAAACTAGGTACATTAAACTTTATAACATTTTTTACAGATTATTTCTATCGCAAATACAAATAAAGTTATACATGTTTTAAACTAACTTTATGGACACCCTCTGTGTGTGTGTATATATATATATATATATAACGTGCATCATCGAAAAACATTGTTTCTAATATTTACTATATGATAAAATATTACAACTTTATTTTTGTTAATTGAACAGTTAAAATTGAAGAACGAGTACATTTATATAGCAGGAATTTTTTTTTTTTTTTTTTTTTACACTGCTTTTTTTGTCAGTTTAAAATAAAGGGTACATTTTTATTATTACTGTTTTTCTTCGTGATTTAATAAAAAATAAAAAAAATAACTATTGTTGCTAATATTTAATATGGAGAAGACGCGGGAATCGAGTCAACAGACGAGTCTGTGCCCAACGTCCGTGTCATGGGGGTGAGGGCTGGGAATGCCACACTTGGCTAACCACAAAGTCGCCTCGTGGTTGGCTTTCCTACGCCGCGCATTGACAGGAGATTCGATTATGGCGGGGATTGTTAGGGACGCGTTCCCTTCCCTTACTATCACCCCCCCCCCCATCTCGCGGGGTGAGCGCCATCGTAAACCCCGAGATCAATCGGATTTCCTTCGCAAGTGTCGGTCGGCCTTGTTGGCTGTTCCTCGGTCTAGGAAAGTCTTCTATCGTCTTTTAGTGGAGGGGGTCGCCAAGGATCCTCTACGTGAGCAGCTCGACTTGTCGGAGGAGGAGGAGCTTCGCTCTTTCTGGTCTTGGGCGCCAGCGGCGGATTACATCAGTAAGCCTGAGTTTTCGCTTACCTGGCAATTGATTCGGAATCGGCTGCCTCTCAATGACAGGGTCTTCATATGGGACTTGGATTTTTAAAGAGAGACATTTTGGACTCTCATTACATTTTTGTCTCTCTTTTTTTTTCTTTTTTTTAGGTACCCTGTAAATATGGGGTATTTTGATTTTTGCATTATCGAGAGGTGATGGAGAAGTAATTTTGGTGAATGACCAAATTTTAATGAATGAATGGGTTGCGAATCTGATTTACCAGAACTAGGATAGTTACTGAAGACCAGCCCCCTCTTTTAACCCGAGGCTTTGTGCTACAATTCTATGTTACAGAATAAATATCAAACTTTACCTCCCCTTTTCTCGCAGTGAGTTTTTTTTATTGACTCACAACATCGTTTTTACTTTTAAAAAATTTATAAATAAAAATTAAAACCTATTTTTGAAATTTATTCTGCAAAATGTCAAGCATTTTTCAAATGTGAGTCACCAGAAAGTGCGACCTCATCCGGAAAAGCCGTTACGCATGGCGTCAGGCCAGCCCATTTCAAAAGTCTCTCTTCCCAAAGAATACCACCAGGCAGACAAAGGAATTCTAACGACGCTAACAATACATCGCTTCTTGATAATGACTGCGAAAGTCGAACGTACCTAAAAGAAAGAATAACAAAATATGAACTTCGGACAGTTTAGCCACAAATTCGAGCATAAGAACCAAACCGGGAAACTATAATAACAGAAAGACTATTGTGTATATATATATATATACATAGTGACTAAATGCAGTGATCAAGCCATTCCCATGCATGCACGCACGCACGCTCACATGCGGGTATCTGTGGAACACGAAAAATGTATATATATATATATAATAATAATTGGCCACTCGATATCGAGAACACCCATTGCAATGCACAGCTAGCGCATATTGCAACATTTGCACAGGCATTTTTGC
The DNA here is from genome assembly GCA_964036315.1 of Acanthosepion esculentum. Lineage (NCBI taxonomy): Eukaryota > Metazoa > Mollusca > Cephalopoda > Sepiida > Sepiidae > Acanthosepion > Acanthosepion esculentum. The sequence goes on along the minus strand of OZ038495.1, from coordinate 90,265,373 downwards.
AATTTCCCAACTGGGAAATGCCAACAGAGCCCACCTGCAGTTTATACTGTTATTGGCGTGTGCAGAGCCAATTAACAGTTTTTAGAGCGTTGGTGCGAACCCAGCGTGATCATAAATGAACAAAGCTGGCCACCTCAACTCGCAATCACGGTGTTTTTGTGATATCGTGCTAGCTTTGGCCAACGAGGTCTTCCACACAGTTTCCTCTCCCAAATTCCCTCACATGGTTTTGGTGGACCCGTGGCTATGGAACAGACACTTGCTTGGAGTCCGATAGCTGCTGAAATTAATTCGATCTCGGTGCCTCGTGATTCTAAAGCAACGCCTTAGACCACTCAGCCACACAGCATACAGTACCAGGTGTTCCCAAGCGGTCCCCTATCTAAGTACTGACCTGGCTCAACGATGCTTAACTTCGGTGATCGAACGGGAACCGGTGTGTTCAGCGTGATTTGACCGTAATAATACACACGCATATAGATTTGACCGTAATAATACACACACATATAGTTCCTCTGCTTTTGTCAATATGCGTGTATATATGTGTATATATGTGTATATATATATATATATATATATATATATATATATATATATATATATATATATATATATATATATATATATATATATATATATACGCATATTGACAAAAGCAGAGGAACTACTCTCACAATGCCCACACAACTTAGAAAGTACGTGTGTATGTATGTACGTATATATGTGTATGTGTATACTGTGGAACACAAAAAATGTATATATACACATATATATACACGCATATTGACAAAAGCAGGGGAACTACTCACACAAAGCCCACACAACTTAGGAAGTACGTGTGTATGTATGTACGTATATATGTGTATGTGTATGTATGTACGTATATATGTGTATGTGTGTACTGGTTCCATGTAACTTGAGAGAATGTGTGTGTACGTATGTGTGTAAGTATGTATGTGTATGAACAGATTCCTTGTGGTGGGACGGTGCGTGTGTGTGTGTGTGTGTGTTTATGTATGTGTGTATATGTACAAATGTGTTTACTAATTCTTCGTAGTGAGACAGTGTATGTATTGAGGGGGCATATACATACACATATAGACACGCATGCTGACAGAAACACACGAAAATGGAAATAGATCTAAGAACACACAGGGGTCATTAAAACATTAAAAGATAAGATACCGACAACTAATTCATCATTTCTCAAACCAACCTTAATTGTTTTATGACCCTTCGCGCAGAACTCTTCACTGTCATTTCAAGAAAGACATTCGGATTACTAACACAAAAATACAGAATATCTCGTATCGAGAATATTTAACATTGAAAAAAAAAATTTATTTTTAATAATATGTGGAAATCTCTACCCTTTACCTGAAAGCGGTCGCGATACCAGAAACATCTGTAGTAAAATTATGGAAAATAAAGCATAATATTTTTTTTAAATCCACATTAAAAACGTTTGCGGTACCTCTCTTCTTCTTAATATACACACTTTTCTCTCGTTGGAGCCACTATAACCTCTTTCTTATATATATATATATATATATATATATATATATATATATATATATATATATATATATATATATATATATATAATGGGCTCTCCCATCGCTTTCGACGCATGAGGATATGACAGCTTAGTTGATTCAGTTATGAAATGTGCGATAATCTTAATATGATAAGAGCGAATCAAGGTAAACCGCCAGAAAACCCACACAAGTGATTTGATTAAAGTGGTGAAGGCTTGTGCAGAACCATCCACACTTTTCGGAACTAGTGATACACTTAGTCGATGCAAATAAGAAGACAATATACCTCAGGCTTTTTGTGTAAGAGTTTTCCATCTCCTAGACCAATCGCTAAAGAGGTTGGTCAGCCCTGGTAGACACTATTTACCCATACCTGGGACCTTAATAGGTGCTATATATAATAAAAAGGCTTAAACACTTATATTTCATGGTCATAATTTGGAATATGTGAATGAACGCTATGTCAAGTTTAATTCGTTACCTCTTCGCCACGGCGGCCTGTGGCACAGTTGGTATGACGTTTGCTTAATAACGGGACTGTCCAGGTTTCAATTCCTGGTATTGGATGCGCATTGCTGATGTATCACAAATATAGGACGAAATGGCCGTCCCGTGCTTTCTGTTGAGGTTTCTTCTAAAAACTCGATGAATTACTTAATTATTATTATCTCAAATCCTCCTAACAATTTCTTTTTATATATATATATATATATATCCTTGTGCAAATTAATTGAAACAAAACGGATATATTTTTTTTATTTTTCCAACGAAACATGACCCAGTGTTCATGTTAGTACTTCGTATGTCCATTCCACGAGGTTGTCCCTTGCATATTAGATTTAAATCAGGAGATTTTCCGAGCCAGTCGATGTTACTTTGATTTGATCACTGGTAAAGCTTGCCAGTGTGTTCGCGCAACATTACACTTCCATGTAGTAACGTCCATTGCAGAAAATCTGATTCAATCATGGATGATGCGATATTTTTCAAGGTCAAACAAATTTCATCATACACCTCGAAAATAGATTCATATTGCCGCACACCACTACAAATGACCTAATATGAGGAAAACATATAAATCGATTACACCCAGTCACACTAGTGGGTCTAAAACTGACTGTATGTTGAAAGAAAGGAAACTAAAGCTGGGGTGCATATATATATATATATATATATATATATATATATATATATATATATATATATATATATATGTCGTTAATGATTCAGGTAAGGAGCCAGACAAAGTACGATCCGACGCCTGGCGTGTAGGTGGTCAATGCGACGTATTATGCCCGAGAACAAGTTGTCATTATGAACCTACCTGCGAGTCCTGGTTGGCTGCAGTGATGGCGTCAACTGAAGTGTTTGTGTCATGGGGTCACGACCCATGTACCACATTAACCAATTCGAAGCCAAACCATTCTTTCTCAAAGATATATCTTTTCGTGTCTAAAGAACCAATTAGAGAAGAACAGTCCACGTAAACATCCGCCGAAATCTCCGTTTTATAGCTTTTGCCCATAACTATAAACTAATACTTTTCTCTATGATAATAAATTATAATTTTTCCCTATGATTATAAACTATAATTTTTTTCCCTATGATTATAAACTATGATATTTTCCCTATGAATATACGCTATAATTTTTCGCTATGATTATAAACTATAATTTTTCACTATGATTATAAACTATAATTTTCCCTATGATTATAAAGTATAATTTTTCCCTATGACTATAAGCTATAATTTTTCCCTATCATTATGAACTATAATTATTTCACTAAGATTATAAATTATAATTTTTTTCTCTATGATAATAATTTTCCCCTAAGATTATTAACTATAATTTTTCTCTATGACTATGAGCTATAATTTTTTCCCTATGATTATAAACTATAACGTTTTCTCCAAGATTATAAATTGTAATTTTTTATGTATGATTATAAAATATAATTTCTTCCCTATGACGATAGACTATAAATTTTCCCTATGATTATAAACTATAATTTTTCCCTATGATTATAAACTATAATTTTCCCTATGACTATACACTATAATTTGTCCCTATTATTATAAACTATAATTTGTCCCTATGATTATAAACTATAATTTTCCCTATGACTATGAACTATAATTCTCCCCTATGATTATAAACTATATTTTCGTCACTCTGATTATAAATTACCTATAATTTATTCCCTATTATTATAAACTATAATTTTTTGCCTATAACTAGAAGCTATAGTTTTTCCCCTACGATTATGAACCATAATTTTTCACTATGATTAAAAACTATAATTTTTACCAATGATTATAAACTATAATTTTTCCCTATGATTATAAACTCTAATATTTTCTCTATGATTATAACCTATAATTTTCCCTATGACTATAAACTATAATTTTCCCCTATAATTATAAAATATAATTTTCCCTATGATTATAAACTATATTTTCCCCTATGATTATAAACTATAATTTTCCCTATGATTATAACCTATAATTTTTTCCCTATGACTATAAACTATAATTTTTCCCTATAATTATAAATTATAATTTTTTTCTCTATCATTATAAATTATAATTTTTTCTCTATGTTTATAAACTATAATTTTTTTCGATATTTTTATAAACTATAATTTTTTTCTCTATGACTATAAGCTATAATTTTTCCCCTATGACTATAAGCTATAATTTTTTCCCTATTATTATAAACTATAATTTGTCCATATGATTATAAACTATAATTTTCCCAATGACTATGAACTATAATTTTTCCCTATAATTATAAACTATAATTTTTTCCTATAACTAGAAGCTTTAGTTTTTTCCCCTATGATTATGAACCATAATTTTTCCCTATGATTATAAACTATAATTTTTCCCCATGATTATAAACTATAATTTTTCCCTATGATTATAAACTCTAATATTTTCTCTATGATTATACCCTATAATTTCTCCCTATGACTATAAACTATATTTTTCCCTATAATTATAAAGTATAATTTTCCCTATGACTATAAACTATATTTTTCCCTATGATTATAAACTAATTTTTTACTCTATGACTGTAAACTATAATTTATTCCCTATGATTATAAACTATAATTCTTTCCCTATGATCATAAACTATAATTGTTCCCTATGATTATAAACTATAATTTTTCCTCTATCATTATAAATTATAATTTTTTCTCTATGATTATAACCTATGACTTTTTCACTATGACTATAAGCTATAATTTTTCCCTATGATTATAAACTATAATTTTACCTATAATTATAAACTATAATTTTTCCCTATCACCAGAAACTATATTTTTCCCTATGATTATAAACTATAATTTTCCCTATGACTATGAACTATAATTTTCCCCTATGATTATGAACCATAATTTTCCCCTATGATTATAAACTACAATTTTTTCCCTATGGTTATAAACAATAATTTTCCCCCTATGTTTATAAACTGTAATTTGTCCCTATGATTATAAACTATAATTTTCCCTATGTCTATGAACTATAATTTTTACCTATGATTATAAACTATAATTTTGCCCTGTAATTATAAACTATATTATTTCCCAATGACTATAAATTATAATATTTCCCTATGATTACAAAATATAATATATTTCCCTATGATAATAAACTATGATTTTTGCCCTATCACTATAAGCTATAACTTTTACCCTATGCTTATAAACTATAATTTTCCCTTGTGCTTATAAACTATAATTTTCCCTATGAATATAAACTATAATTTTCCCTATGATTCTAACCTATAATTTTTTCCCTATGACTATAAACTATAATTTTTCCCTATAATTATAAAATATAATTTTCCCTATGACTATAAACTATATTTTTCCCTATGATTACAAACTATAATTTTCCCTATGATTATCACCTATAATTTTTCCCTATGACTATAAACTATAATTTTTCCCTATAATTATGAAGTATAATTTTTCCCTATGACTATAAACTATATTTTTCCCTATGATTATAAACTAATTTTTTACTCTATGACTGTAAACTATAATTTATTCCCTATGATTATAAACTATAATTCTTTCCCTATGATCATAAACTATAATTGTTCCCTATGATTATAAACTATAATTTTTTCTCTTTTATTATAAATTATAATTTTTATAATGTTTATAAACTATAATTTTTTCGCTATTATTATAACCTATAATTTTTTTATAATGTTTATAACCTATAATTTTTCCCTATGACTATAAGCTATAATTTCTTTCCCTATGATTATAAACTATAATTTTTTCCCTATAATTATAAACTATCATTTTCCCTATGATTATAAACTATAATTTTCCCTATGATTACAGACCATAATTTTCCCTATGATTACAAACTATAATTTTTCCCTATGATTATAAACTATAATTTTTCCCTATGATTATAAACTATAATTTTTCCCTATGATTATAAACTATAATTTTTCCCTATGATTACAAACTATAATTTTTCCCTATGATTACAAACTATAATTTTCCCTTTGATTATAACCTATAATTTTTCCCTATGACTATAAACTATAATTTTTCCCTATAATTATAAAGTATAATTTTCCCTATGACTATAAACTATATTTTTCCCTATGATTATAAACTAATTTTTTACTCTATGACTGTAAACTATAATTTATTCCCTATGATCATAAACTATAATTGTTCCCTATGATTATAAACTATAATTTTTTCTCTTTTATTATAAATTATAATTTTTATAATGTTTATAAACTATAATTTTTTCGCTATTATTATAACCTATAATTTTTTTATAATGTTTATAACCTATAATTTTTCCCTATGACTATAAGCTATAATTTCTTTCCCTATGATTATAAACTATAATTTTTTCCCTATAATTATAAACTATCATTTTCCCTATGATTATAAACTATAATTTTCCCTATGATTACAGACCATAATTTTCCCTATGATTATGAACTATAATTTTTTCCCTATGATTACAAACCATCATTTTCCCTATGATTATAAACTATAATTTTTCCCTATGATTACAGACCATAATTTTCCCTATGATTACAAACTATAATTTTTCCCTATGATTATAAACTATAATTTTTTCCCTATGATTACAAACTATAATTTTTCCCTATGATTACAAACTATAATTTTCCCTTTGATTATAACCTATAATTTTTCCCTATGACTATAAACTATAATTTTTCCCTATAATTATAAAGTATAATTTTCCCTATGACTATAAACTATATTTTTCCCTATAATTATAAACTATAATTTTCCCTATTATCATAAACTATAATTGTTCCCTATGATTATAAACTATAATTTTTTCTCTTTTATTATAAATTATAATTTTTATAATGTTTATAAACTATAATTTTTTCGCTATTATTATAACATATAATTTTTTTTATAATGTTTATAACCTATAATTTTTCCCTATGACTATGAGCTATAAGTTCTTTCCCTATGATTATAAACTATAATTTTTCCCTATAATTATAAACTATAATTTTTCCCTATAATTATAAACTATCATTTTCCCTATGACTATAAACTATATTTTTCCCTATGATTACAAACTATAATTTTCCCTATGATTATAAACTATAATTTTCCCTATGATTACAGACCATAATTTTCCCTATGATTATGAACTATAATTTTTCCCTATGATTACAAACCATAATTTTCCCTATGATTATAAACTATAATTTTCCCCTATGATTATAAACTATAATTTTTCCCTATGATTACAAACTATAATTTTCCCCTATGATTACAAACTATAATTTTTCCCTATGATTACAAACTATAATTTTTCCCTATGATTACAAACTATAATTTTTCCCTATGACTATAAACTATAATTTTTCCCTATAATTATAAACTATAATTTTCCCTATGACTATAAACTATATTTTTCCCTATGATTATAAACTAATTTTTTACTCTATGACTGTAAACTATAATTTATTCCCTATGATCATAAACTATAATTGTTCCCTATGATTATAAACTATAATTTTTTCTCTTTTATTATAAATTATAATTTTTATAATGTTTATAAACTATAATTTTTTCGCTATTCTTATAACCTATAATTTTTTTATAATGTTTATAACCTATAATTTTTCCCTATGACTATGAGCTATAATTTATTTCCCTATGATTATAAACTATAATTTTTCCCTATAATTATAAACTATCATTTTCCCTATGACTATAAACTATATTTTTCCCTATGATTATAAACTATAATCTTTTCCCTATGTTTATAAACTCTAATTTTTTCTCTATGACTATAAACTATAATTTTCTCCTATGACTATAAACTATAATTTGTTCCCTATGATTATAAACTATAATTTTTTCTCTATCATTATATATTACAATTTTTTCTCTATGTTGATAAACTATAATTTTTTCGTTATGATTATATACTATAATTTTTCCCTATGACTTTGAACTGTAATTTTTCCCTATGATTATAAACTATAATTTTTTCCATATAATTAGAAACTATAAATTTGTCCTTATGATTATAAACTATAATTGTTTGCCTATGACTATGAACTATAATTTTTCACTATGATTATAAACTATAATTTTACCCTATGACTATAAGCTATAATTTTATCCCTATGATTATAAACTATTTTTTTTCTCTATGATTATGAATTATAATTTTTTCACTATGACTATAAACTATAATTTTTTGCCTATGATTATAAACTATAATTTTTCCCTATGATTATAAGCTATAATTTTTTCCCTATGATTATAAATTATAATTTTTTTCTCTATCATTATAAACTATAATTTTTCCGTATGATTATGAACTACAATTTTTTCCCTATGACTATAAACTATAATTTTCTCTATGATTATGAACTATAATTTTTTCCCTATGATTATAAATTATAATTTTGAAAATTGAAAATTTGACTGAAAATACCGGAAATGTTTCCATCACAAATCAAGAAAATATCAACTTTATACAAAATAGTGGCACTATATGGAAAGTAAAACTATTTGAACTGACGCAAGACGGGTATGACTTTAAAATATCTTTAAAGAACTATTCACTACGTAAAAATTTAAAAACAAACACTTCATTTCAGCGCTTTAAATCAGAAAACAGATAGCAATAAAAATGTTACGTTAGAATGACGAATTTACAATTGATACTAAATAAATGAAGAGAATAAAAAAATCGTTTTCTCTTCAGAAAATCTATGGTTTGTTCCCTGGAAAAATGTCTACAAAAGCTTTTGTAAAAAAAAAAAAATAACAAGAATGAACAAGAAAAGCTGTTCCCGAAGTAACGAGGTCGAACGCTGATTTATATTCAAGTCACGGAGCTCAAATCAAATAATTACTCTCAAGGTGTCGCTTTTCTTTAAACATGACAGGGTTGAGAAAAGAAGTTAGCGCATGCGTAAATAATGCAATTTGTCATAGGAGTGAGATGAACTTGTATCATTGTTTGTATTGTATCAGATGATAGTAGGAACACTGTGAAAACTACTTCCTACACACATGCACACACACACACACACACACAGACACACACACACACAGTGGGAAGAAACAAATATTCGTACACATACAAATTTTTAATTTATTGTATTTTCAACTAATGAATAAACCTAATTTTCATATAATTAACTCTACACAGATGCATAATAATTAAATATGCATAGAAAACAGACAAAAATGATTTAATAGAAATAAATCCCATTTAACCATTTTAATAGGTGAAAAAAGCATTCGTACAATGTAAATTTCATATTTTAAAACGTTTAAATTACTTCAATGCTCTAGATTATTCAAGCGGAATATTCTAGAATGTTCCAATTATGTTATCAGTATTTTTAGTCTAAATAATACAAGCTGAATATTCTGTAATTGATATTCCTGCAAGAAGGTTTTCATCGTGACAAGAGTTAAAGAACTGACAAATTCGCAAAAAAGAACTGATTGTTAACCTCTGGAAAGAAGGTAAAAGTTTCAAGAAAATCTCAGACAACTTGAATATTCCATGGACTACCATTAGTTCATTCATTGCAAGCTCAGAACTGCGGGAGTGAGGGAGATGCTTCGCTCCCGTGATGGTGCTATTATCGCGGGTCTGGGCGAGCGGCTAATCAGTGTAAAGAACATTTTAACGAGCTACTCAATCATCCGACTCCGGCGACGGAAGTGCCTGTTGAACCGACCGATGAATACGACTGCAACACTGTAGAAACGGTAGATGAAGTGCGAGATATTCTGCGCCATCTGCGTAACAACAAGGCTCCTGGTGAGGATGGTATACCTGCAGAAGTATATAAAGCCGTACCAGATGTATTCGACTCGTGGGTGCATCGTGTCTTCAATGCGGTCTGGGTCTCTGAGGCCTACTCTGCTGATTGGAGCGAGGCCATCCTGCTACCTTTCTTCAAAAAGGGCGATAGGAAACTCTGCTTGAGGAATCAGCCTCATCGACGTGGCAGCGAAAGCATTTGCAGTGCTTCTCCTGTGAAGATTTCAGAGCATCGTGATCTGCGAACTCGCCCGTCTCAGGGTGGCTTCCGCCCGGGCAGAGGTTGTGTTGATCAGATCTTCAGCCTGCGACGCACCCTCGAACAACGCTGGGCATACCAACAACCAACAGTCCTCTGCTTCGTCGACTTTGCGGCTGCCTTCGACTCCGTTGATAGAGGCTCACTCTGGCGTATCATGGAGGCCGATGGCATGCCCGCTAAACTCCTTCGTCTCATCAAGGGCTACTACCGGTCGACCCGAGCCCGTGTTCGTGCTTAGGGTAAGGAGTCTGGGACGTTTGAGGTGAAGACTGGTGTGCGGCAAGGGTGTGTCCTCTCCCCTACCCTATACAACTATACAATCGACTACATCCTCAGCAGGGCCCTTCGGGACTACGCTGGAGTTGCGGTTGGTAGGAATGTCAGGGTGTCTGATCTGGTCTTGGTCAAATCGAACTGTGACGATGTGCAAGCAGCGCTCAACCGTGTACAAGGTGTAGCACAGGATGTGGGTATGACCATCAATGCTTCGAAGACCAAAGTTATGCTATCCCTGGTTGATCCAATCAACTGGCAGCCACTGACGCTGGACGGGGTCAATCTGGAGGACGTGCAGTTTTTCGTTTATCTCGGTTCAACCATTATACCATCCGGTCGAACGCCGTATTGGAGATGCAAGGGTCTCTGATAGATAAGGTGCATCTCAAGCGGTCACTATGGGGGCAACGAGAGATTTCCGCGGCTTCGAAGGGGCGTATCTATCAGGCTATTGTTCACACTATCCTTCTCTATGGCTGCGAAACGTGGCCACTTAGAGCGGCTGACCTACAAATTTTCCCCCTTATGACAGCACGCGTTTCTAATAATAGAAAAATCGGACCCCGTCTTAACGAAAATCTCTTCTGAATCGGCAAATAAAAAACGCATTAAAACTAAGATATTTTTTTATTAAAGAATCTTTTCTATTGCTTTTATGAATAATACGTATTAAAGACTATACTGTCTGAAGGAAAAAAAATATTCATGATTGTTCCAAGATTTACAAAATATAAACCAACTGTTGCATATTTTGTATGTTTCATCATATTTCTTTTCTGGAGCCTAACTGATATAAAACTGATGCGCAACAAATTCATCAAAGAACATAACCTTTCCCCATCATTCTTTTCTCCAAATGCGTCCTGGGTAAGACTATAAACTACATCCGCGTCCTGGGTAAGACGATAAACTACATCCGCGTCCTGGGTAAGACGATAAACTACATCCGCATCCTGGGTAAGACGATAAACTACATCCGCGTCCTGGGTAAGACGATAAACTACATCCGCGTCCTGGGTATGATGATAAACTACATCCGCGTCCTGGGTATGACGATAAACTACATCCGCGTCCTGGGTATGATGATAAACTACATCCGCGTCCTGGGTAAGACGATAAACTACATCTGCGTCCTGGATGAGACGATAAACTACGTCCGCGTCCTGGGTATGACGATAAACTACGTCCGCGTCCTGGGTAAGACGATAAACTACATCCGCGTCCTGGGTAAGACGATAAACTACGTCCGCGTCCTGGGTAAGACGATAAACTACATCCGCGTCCTGGGTAAGACGATAAACTACATCCGCGTCCTGGGTATGACCATAAACTACGTCCGCGTCCTGGGTAAGACGATAAACTACGTCCGCGTCCTGGGTAAGACGATAAACTACATCCGCGTCCTGGGTAAGACGATAAACTACATCTAACAGCAAGCCCTCGATCAGGAGGTTTTGAAAAGCGTGGAACCACCTCTTAATTGCTGGTGTTACCAGGTACACCCTGACCCGAGTTTGAGGTTGAGGTTCATATGCCGTAAACCAAACCAAACCAAACCAAATCAAACCTTTTTTCTCGGCCGACCATGAGTGTCAATTAAGTGAATGTTATAAAATATTCTTTATTGCTGAAAAAATATGTTAATTGCGACATGCTACCAATAAAAGTGAACCTAAATTGCTGGACTTTCGACTAACATCACATCACGGTCCATGTATGATCACCGAAGTTAAGCAACGTTTAGTCTGGTCATTACCTAGATGGGAGCACGCTTGAGAATGCCGGGTGTAGTGCTGGGTATGGCTATAAACTACATCCGGCAACAAGGCCTCTGAGTGGGGGAGTGGAGGTTTTGAGGACCGTGGAAACACCTCTTAATTGCTGTTTTTCCCAGGCTAACCCTGGTCCGGGCTAGTAGCATTTATGTATATATATATATACTGAGGAGGTTTAGATAGATAGATAGATAGATAGATAGATAGATAGATAGATAGATAGATAGATAGATAGATAGATACTGAGTAGAATTACATAGATAGAGAGAGATACTGAGTAAAATGGGATAGATAGATAGTAGATAGATAGATACTGAGTAGAGTAGGATAGATAAATAGATACTGAGTAGAATAGGATAGATAGATAGATAGAAAGAGAGATAGATAGATAAGAATAGACTGAGATAGATTGATACTGAGTAGGATGGAATAGATAGATAGATACATACATACATACATACATACATACTGAGTAAAATGACATAGATAGAGAGAGATACTGAGTAGAATGGGATAGATAGATAATAGATAGATACTGAGTATAATGAGATAGATAGATAGATACTGAGTAGAATGACATAGAAAGAGAAAGATACCGAGTAGAATGAGATAGATGGATAGATAGATACTGAGTTGATGGGATAGATAGATAGATAGATAGATAGATAGATAGATAGATAGATAGATAGATAGATTCTATCCGTCTAAAATTTTAAATATCTACTATTATTGGGTTTTCGGTTCGTTCTAAAATCTTTTCTTTCTCTTTCACTTCCAGTAGCGCCTTGCATCTTAGTGGCATTATCAACTTGCTTGGGGTGAATTAAAAAAAATAGATCGCTGTTTGGTTTAATTTATGACATGTCAACACTTGATAGGTTATTTAATATCAAACTTGTAGAGAACAGCCATTTTGGACCGAGCACACTCTGCAGTAGTAATTGTCAATCAGGCTAACCTCGATAAACATAATCGCAAAGTCGAGTCGACTTCCACCTTTAAAAAAAAGCAATCAAAATGTAACGTACGCAGGTCAAGATTAATGAAACCCTAATGTGTCGCTGTAGCTTGTAAATTGCAAATTTAATATTACATTTGCAAAATTTTTTTTTTTTTTTTTTTATAATAAAGAAACATTTCCTTTTCGTTCTCGTTGGAAAATGTTTGGTGCAATAACATTCAACATATCCAGCATTACTTTTGATGCATATTTGGATTCCAGATTCCATTGTCGTCATTACACTCATTTATTTTATTTAATTTTTCAGATCTGCGGTGGCGTTCGACAATTCAATGAATCTATTTTGCTCTGAAATATTAAGTATTTTTGGCAGGTGACTTCTGCTTCTTCTGTTTTCAGGCCGTGGGCGAAAAGCGAAAATAACTCGGGAAAAAATTCCTATCTCTAGCTCTTATCAATGTTTGTTTCACAGTTTATTAAGAATATGACTTTTTTTCATGGTTAGTATATATATATATATATATATATATATATATATATATATATATATATATATCAACAATCATAAACTAACCATACGTCAAAACAATCCTTATTCCCCCATATCTGAACACTTTAATCAATCATGACACTCATTAGACAACTGTAAATGTTTATTGATAGATTCCGATTTTAGTTCCACATAGACACGCAGTAAAAAAAAAATACTGGATTTTAAAATTAGACACATATAAACTAGGGTTAAACAAAGACTTGGGAATTTTAAATCTGTGTATTTCAATAGTTAAAAAAAATTTTTTTTAGATATAGTTAAAAAAAAAACCTTTTTAAACAACATCTAAAATATTATCGTTGGATTTACGTTAGAAATATTCAAACACAGTTGTATTCCACATCACGTGACGTCCGCGTCCCGCGACGGACGCTACTTGTAAACAAACTTCTGAATACAGTTATTTAATTTATTTCTGACGAAACATCGGGGCAAATCTGAAATATCAAATATATATATATATAAAAAATATAAATAAATACTTTCACAAAAAAAAATTCAATTTTTTAATTTGCAACTTTCCAGTTGTTTTCTCCATATTATATATATATATATATATATATATATATATATATATATATATATATATATATATATATATATATTTATATATATATATATATATATATATATATATATATATATATATTTATATATATATATATATATATATATATATATTTATATATATATATACATATATATATATTTATATATATATATATTTATTTATATACATATATATATATATATATTTATATATATTTATTTATATATATATATTATAAATTAATAGATTTAAAATATGGTTTTACCGCTACACAGTGATAACCATGTTTCAGAAATGGAAGCTAAAGCCCCTGAATTTAATTTTGTTATTAAACCAAAGACATTAGTTCCATTTCCTCATCAAGCGAATTTTGGAGTAACTTACTTTTTAAAATTTACGGTTGTTAACGGCACAGGAAAGATTCATAGTTTGAGGGTTTCCAAGGTTACCGATTCTGAAACATGGTTATCACTGTGTAGCGGTAAAACCATATTTTAAATCTATTAATTTATAATATTAATGCTCTGTAAATTTAAATTTACATAGAGCACTATTGTGTAAAAATAAAAATATCTATAAGAACACCGGATTTTATATCTTACTGTTCTTTCCTTTTTATTTATATATACATATATATATATATATATATATATATATATATATATATATATATATATTTATATATATATATTTATATATATATATTTATATATATATATATTTATATATATATATATTTATATATATATATATTTATATATATATATATTTATATATATATATATATTTATATATATATTTATATATATATATATTTATATATATATATATATATTTATATATTTATATATATATATATTTATATATTTATATATATTTATATATATATTTATATATATATATATATTTATATATATATATATATATATTTATATATATATATATATATTTATATATATATATATATTTATATATATATTTATATATATATATATATTTATATATATATTTATATATATATATTTATATATATATATATATTTATATATATAATTATATATATATATATATTTATATATATATATATATATACATATTTATATATATATATATATATATATATATATATATATATATATATATATATACATATATATATATATATATATGGTGGACTCAAGCAGCTCTGTTACTAGGAACCGACAGCCAAGACACTAGCAGATATGATTTGATTGTAAAGGTGAAGGCTTTCTGCAGAACCGACCACACTTTTTGAAGGGCCGAATACGTGCCACAAGTTAGGTTTTGAATTCAGAGTTGTCCTTCTCCGAGACCAGTTCCCATCCAAGGTCATAGAACCCAGTCTGTTCTGTTAATTACCCATGGCTGGAGGGAGACGAAAAGAATTCATATTTTTCCCATGGGTATTAGCACATAAGTGAATATATATATATATATATATATATATATATATATATATATATATATATATATATATATATACATATATATATACATACATATATATATATGTAAACCTAATTACCTAAAAAAATAGTGAGCCAAAACCTACCTACTAAGGTTTCACCTAACAGATCTTCAGGGTACAACTGGATTTTGTAGATATTGATCTACTTATTGAGCACGTTTACGTTTTTACTTAATTTTGTCGGTCAGTTTTTCTCTTTTGTTTCGGAATTGCAGAGCTGATTGATCACATATAATAGGCATTCATTGTCTATTTTATTTAAGAACATATGTTTATATATATATATATATGTGTGTGTGTGTGTGTGTGTGTGTGTGTGTGTGTGTGTGTGTGTGTGTGTGTGTGTGTGTGTGTGCGCGCGCACAAATTGGACATGAAAATACTACTGTTCAAAGGAGAAAACAATTCACTACAACGAAAATGTTTCGAGAGTGCCTCCATCGCAAAGTCATCCACAGTAAATTTGCGACCGGTCCCTTGCAGTATTTTACCATTCCTGGCAGAATTTCTGTTATCACAGTGTGGGATATCTAATAACAGAATTAATGGAAAGAAAAAAAATATGAATAAAATCCGCTAGATTACATATAAAAAAAAAATATATATTTTTAAAGAAATTTAAAAATCCCAGCATCCCTCGTCTCCGCGCAGGTATAGCCGCATCAACATAACAAATTTAGTCTGATGAAGTTCTCAAGAAAACGGATCACGCGAAAACCTTTTTGACTTTCTCATACACTTTCCCGCAATATTGTTCTTGACAAACTGAAAAATATACTAAAAACAACCAAAATAATTAAATGCAAACGACAATTTAAAAATATAAAACACATATTAACCTCATCCAAATTTAGTCAATACACAATACAGGGTTTCACAAAAGGCAACAAAAAAAGATGTGGAGTTTGTGACATCAGTATAGATGGAAACTCCTACACTTTTAAAAAAACCCAAACGACGTTCATAATAAATAAAAATGTAAACTGCAACTCGAAAAATGTGATTTATGCACCCAAATGCACAAAATGCAAGAAATCATATATAGGTATCAGCCAACAACTAAACAACAGGGTCTCCCTATACAATAGCAACATAAAATTACCAGACAACAGAAAACTGTTTGTATCACAACACATCTGTAAACGTAACCAGGATGAATTTTAAAATTATGCCAATATATCAAACAGACAATTATTCTTACCTACAAATACAAGAAAAAATGTTCATAAACTAATTTAAACCGGCACTAAATAAATCATAACCCCACACGCAAAAACACACAACATGCATACATAATGGCCCACACTCACACGCGGGTGTATGTGGAGCATGAATATGTATACGCATTTTGGCAAAAACAATAGACTACTCACAGGCAGGCATGCAAACCCTAACCAACATAGGAAGTGTGTGTATGTGTATGCATGTATATATGTATGTATATGTGTACCTATGTATGTGTATGCGTGTATACTAATTCCTTATAATAAGACAGTATGTATGTATAGAGAGGGAGTGCGCGTATACATACACGTACTGATATATATATATGCACATACTGGCAAAAACAAGACTGCTCACGGGCACACACGCGAACCCTACACATCATAGGAAATGCGTGTGTGTGTGTGTGTGTGTGTGTGTGTGTGTGTGTGTACTAATTCCTTATAATAAGACTGTATGTATGCTGACGAAAGCACAAAAATTGGAAATAGATCTAAGAACACACAGGGGTCATTAAAAATAAGAATAAAAATATCTTTTTCACCCTTTCTCTTACCAATCTTAATTGTTTTATTACCCTTCACGCAGAACTTTTTCACTACCAATTCAAGGAAGACATTTGGGTCACTAACACAAAAACATTGAATGTCTAATATCGAGAATATTTAACATCGAAAAACATGAGAAAAATTAATTCCTTTTAATAATATGTAGAAATATCCACTCTTTGCCTGATGAAGGTCATGAGATCGGAAACACGTGTAGCAAAATTATGGAAAATAAAGCATAATATACTTTTTTAAAAATCCACATTACAACCAAAAACGTTTGCTGTTTCTCTCTTCTTTTTAATATACAAACTTTTCTCTCTTTGGAACCACTATAACCTCTTTCTTTTACACACACACACACACACACACACATATATATATATATATATATATATATATATATATATATATATATATATATATATATATAAAGGATGCACTTTAAAATGTAAACTTTTCTATAACATTTTTCATTTTTGTTTTTTTCAGATCCGGGCATTTGGTGTTATTTAATATTTAATGTAATTTAAATCGTTAATCTTCTTTGTAAGTTAAGAAACATTAATATTTTTTTAAAATTTTAACCATTAATCTTGTTTGTGAGTCAAAAAACACCCCATTTATTTTCATTTAATGAGTGAGTGGGTTTTATGCGGAAACCATACACGGACACACACACAAATACACACACACACACGCACACACACACACATATATAAATATATATATATATATATATATATATGTATATATATATGCCAACTCTTACTCCCTCTCCCTTTTTCTTTCCTTTTTCTATTTCCTTATTTCCTCACTTTGACTTTCAAATTTTCTGTGAAGAAACGTGGGATTTCATTCATTTTAGTGAATGTATTTGCACTGATAATTTCAGGGAAAAACTATTTTCCTATGGATGAAATATATATATATATATATATATATATATATATATATATATATATCCAAGATGAGAACGAATAGGCTACAATTCCAACGTTCGTAACATTTGATTTAAAAGTGTGCTCAATACAAAGTAGAGCAATATCCTTTATTTTAGGATATTACATCAGAAACGTGTCAAAAACGCTACACAATTGCAGTCGTGTTTCGATGCGAATCAACGCATCTCATCAGGCGATTGTAAATGACTGGTGTTACGTTGGACCAATAAATGTATGCCTACCTTAGATTTTACAAGTATATTTTAATACCTCACATATTTGCGACGAGTTATGAGAATAATGGTCATCTCTTTATTTCTTTGAATATGCAGATTATGGAATATTATTTTTTTGTACCCGCTTAAACTAAAGCCAGTTCTTGAAAGAGAACCTTCCTTTCCCCCACCTCCTGTCTGGTCGCTGCTTGTCTGATGAGTACAAGTGGCCCTAATAGTGTTCAATGGATAACGCCTACTTACTTTCATATGTAAGCACGTGACTTAACCCCTAACTTCACTTAGCTGTTTGCCTTCAGAAAATCGGTCGTCACCAAAACTGGACTTAGCTGTTTGCTTTCAGAGGAATCGGGCGTCACCAAAACTGGACTTAGCTGTTTGCTTTCAGAGGAATCGGGCGTCTTCAAAACTGGACTTAGCTGTTTGCTTTCAGGAGAATCGGAGATCACCAAGAATTGAATGACCGACGAAATAATCCTGAACGGTATTCTCAAACCCAAGTCGTCTATACTTCTGTGGTTTATCTACGTATACGACTCGCCACCAGCAAGGATTGAACGGCGTTAATCAAGGACTTATACCAGGACATTAGCAACTCCACCTTTTTCGCTCCGAGAATTGAATGGACATCTTTTCTTTCGAACTTTATGTCTGATTACAATCGATCGACGTCGTGCCATACAATTTGTAAGTCTTTACATGTTTATATATATATATATATATATATATATATATATATTCTATAATCTGCTGTCACTATTTTTGTTCGTATTTCGTCGCATTGATATATGTTTGACCAACCAATTGTCCCCTCATCCCTTTTACTATTTAGTTTTCTTTTCTTTTCTTTAAGTTAATACACTGTATATTTTATTAATAAAGTATTTTATTATATGTTCTCGTGTCGTCTTCTGTTGTCCTGTGTCTGCCTATTGTTCGTTTTCTCACTGCGTTCACCGACGTCCGGAATTGGAGAATTCCCCGCCCATCGTTCTTTTCATCAATCTTACATTGAACCCTGGGATACTCTTGTTTATTTTTTGTTTATTTTCTCGTTGCGCCCCGGCTATCGTAGTCCCAACGAAACCCTGGGCGTAACACTGGTAAGTGAACAATTTATTGAAATGTAAAAGCAAAATTCAACGTCTTTTTACGAGAAAAAGAAGAAAAGGGAAAGAAAGAAAAGGGAGGAGGTGGCTATAGGATTTGTGGGCTTTACTCAGATCAACCAATCAAAAAGACCTACGTTAAATTTAAAGTAAGGGACGAAACAAAAATTTAACAGGCTGCCTATCCTAAATGGGTTATGAGCTGTAGATTTAGAATCAACGACAGCAATCCGATGCCAAATCCAGGCGCATGTAAATGGCTACAATATTGTACACTAGATAATGTAATTTCCTAGGAAAATAAAAGAATATTAGTCTACTTTGTAGACATATGTGATGCACGCTTAGGCGTATATCATGTATGACACATACGTATGGCACCTATCACGACATGTATCTTCGATACATGACTGACAAGGCAGATTTTCCCCGTAGTAGTTTGCCATTTCTTTCTTAGGTAGACCAGTTGCCATCCAAGGCTATAGAACCCGGTCTGCTACATGCCCATAGCTGGGGTGGGGGAGAGAAGAAGGGGATTCATACCTTTCCCAAGGGTATTAGCACGTAAGTGAATGTAATGGATTCGACTGGAATTCGAACTCGGTTCTCCGTTTTCTCAATCCGAGCCGCTATCTAGCACTCCACCCTGCCTCCTCCTCCTTCCAATCACCGGAAGTG
Organism: Acanthosepion esculentum; assembly: GCA_964036315.1. Taxonomy (NCBI): domain Eukaryota; kingdom Metazoa; phylum Mollusca; class Cephalopoda; order Sepiida; family Sepiidae; genus Acanthosepion; species Acanthosepion esculentum. The sequence continues at coordinate 90,244,895 of OZ038495.1, read as the reverse complement.
AGCAACGTGTTTATGCAACAAAGTTGAAGGTCAAAATGTGCCAGACTTCTTCAGCTCGGTTATTGTCGCTTCATAGCAACAGTTCCGATATATATATATATATATATATATATATATATATATATATATATATATATATATATATATATATATATATATATATATATATAAGCTTTTCACCCCAGGCAAGGCTGGAAGCCACTATCACGCAAGGGGTTACAGAGGATTTGGAGCGAGAGCAAATAGGAGTGTTAGAGGAAAGGATGTGGAGAAGGATAGAGGATAGATCAAGGCAACTGGAGATGTCGATTGGCGTTACACTTGAATAGTTGGAGATCATAGTCATCAGGGAAACAGGAATGAGGAAGGGAGTTCCATAGGCGTGAGGTGCGAGATATGAAGCTATTGGAGTAGAAGAGACGTCTACATTTAACAGTTTCAACAGTGAAAGGGTGGGAACGGGATGCCAGCCTCGTAGTACGCTTGAATTCATGGATCCTGGGAACCAGCGATAGCAGCTCATCGGAGCAATTACCATGGAAGTATTTATAAAAGAGGCGACGGTGCGGCTGTGAGAGAGAGACTGCAGACGAGAAGCCAGATCAGGGCCAATTACATTGCATACCCGTCTCTGGATCTTATCAAGAACCCCGAGGCAAACAGAAGGGGCTCCAGTCCATATATGGCAGCAATACTCCATGCAAGGGCGGATAGTTGATTTGTAAATTTGGAGGATCGATTCAGAGGAGAAGAATTTCCTGGCTCGGCACAGGGATCCAACTTTCCTTGCGGTGGATGAAGCAATCGACTCAATGTAGTTGTTCCATCTCAGGTCAGCAGACAGCTTGAGACCGAGCAGCCGCAGAGAGGAGCTCTCGAGAAGTTGAGCTTCAGACATTCTGATGGGGTGCAAGGAAGGATCCCTGTGGTGATTAATGAAGAGCAGTTTTGTTTTGGAGGCGTTAAAAAAGACAAGAAGAAAAATATTCTTAGCCGACGCGTTTCATTCTCTGAGGGATTTTGTCAAGGCAAAAGCAAAAGTAAGGATTTATTTTGTTGCACGTGTTTATACACAAGAGCAAGGATGTCATTGTTTTATCAAGGCTTTTGAATTTGAGAACGTTCATGAATATTCATCAGGTGGTTGAAAGGTTAGCCACAACATGTGGAGGTCACAAAGTGCCAAAATTCAAAGTCTGGGAAGACAAAAGTAACTGAGTTATATTCAAGATTTTTTTTCTAATAAATGAATATTGTGACCAGATTGTTATAATTTGGAATAGACGTATGTTGTATACATCTTCAAAAATATTAGGTGATGGATTTAACCGTTTTTTTATGATATTTCACCATATTGTTGCGGTCGTGTATGTTGGCTTGGAAAAGTAGTAATTATTTCAGGAAAGGTGGCATTGGAAAGAAGACGAGGCGTAGATTTATATGTTGAATGTTGATGAGATTCGATAGCGGCATTTTGATTGAACTTATTTTTTCTGTAAGACTAGTGCATTTGCTAAATTATTGTGTATTAGGTCCCTTTTGTGTTCATAGATGCGTTTTCATAATTTCTGCATGTTTCCACAATGTATTGTAAGGAACAGATTTGGTTATTCTTTTTATTTATGCCTGCTTATATAAATGAATATAAAATATCGCAAATATATATTTACACACATATATATATGTATAAATATATATTACATATATATATACATATAAATTTTATTTCCTTACCGGTAGCAGAACTTTGAGTTTCATGCATATTAAAATCGTTAGCTGCTGACAGAAAACAGAGCTCTGCCACCTGTGATGATATAAATATATATATATTAATATATTTTTGTTTATACGTTATTTTTATAGATACAAATATTTAAGTAAATGCTCTGTTTATAATAAACAGTGTTAACAATATTTACCGACATGAATGTCTGAGAAAAGAAATTATGTGTCCTCCGACAGGAATCGAACCTGTATCCTTCACGGAGCCTGACGTGCAATAATACCATTTAGCTACAGAGAAAGCGTCTGGTTAACAAAGTCAAATGAATGTTTTTAAACTACAAATTTCTCATGATTTCTCTCGAACGCTCATATCTGCTCGACGCGTATCTTAACGTAAACAAATGACATCATGTATAATGAAATGGACTAAGTCCGACAATTATTATGATATATTTTTGTTCATGCGTTCTTTTTATAGATATAATTATTTTAGCAATTGTAATAAACAGTATTAACAACATTTACCGGGATGAATGTCTGAGAGATTTTCATAGAAAATATTCGTTCTCCGACAGGAATCGAACCTGTATCCTACACGGAGCCTGACGTGCAATACCATTTAGCTACAGAAGAAGCGTCTGGTTAGCAAAGTCAAATTATTGTTTTTAAACTACAAATTTCTCATGATTTCTCTCGAACGATCATATCTGCTAGACGCGTGGCTTAACGTAAACAAATGACATCATGTATAATGAAATGGTCTAAGTCCGACAATTATTTTAATATATTTTTGTTCATACGTTCTTTTTATAGACACAAATATTTAAGCAAATGCTCTGTTTATAATAAACAGTATTAACAACATTTACCGGGATGAATGTCAGAAATTTTCATAGAAAATATGCGTCCTCCGACAGGAATCCAACCTGTATCCTACACGCAACCATCATATAGTCTGACGTGCTATGCCAGTTTAGCTACAACATAAGCTATTTAGTTTTGTATATACAGGGTGACCCAAAAAACGGGAACCTTTTAACAATCCAATAAAACCAAGAGTGATGGAAGAAAAATATTTAATTCGTAGTAATTGAAACCTTAAAACATGCCATTTAAGAAACAATGATGGAATTTTCATGCTTTTAAAATTACGTCCTGTAGATGGCGTCCTCCTGTACGAATGCATTCTTGAAATCTGCTGTTGAGATTCCTCATTGACTGCTGCAACATCTCAGCAGGGATACTGTGAATTTCATCTTAAATTCTCTGTTTTAACTCATCCAGAATTCTTGGTCGAGTTGTATAAACTTTACTCTTGAGATAGCCCCACAGGAAAAAATCACAAACGGATAAATCTGGCGATCTAGGGGGCCAGGCAACATTACCGAATCTTGAGATCACACGGTTACCGAACAATTCTTGTTACTAAAATGGTGAAATGTTTACTTTCTCAAAGTCACTGTCTCGCAGTGATACCACTTGCTCATGTCTGGCAATACGCACTTCCAAAATTCCCGTTTTTTTTTGGGGTCACCCTATATAATAACTCGGCTAGTCGATTATATTTTCCACGTCAGAAGACGGCACATCAGCATAGCGTAACAAATTTGATTTTGTTTAAACAATTTTCAATCCCCTCCATAATCTATGAAGGATTAAAGTTTTTTTTTTTTTTACTTGCCCTCGGCAATTTTGATCTGTTCCATACAGATTTGATTAGGGAAGCCATAGTTTTGATGACAGCGAGCATTTGAATGCAGTCATCTGATATTTACAATAAATTGCGATAAGCTAAATTGTAATCGGTTTTCTATTAGCCCTCCTCCTCGCTCTCCCTTTTTCTCTCTCTATCTTTATATATATATATATGTGTGTGTGTGTGTGTGTGTGTGTGTGTGTGTGTTAGCTTAAAAGCCACCTATCAAGGGTATTTGCGGTAGCTCCCGTGAAAAGCTCTTGATTGAGCCTTCATCACAATAGGTAGGAAAGAGCAGATGTGAAAATTTTCTGAGCGTAGCTTAGATGCGGCGCAAACCCAAATGTCATGGCCACCCAGTGAGGAACATGTTCACTATTCAGTTGCAATTGATCGAGCGACTCAGTCGTAACTCAGTCGTAACTGATCTAGCTAGACAAGTTTACTAACCATTACATCACTTTGAGATGCCCCACAAAAAGGTGATTTTCTAAACGTACCTTAGATGTGGCACAAGGCCAAAGGTATGGAGCATCCAGTGAGGATCGAATTTAGTACTCATTTGTAATTGATCTAGTGAGACAAGCTTGCTAACCATTACATCACGTCGAAGTGCCCTCTAGTGATTTTCTAAAAATAGGCGCAGTTTAGATGTGGCACAAGACCGAAAATATGGAGCACTCAGTGAGGATCTAACTCACTATTCAGTAGTAATTGATTTAGCGAGACACGCTTGTTAACCATTACACCACTTCAAAGTGACCTAAGGAAGGAATAGATGTGATAGGCAACAATGAACAAGAGAAGAACACAAAAATTGGCCACTGCATTTAAGTATTCCATTAATATTTAAGCTTACTTTTAAAAGTTTAACGAAGGAGATAAGCTATTGAGAGTTGTGTCCCTTGAACTGAAAACTTGTGACACACAGACATTGGCATTTATTTATAGATGTAAAATTTTAGCTAGAATAGATCTGTAAAAGGACAATATGACTAAAGGCAAATGGACAACTTATTTTAGCCGACATGTTTCGTCCACTTAAGGAATTTATCAAAGCAAATTCAAGGATTTTATTTCGTAAGTTATTTATAGACAGGCGCAAAAATGTTGTTAGTTTTTTTTTAATGTATAACTAGCCTCGAATTTTCAGCTACGCTTATGAATATTTATAACAAATATATATATATATATATATATATATATATATATATATATATATATATATATATATATATATATATATATATATATATATATATATATATATGGCTCAAACACTAATATTCCAAAATTGAATTTATAGGTCTGATGAATTGGATCGTGATTGCGAATCCAATGTAATAAATTATAACCATGGAATATTAGTGTTTGAGCCTTTTTTATTATATTCTTACTCTGTCCTGAGTTTTACCTGTATTCTATCCTCTTGGGAATTCATATATATATATATATATATATATATATATATATATATATATATATATATATATATATATATGTTGACCACTAATATTATATATATATATAGATATAGATATATATATATATATATATATATATATATATATATATATATATATATATGGGGTGCGATGAATAAACTATCGTCTAAATTAAGCAAAAATGAAAATAACATTGATATCTCATTTTAAAGATATAATTTAATAAAATTACAAAAATATCCTGAAATAAGAATGATGAAATTTAATCAATAAATTCACTATTGGCCTGCAGATGACTTCGGAATCTCCTGCAACTCTTCTGGGCGGTCTCCTTGTTTAAGTTAGTGAATGCTGCCATAATCCTTGTCTTCAATTCATCTTTAGTATTGCAAGAAGTTTTGTTGGTCTCTCAGGCAACTGCGCCCCACACAAAATAATCAGGAGGTTGCAGTCTGGTGAGTTACGTGGCCAGATGTAAGGGCATATGCGGTCGCATAAATTGTGTGACAAACATGACTAGGTTCACCTTCTTGTGTGGCGTGGTGCAGAGTCCTGTTGCCAGATATACGGTCTTCCTACAGCAACTCTCTTGACCAAGGACATCACTACCTCCTCAAGACACTTTATTTTTGTTGAGTCTGACGCCCTGGGGGAAGATGAATGAAGGCATAAAGTCGCAATCACTAGTGACCACTCCAAACATTTTCCTAATCACAATTAGACTCATCCAACTCTTTCCGAATCCACTACATAGTCCTCAGATTGACACCTAAACAATCTGAAATTTTCGTATTAGATATTCTGGTGCGAATGCCAAGCAGTACAGTATACCGTTTCCAAATTTCCGGCGGAGTGAATTGGGTCATGAAGCTCGTTTTCTAAAAGGCGGCCCCCCATGACCCTCATATACTGTGCAATCGACAAAATCAAAAACAAGCATAAATTCGAGAAATTAAAAATATACAATTACAAAATGGCAACAATTTGCCCATCGCCCCCTATATACATATTTTTAAAAGAATAAATTTTTTTTCTAGCAAAATTCATCTGTATTCTTGTTTTCTTTATTTTTTTCTATCCATCATCTTTGTCACTTACTATCGCACACTGATAATATATAATCTACCAAGAGTAGTGATATATTTTAAGAACCTGGATGCAAATTTAACGTGGCTGAACTATCGATCAAAGCACTTTCCAGTTTCGTCTCAGTGGATTATTTTCTCTTTTTATCAAAATAGCATTCCCGATGTCAAAAATGTGATCCGTTTTGTGACGGAGAGCAACCAATGCGTTTAACGTGTTATTATTTAAAATGTCCCTATTGTGTTCATATAGTGACTTGTTTTAATTACTTGAGGTTACTCCAATATATTCATTCTGGCAATTCCTGCATTTGGTAGAGTAAATTTCTCCTTCAAGTTTTGGCTGGTTTTGTTTTAATGATTAAGTCTTTAATTGTTTTGGATGTATATATGACAAATTGTATGTGCAGTTTCGATAAATTCTTTTCAGTTGTAGTTGTGATAGACTTGGTGGATAGAAGAATATATTTTGATTTGTTGGGTATGTAAGAAAGGTCCGCTTTTCTATTTTGAAATATTTGGTGAGTCTTTTGTTTCGTAATTAAATAGTTACAGTAAACAGGTCATTGTTTTTCCTGATCATTTTACAGCAATAATGAGTGCATCGTCATTTACGGCATGTCGCAAATGCCTCGGTAGATATCATACTATAGTAGCACCAAACACTAAACAGGTCATTGTTTTTCCTGAGCATTTTACAGCAATAATGAATGCATCGTCATTTACGGCAGGTCGAAAATGCCTTGGTAGATATCATACTATAGTAGCATCAAACAGTAAACAGGTCATTGTTTTTCCTGGGTATTTTACAGCAATAAATGAATGCATCGTCATTTACGGCAGGTCGCAAATGCCTCGGTAGATATCATACTATAGTAGCACCAAACAGTAAACAGGTCATTGTTTTTCCTGAGCATTTTCCAGCAAAAATGAGTGCATCGTCATTTACGGCAGGTCGCAAATGCCTCGGTAGATATCATACTATAGTAGCACCAAACACTAAACAGGTCATTGTTTTTCCTGATCATTTTACAGCAATAATGAGTGCATCGTCATTTACGGCAGGTCGCAAATGCCTCGGTAGATATCATACTATAGTAGCACCAAACAGTAAACAGGTCATCGTTTTTCCTGAGCATTTTCCAGTAATAATGAGTGCATCGTCATTTACGGCAGGTCGCAAATGCCTCGGTAGATATCATACTATAGTAGCACCAAACACTAAACAGGTCATTGTTTTTCCTGAGCATTTTACAGCAATAATGAATGCATCGTCATTTATGGCAGGTCGAAAATGCCTCGGTAGATATCATACTATAGTAGCACCAAACACTGAACAGGTCATTGTTTTTCCTGGGTATTTTACAGCAATAATGAATGCATCGTCATTTACGGCAGGTCGCAAATGTCTCCGTAGATATCATACTATAGTAGCACCAAACAGTAAACAGGTCATTGTTTTTCCATAGCATTTTCCAGCGATAATGATTGCATCGTCATTTACGAAAGTCGCAAATTCCTCGGTAGAAATCATACTATAATAGCACCAAACAGTAAACAGGTCGTTGTTTTTCCTGAGCATTTTACAGCAATAATGAATGCATCGTCATTTACGGCAGGTCGCAAATGCCTCGGTAGATATCATACTATAGTAGCACCAAACACTAAATAGGTCATTGTTTTTCCATAGCATTTTACAGCAATAATGAATGCATCGTCATTTACGGCAGGTCGAAAATGCCTCGGTAGATATCATACTATAGTAGCATCAAACACTAAACAGGTCATTGTTTTGCTGACCAATTTCGAGCAATAATGAGGGCATTGTCATTTAAGGTTGGTCGCAAATGCCTCGGTAGATATCATACTATAGTAGCACCAAACAGTAAACAGGTCATTGTTTTTCCATAGCATTTTCCAGCGATAATGATTGCATCGTTATTTACGAAAGTCGCAAATGCCTCGGTAGAAATCATACTATAATAGCACCAAACAGTAAACAGGTCGTTGTTTTTCCCGAGCATTTTCCTGCAATAATGAGTGCATCGTCATTTACGGCAGGTTGCAAATGCTTCGGTAGATATCATACTATAGTAGCACCAAACAGTAAACAGGTCATTGTTTTTCCTGGGTATTTTACAGCAATAATGAATGCATCGTCATTTACGGTGGGTCGCAAATGCCTCGGTCGATATACTATGGTAGCAGCTAAAATTTGTATTTTATATGAATACTCCCTCATGTAAAGCTCTTGAATTGTTTTATCCTGCTTCTCATATCGTTCCAATTCTAACACCGATGTCTTTTTTTGAGGAATTCAATCATAATTCACGATATACAAAGAAACATCAATTTGATTTAGATTGCCAACATTTGAATGTTAGAAGATCTTCTGCTTGATTAATTAATTCCGTTTTAATTCTATTTATTTGGATTTCAACGTGTTCTCGTAGATTTTAATCAAAGAAATAATTTTGTTTGTTCAAGAGTGTTGGATACAATATCTTGATCATTAAAAAAAATATGCGATGGGAATTTCAAAATCTTGTTCACGTCTTGCTTTTTTTTTAAAAAAATAAACCCAATTCATTTCTCATTTTTTTTGTTGCAAGTCTCATTACATTGTCGAGGGCAATGGTGAATCGAAAGTAGGACTGATGTGTGTCATTGTAAAACCCCAGCTGAGATTTCAAATTAATTCTCTATTTCCATCTGGGGATAGTACTTGAGCTGCTGGGTCTGTGTATAAAATATTGATAGCCGAACAACCTTTAGTTATTCCTATGAGGTTCCCTTTGTATATGGAATTAAAAGCATTGAATGCTCTAAGATCTGCTGGATTAAAAGTTTTACATTCTGTTTTTTAATTCCATTTATATGGAATCCAACTTACGAGGCGGCACATTTTAATCTGAGAAGAAATAGTTGTGCCTCTTCAGGTGTGTTGGATACAAGAACGAGATCGTCTCAAGAATCTGTGTCTGCGATGGTGATTCCAGGGTATCGACTACATTTTCGCTCTTTTAAAGTAAATTTTTCGTCTTCTTCTTCCTCTTCTTCTTCTTCGTCTTCTTCTTCCTCTTCTTCTTCTTCTGATTATTATTATTATCATTATTATTATTATTATTTTCTTATTTTCTTCGTCTTATTTTTCTTCTTTTTCTTCTTCTTTCTTCTTTTTTCTCATTTTTTTAATTATTATTATAATTCTTCTTCTTCTTCCTCTTCTTCTTCTTCTTCTTATTATTATTATTTTCTTCTTCTTCCACTTCTTTTTCTGCTTTTTCTTCTTCTTCTTCTTCTTCTTCTTCTTCTCCTTCTTTTTCGTGTTCTTTCTTCTTCTTTTACTCATTTTTTTCTTAATATTATAATTTTTCTTCTTCTTTTTCTTCTTCTTTTTCTTCTTCTTTTCTTTCATTCTTTTCTTATTATTTTTCTTCTTTTTCTTTTTCTTCTTCTTTCTTCTTCTTTTACTCATTATTCTTATTATTATTATAATTTTTCTTCTTCTTTTTCTTCTTTTCATTTTCTTTTCTTCTTTTTCTTATTTTTGTTCTTCTTTTTCTTCTATTTCTTCTTCTTCGTCGTTTTCCTTTTCTCATTTTTCTTTTTCTTTTTCTTTTTCTTCTGTTTCTTTTCTTCTTCTTCTTCTTCTTCTTCTTCTTCTTCTTCTTCTTCTTCTTCTTCTTCTTCTTCTTGCCATATCCCCATCTCTCCTTATCCCTGTTCTGCCAACCGTTTACGCGTACTCGTAAAGCAGATTACGCACTTTTTTCCCCTGTTTGACTTCAACAATGTCCTGTGGGTGTTAAATTTTACAAGCCCTCTTTCCTCATTTTCTGCCCCAGAAATTTCAACTGTCTCTTTCTGATGATATATATCAGTATCATTTTGTTTTCATTTTCTCTAAAGCTTCATCGTTGCTCACATGTTCAGTGCATGGTATTCTCATAATCCTCCTGTAGAACCACATCTCCATTAACTTAAACCCTTATAAGAACTTCTTCTGAGATGGAATAATTGTGCTTGTTTAAGAGCGTTGGATACAAGAACTAGATGTCTCTAGAATCTGTGATTTCAGGATATCGACTATATTTTAGTTCTTTTAAATTGAATCCAATTATTTTTGTCACTGTTAAAGTCATTGCCAAAGTGCTTCACATGGCAAAGACAGTTTCTACGGTTCAGCTAAAGAGTTGCACATTTTTCAGCCTTAAGTTTCAGGTGGTATACATTTTGACGGCAATGAAACCTTATCAAATTGTTTTTATGAAACTGTTTACCGTTAAAGCAAGTCGTTCATCTTCTTCATTTTGATTGCCGTCTTTCAATGTAATGAGATCTTCTGTTTGATTAAATAAAGTCTACTCAGATTGACACCTAAACACTCTGAAATGTTTGTACGAGAGCTTCCGGCCCTGATGCCAAGCAGCACAGCGTGCCGTTTCCAAGTTTCTGGTGGAGTAAATTGCATCATGTTTGGGCGCCGTCTGTGATAATATCTTGTTCAGACATCACCCAATTGACCCTACAATTACTATGCAGTCAACAAAATCAAAAATCCGTCCTGGGGAAGACGTTAAACTACATCCGCTTCCTGGGTAAGACGATAAACTACATCCGCTTCCTGGGTAAGACGATAAACTACATCCGCGTCCTGGGTAAGACAATAAAATACATCCGCGTCCTGGGTAAGACGATAAACGATGTCCAACAGCAAGGCCTCTGATCAGGAGGTTTTGAGGAGCGTGGAACCACTTCTTAATTGCTGGTGTTCCCAGGTCCACCCTGACCCAGGGTGGTAGCACCTGTTAGAGTCCCTGCTATGGGCAAATAGTTAACTATTACCAGCAATACAATTTTGAAGGAAAAATATTACCAGAAACAGATTTTTGACAAAACAAAATATTACCAGTAATAAAAATTGTTGTCGGCATTAAATAACCTATTGAGGTTGATATACCGTAAAACAAAATAAATCAAACCAAATTCAAAAATATACAACGCGCATGCGCGAAATTAAGAATGTAAAATGGCGACAATTTACCCATGGCATTCTGTATAAGGGATATTGATATATTTTTATTTATATATCAAGAACAATATTGGGGGAAAATGTATGACAAAGTGGAAATTTTTTTACTTGTGACGAGTTTCGTCTTTTAGTCGATTAAGTCCGAAAGGATGAAATGCGTGACAAGGAAATGGATTTTTGATTTAATTCATCCTCCAGATTTAATCGCTTTGAGCATAAATTTTAGCGGATACCCATATTTAGGTAGACGCCCTGTTTACTTATTAAACCTTATTAAACAGTATATTTATTTATTTTCATCTGCCGGCTTGAATATTGGAGAAATCTTAAAGAAAAACGGTGCCTTCCTTTTTTTTAATAAGATTTATCGAATATGATATTGTGTACAGGTATTCACTAAAAAAAATCTTTAAATCCTTTAAAGTGGTTTTATATATATATATATATATATATATATATATATATATATATATATATATATATATATATATATATATATATAAGTAATAATCCGTTGGTATATAATCCAAACGAATCCTATTAATAAATGATAAAATATTAAATATTAAAACATAGAGCTCAATCTTTTATTTAAACAGAGCAACATATTTCATATGTTGCTCTGTTTAAATAGGAACTAAGATTACATAAAAGTGATGATCATTATCACCTTGTATATTTCAATAATTTAGCATCCTTGACTTGTTTGAAAATCCTTGTAAATTATCTCAATTTACAAGGTGTTAATGATCATCACTTACATGTGATTTTAATTCCTATTGTATGATATATATATATATATATATATATATATATATATATATATATATATATATATTGGAAATAAATCTGATGATCCACTGTCCTTTAAAAGGGCTGTGGTGAAATAATTTATTATATGGAACCTTAAAGCAATCTGTTTTTATTTAAATTATTAGCTCTGATTTACATTGAGCTCTCTGGATTCTATCCTCATTGGGTCTTCCCATACGGATTACCTAGTTTTTCGTAAACTAAATCTATATATATATATATATATATATATATATATATATATTCAGTTGTACAGATATAAGTTTGTGATCGGAGGTTTCACCCTTTTACGATCATCAGACAAAGACTTTGTCTGATGATCGCAAAAGCGTGAAACTCAGGGTCACAAACTCATATCCATACAAATGAATATGTTGGCTCTATCACTGATATTGAGCACTTTCTAATAAGTAACGCGGATATAAAATAATGTGTGTGTGCGTGTGTGTATGTGTGTGTGTGTGTGTATGTGTGTGTGTGTGTGTGTGTGTGTGTGTGTGTGTGTGTGTGTGTGTGATTTCATATTAAAAATATATTTCAATTCCAATCTGCGTCTTTGCTGTCGGCTGTTAACTGAAGACGCTAAAAGCACGCATCACTGCTATGTTACAGTTGGTTGAAGTGTGCAGCAACAGAAAAAAATTCTTGTTGCTGTCTTTTATGTTCATTTTAATGGTTATTGAACTCAAGACGGAAATCCGTGCCTGCTTCTCTACATAATTTCCTTTCTTGCATTTGTGGCAGAAAAGTATATACATAACATTTGAACTGTCACAAGTCAGAGACGGTGGTTTGAATATTGTGCAAGTGACTGGGAGGGGTGATTTTTTTTTTCTTTATTACATTAAGTTTCTCCCTTTACTAGGACCGGCGGCCACTCGAGGTAGAGTGTTACGCCATTTGTGTGTATAGGATTGGAAGATAACGTGTGGGGGGGAGTAAATATCGTTGACGAGGACTACTGTACTTAGCCGTCAGTCGGACGTGCATCACTTCTGTATTCGTTCTTTTTGTTAATAATACGTTTTCACTGAATTACTGAGTTCGAGTTTTCTTTCGGACTTATTCTAGGTCCACAACAGAATTGAAAAAATAATTTTAAATAATGTAAGTAATTCTATTACATTTACTTGTTTTTAAAACGAAATATAGTCTATTAGTAATTAAGAGTAAAAATATTTTTGAATTGTAGTTTAATAAAACGTATTCTAACACAAACACACATAAAAAAACTTTTTAAGTATACAAGAAAAAAATGCCGAAATAAAAAAAAACAGACGACATGCGTTTAACGGATGTCAGAATTCGTTGAAAAATACGCCCCTACCCTTCCTAAACGTAACCTCTTTTTCGAACGTAACTCATAATTGATTCAACAATAGTTAATAAAAATGAACACGCTACCATCCCTGTCTGAATGATTGGATTTCTCTGTATCCTTGGAAACAGGAAATTATGAATTTATATGTGCGTTTAAAACTCAGTAAATTTAAAAATAAGTTATTTCAAAATTCGCTTGAAGATGGAACGGAACTAATGCTTTTAATTTAATTATAAAATTAAATTTAAAGTTTTTAGCTTCCATTTTTGAGACATGGTTATTACTGTGTAGCAAAAAAAAACATATTTTAAATCAGTTAATTTATAATATTAATGCTCTGTAAATTTACATTGAGTACTGCATTGTAAAAATAAAAATAACAAGAACACCGGATTATATATCTTAATGTTCTTTCTTCATATATATATATATATATATATATATATATATATATATATATATATATATATATATATATGAATGAATGAATGTTTGTGTGAGCGTGTCTGTTTGTGTGTGCGTGCGTTCAATAAAAGATTGCTTTTGAAACTTTGTTTTTCTCTGTGATCTAATAATGACCACTGTCATGACGGGGACGGAGGCAAGTATTGCGACTACGGGACAGGCACGCAAAGCAATTTCGATATGGAAGGTGAGTCGGTTGCCTATTTGTTTAGGCTAAATCTGCTCACGACGTCTAATCAATTCTTTTGTAAAGATCTTCTATGTTCTCAGGCGCAATAAAAATTGACCATAGCCGGTTGTTTGTTGGAGCGCCATGATTTCACGAAGCCAAGAGACGGAACGCCGTTGAATGGAAATTACAACTCATTTCTTTCGTAAATATACGCTTTCAATAAATTCGGGAGCAGAAAGTAATTTCATTTTTTTTTCTTACTTTTAACATCAGCAATCTTTTCCTGTTTCTAAAGTTCGAGTCCCCGATGTCAGAATTCCGCCGGCAATTTAACAAACCATTAAGAAGCGGAACAGTAATGTATTTGGTTAGATTTATTTTCTCTTTTGTAATGGAAAATAGAAGCATTATTTCTGGTTATCTCCCTTATGTATGGACGCTTGTGTTGTAAAAAAAAATAAAAATCCATAGCTACAACTGATAAATTTTAAATTTATAACAGAGCGCGATCACGCGTGTTTTTAAAAATCACCATCAGATCAAGTACAATTAATAAGTTTATCTTTATTTTCACCCGTGAGAATGATCTTGGAAAAGATCGAAAGTATTTGGGTAAGAAAAAACTACGGCTCCTTGCTTGATGAATTTTATCTTTCTATCAAAAAACAGCTTAGAGAACGAGAAAGGATTACTATAAAAATACATAGCCATAATATGTTTAAATTATTCAATGAAACCTATGTAGATATGCTGCATATATATATATATATATATATATATATATATATATATATATATATATATATATATATATATATACAGACACAGATACACACACACACAGAAATACAGGATTGATGTAAAAGTGCTCAATACAGAGTAGAGCAAATATAATCATTTATTCGAAAATTATAACATAAATGTGTTATAAAATCACTACATAAATAACCATTTCGTTTCAACACTTCTGACACAAAATGGGTATTTTTGTAGTGATTTTATAACATATTTATTTTATAATTTTCGAATAAATTATATATATATATATAGATTTGTTATATATATATATATATATATATCAAGTATGTGGTGCATTCAATTTATATTACATGAATCATTCATACAAAAAGCAGATAGTGAAGTTAATGATATAAATGGCGGAAATACATCTCCGCAAACAAATTTATTAAAATACATTAACCCCGAACCTGTAGATAAATGTTATGATCCCTGTTTTTAATAAATTCCAGTTGCATAAGGTCTTTTTTACAAGCTTTCGTCTGTTCATACAGATATCATCAGGTATGGATATAGATTTGTTTTTTACTTCCAGGCAATAACAGGACAAGGAAAATTGGATGTAATCCAAAATATGTTTTTTTTAGAAATGTGTTATTGTTAACTGTAAGAAATAATATATATAATGAAATAAATTAAGTCCTACACTTATTTAATATGTTCTGTTTTTGTACGTTATTTTTATAGATACAATATATTTAAGAAAAAGCTCTTTTTTTTAATTAAACAGTATTAATTACATTTACCGGTCTAAATGTTCGAGAAATTTCGTAGAAAATATACGTTCTACGACAGGAATCGAACCTGTAACCCCAATGGAAACCGTCATTTGATCTGACGTGCTATACCATTTAGCTACAGAGAAGCGTTTGGTTAGCAATGTCCGAATTACTGTTTATAAACACAATCTTCGACGATTTTTCTCGATCGATCATTTCTGCACACCAAACATAATTTAACAATGACAACTTATAATTAAAGGGATTGAGTCCGACAATTATTATATATATATATATTTAGCAGTACCATCTGAGAGAAACAGCTCTATAAAAATTATCGAGAGATTTTCCAAATATAAGGACCTGTAGATCGAAATTAACAGGATCTTATTTAAGTGAATAAGATCTAAAAATACAAGTTGTATATACAGTAAGTATATTTAAATTAACTTTCTTCAAACAGACAATCTTTTAGACATAACTATTTTTAAGATAAAGACAGACACAAAGAGATCCCGCTTTGCTGTTTCATTCAGCTGTCTGTAGAGTAATTATTTATATTTCAGCTTTCTTTAAACAAACAATATTATAAATATTAAAAAATATATATTTTGGCAAATTTAAAAAATATTTTCAAGTGAATATGATTTAGAAATATTTTTTGGTATATTAAAAAATATTTTTAAGTTAATCCGATTTAAAGTTGAAGTTTATCCCGGAAGTACTATTCCAATTGACCGTTGACGATAAACTGCATCCGCGTCCTGGGTAGAACGATTATCTCCCTCCAACAGCAAGGTCTCTGATCAGCAGGTTTTGAGGAGCATGAAACCACCTCTTCATTGCTGGTGTTCCCAGCTCCACACTGAGCAGGGCTTTGTAGCACCTGTTAGGATTCCAGCCATAGGCAAATAGTTAACCCCCAAACTGGGATCAAAACACTATGAAAGTCTAAAAATAGGTTTTATTACCAGAAATTCTTTGTAAAATATTGTTACCAGCAATAAATTTTCTAAGAATAAATTATTAACAGCTATATATTTTTAAAAAAAAAATATTACCAGCTATATTACCAGCTATATACCAGCTATATACTTTTAAAGAAAATAAATATTAACAGAAATACATTCTTGAAAAACAAATAACACCGGCAATACATTTTTGAAAACCAAATATTACCAGCAATACATTTTTGAAGGAAAAATATTATCAGCAATAAAATCTTTGAAGGAAAATTATTACCAGCAATACATTTTTGAAAAATATTACCAGCAATACATTTTTGAAAAAAAATATTACCAGCAATACATTTTTGAAAAAAATATTACCAGCAATACATTTTTGAAAGAAAATAAATATTACCAGCAATACATTCTTGAAAACCAAATATTACCAGCAATACATTCTTGAAAACCAAATATTACCAGCAATACATTTTTGAAAAAAAAATATTACCAGCTATACATTTTTGAAGGAAAAATCTTATCAGCAATACATTTTTGAAAAAAAAATATTACCAACAATACATTTTTGAAACAAATATTACCAGCTATACATTTTTGGGGAAAATATTAGCAGCACAATTGTCATGAAGTAAAACTGGACCGCGTGATTACCCTGTGCTAGTCGCATTATGCTTTACTAAACGTGCATTTCATCCAACTGCTGGCTGTGAACTTCGGCAGTGATGCGCCGGTTAGATTTCAGAAAACAGTAATCGCTAACGCCAATGGTGGATCATCAGACAATGACCATAATCCTCTGTTGGTGCAATTTCGGTTTTTGAAAAGTGGTTGGACACTTCATCATAATGAAGCCACTGAGCCTATCGTTTATGATCGCCATAATGAACCCGTTTCTCACCACAAGTCAAAATTCGATCCGAAAATGGATCATTAGAATTTCGGAGATATAAAATGCAACGCACACCCACACGTCGGACTCTGTGGAACCCATTCATCGCGTTTCTTTGAGATGGACCTCCTGCCGTTTTGAATTCAGAGATGGGTGACGAACCAGTCTCTGAATTTAAAGCATAAGAGGGTCGTTTTGTATAATTGCCTTATAGCTTTGTTTGCCAACCAGTCTAGGAGAAGGAAAACTCTGAATTCAGACCAGCTTGGGGAGGATTGGTCTCCGTTGGGCTACCTTGATCAAGGCGAACCCACTTCTGCTTCGGCTGTTGTACGTGTATTACCGCTAATATTCTAATTGGTTACGGGACTCATAGTCATGAATGTCTTCAAGATTGCTTTACGCGCAATGGAATAATTTTACGCCAAAATGCAAGCCTAATTTTGCAAGCGTGTGAGTGCGTCATATACAGTGAGATATTTATCGTTCTGAATAGATTTGGATGATGTCTAAAAAATTCTTCTTGTTTTGGGGAATCGAATCTTTACTGTTTCGAGTGCATGTGTGGCAGAAATTTATATAGTTGTTGTGACCAAGTAAACTATTCGACTGTTCCGCCAAGGCCTTCTCTCCTACTAATCTTATAGTAGGCGGAAGAGTCCAACATAGACTCTTTAGAGGGAGGACACCACAACACACACGCGCACACACACACACACACATATATACATATATGTGGAGGTGAGTGTGTGTGTGTGTGCAAATGTATTTATTTATATATATATATATAAATGTAAATGAATATAATTTTGTGACCAAGTAAATGGTTAAAGAAATAACAAAACAAGTGTTACAGATATATCATACATTAAACAGTAAGTACAACAGAAGAGTATTACAAGACTAGTGAGTGTTTGTCGGTTGACCCAGCGTTCAATCTATTCGACTGTTCCGCCAAGGCCTTCTCTCCTACTAATCTTATAGTAGGCAGAAGAATCCGACATATACTCTTTAGAGGGAGGACACCACAACACACACACACATATATATATATATATATATATATATATATATGTGTGTGTGTGTATGTGGGGGGTGAGTGTGTGTGTGTGCAAATGTATGTATTGATTTATATATATATATATATATATATATATATATATATATATAAATGTAAATGAATATAATTTTGTGACCAAGTAAATGGTTAAAGAAATAACAAAACAAGTGTTGCAGATATATCATATATTAAATAGTAAGTACAACATAAGAGTATTACACGACTCGTGACTGTGTGTAGGCTGACCCAGCGTTTAATCTATTCGACTGTCATCTCAGGTAAAGCCAGCACCTGGCTTCCTTGGTCTGATGTGAAAGTGAATACAAAACTTATTTCGGTATAATCCTACACCAGTATTTCAAATGGGGATGACATAATTGTTGGCATGTCTTCACAACTTGCTAGCCAGTCTTGAAAATAACCATTCAATATGGAGAGTAGAACGCTTGGGCTGTGTTCACATGGAGAAAGTATGCCTTCCCTGAAAATTCTCTTGTAAAATGTTGACATCTAATACTGGGAGTGAACAATCATCAGGGTATTTTTGTCTTTTTGTTTCGTTTTATATATATATATATATATATATATATATATATATATATATATATATATATATATAATCCAGTATTTTTCGCAGAAAAAAAGAAAAATACTAGATTTTAAAATTAAATACATATAAACTAGGGTTATATAAAGACTTGGGTATTTTAAATATTTATAAATATTTCAATAGTTAAACAAAAAATTTTGTTAGATATAGTTAAAAAATTTTTTAAACAACATATAAAATATTATTACAGCTAGATTTACGTTAGAAATATTCAAACGCAGTTGCATTCCATATCACGTGACGTCCGCGTCTCGCGACGGACGCTACTTAATGTAAACAAACTTCTGAAAACAGCCATTTCTGAAGAAAGATCGGAGCCGATCTGAAATATCAAATATATATATAAAAAAATATAAATAAATACTTTCACCAAAAAACATTCAATTCTTTTTAATTTGCAACTTTTCAGTTGTTTTTCTATATTATATACATATTAAGAAAGTATACGTGGCCTCTCATTATGATATATATATATATATATATATATATATATATATATATATATATATATATATATTTCGAACCATATTTTTGGTTTACGACACATATTTGAATATAGATTCTCTGATGTCTGATTGTTCAGTGCTAAACGGAATGCACACGAATGGCAAATGTAACCTAGTCTACATGGCGACACAGCAACACCTACCGTAAACTTTCTTTAAACTTAATAACTCAAAAAATAAGGATTTGCAGACATATATTTATATCGACTTTTGTCCTTGTTTTGGTGGGAGGAACCCGCCCCAAAATTTGTAAAAGCATTTTTGATACACCATATATATATATATATATATATATATATATATATATATACATATATATATATATATATATATATATATATATATATATATATATATATATATATATATATATATATGGGATCTGATCGAAAAATATCGGAGTGGGGCTATAAAAAGAAAACTACAACACATATCAATTCGGTACTTAATCTCCTTCAAAGTAGAGCATTTCTGAAGCCACGCACTTTATCTAGCGTCGTTTCCATTGATGGAAGCATTCCGGGAACACTTTTTTTTTAATAGAGAGCAGCTGCCTCGTCGGATTCCCTTGGATTATAATCGTGTTCCTTTAAAGTAGGATTTGATTTTTGAAAAGAAAAAGTCGCAAGAGCCGAGATCTAGGGAATATAGTCCTCGTCGGAACTGGGGTTCGTTTTCCTAAACGAAAAAACTGCTTCACAAGCCATGGTCAATAATGGAAACTCTGTAGTGAATCGAGACGACCACACTCTACACATTTTCCCTACAGACACTGCCATAAAGAACGGAAGTGAACAAGAACGTTGTAACCTAGTGTGGGTTCGCGAGAAAGTTCAAGATTAACTTGTTTCAAGCGCCTTCACTATGGGCTCTGCTCTTTAGCTCCATTACCACAGCAATAGTTCGGATACTTTTGATTAAGCCTCAAATGTGCCTCAAATGATTCTTGGGTACTTCCATGTTAGCAGGGTTTTAATCAAACAAAATTTAATTTTATTGTTCTCTGAAATAAAATTTGATCAGTTTAAATGCATCTAAACATAAAAATAATGTTCAGCTCCATTAGACATTATAAAATACTCTTTAAATTTCGTTCATTTTAACAAAAAGTTAAAATTCGGACAGAAGGATGACCTAATATATATATATATATATATATATATATATATATATATATGGCATATCAGAGAATTGCTTATATGGATGTGTTCGTGTGGACTAAAATGCGTACGCCTGCATAACGTCTTTTTATACAAGCTTTCGTCTGTTCATATGAAAAGCTTGTGTAAAAAGACCTTATGCAACTGGTATTTATTAAAAACATGGATCATAACATTCATCTACAGGTTCGGGGTTAATGTATTTTAGTAAATTTGTTTGTGAAGATGTATTCTCGCCATTTATATCATTAACTTCACTATCTGCTTTTTGTATGAATGATTCATGTAATATATATATATATATATATATATATATATATATATATATATATATATATATTCAACGACGAAATTATTCGTACACCCATCAATTTTTAATATTTTTAGCCATTTCTCAGAATTTAATCTCCGTATGATACGAGTTTTTTTTTTCGTGTTTCTGTTAATGTGGTATTAAAAAAATTTTCATTGCTCGCTGGCTGGCTGGCTGTCTTTGAGGCAACCATATCAAAGACAAACTCGCTTTATTTTTCATTTGAACCCTATCTTCTTCCTTATCGCTGGTTTTTGTTTTTACAAAAATTATTGAAATTATGCTATTGGTTTTCTTTCTGAAAACTTACAGCGGACGAAAAAGTGCCACCCGGGGCGGACCACCCATTCTGCCCTCTTCTAGCCACGCCATTGATTTAAGGATCAACGTTTTCTCTTGGATTAAAATAATTTTATGGAATTAGTTCATTGGGAAGCATGTTTGTCTCTTCGCAATACAAGTACAAACGTTTCCAGCAAAGCTGTTATAATATTATTATTCGCATTATATTTCATGGCAAATGATTAATCACATCTGCCTGACCACATTGGATTTGGCAACGCGAAAATGTATATTTTATATCGACTGGCATTCGCGCTCACACAAGAGCAATAGTCTTGAATATTTAGTCAATGAAGAGGCGAGAAAACGCCATATGGCGAGAATCTGTTTACATTCAATCAAATTGGAAGCTACTCAGGAATTTGAGATCAGCAGCGTTGTCTGGAATATGTTATTTTCTTTCTTCTTTTGATTTAGGACTTTGTAAGTAGGCTTTCATGAGTTATCTCCCCATGACTTTATTGCGAATGTTTTTTGTAGATCCAAGCTATTTCTGTTTCAAGATCAGACGCAGTATATAGCGACAAACAGATTGATTTACAAGTTTGGAAGAATCCTATATTTTAGTTTTCTGTTTTCCACAAGATGCAGTGCCATAATGAAACCCGAACAAGATTTTGACGAACAACGCGAACAATTTTATATTCTACAGGGTATCCCTAAACCGTGGACACATACGAAATCTTATTAACTATACATATTTTACCTCCATAGATTGAACATGGTTTTGTCGAAAAAAAAAAAAGAATTGCCTTTTTTTCTGACGTATGCTAACAGAAAAGGTGTACTCAATGAAAATCGCAGATGCTACACACTTGATTGATTGCATAAGGAGTGAATGTGCTAGAATTGTTGGCAATGTTGAGTTACTGCAGCAAGTTGTTCATGTGAATTTTTTCAAAGCGCATCAACCCTTGCAACCCAAATAATGCAAATCATATTGAAGTTGTTATTTGTTAGTATTCCAATTCAATAAAATATTGTTGAAAACGTAATTTCATGAAAATATGCATTTTTGCCTATGTGTCCAGACTTTAGGGACACCCTGTATATCGTCGCCGTCGACTTTATCTCGTATCCAAGAATTGAATTTCTTCTTTGCTGATCGCTTCCTTCATGATGATGGCGGTGTTGATGATCATATTCACCGCCAACGTGCAGGTTTAGGACTGGAAGCTTCCAATTTCACCAAAACCTGCTGCCGCTCGCCATCCTCTATCGCCGTTTTGGCTTCACAAGAACTGGTTGCAGGTGAAAGAAAATAAGAGTAGAAGGGAGTGACGATGGCGTTAATTTGTTTAAGGTGGACCTCGACTTGCCAGGAAGTGGTCCAGGCATTTGATTTCATGAAATTCCTCTGCGGTACGTATGCTTGGCAGATCTGCTAAGAATTATATATATATATATATATATATATATATATATATATATATATATATATATATATGAAGAAATATAGTCTTAAAGTGTGCTATATTTATGGGATAAAGTGCTCAATATCAGAGATAGAGCGTGTGTAAATATAAAAGTGGACATGGAAGTCAGCACTTAGAGGCGACAGTCTGTTTCATGTTTACATGTAAGAATTATAAATGAACAAACCATTAAAGAGCCAGGCAAACTTACCTAGGTTTCACCTACGTGGATCGTCAGAGTACGTTGGCCAAATAGGTAATATTAGAATAGAATATAAATAGCCTACAACATAGAACAACCATGACCACGTGACTAAAAAAAGTTCATAGTTATATATATATATGTATGTATATTCACATACATACATACATATATATATATATATTCACATACATACATACATATATATATATATATATATATATATATATATATATATGTATGTGAATATACATACATATATATATATATAACTATGAACTTTTTTTAGTCACGTGGTCATGGTTGTTCTATGTTGTAGGCTATTTATATTCTATTCTAATATTACCTATTTGGCCAACGTACTCTGACGATCCACGTAGGTGAAACCTAGGTAAGTTTGCCTGGCTCTTTAATGGTTTGTTCATTTACAAACCAAAACACCTAAGGCTTTTACCAGACGAGTATAATTACTTATATTTAATATATATATATATATAATAAAAATAAAATAATATATATATATATATATATATATATATATATATATATTATTGCTTGCCATATTGACCGGTATATGTGCTAACATAGAAGAATATTTTGACGTGAAAGTTTTTGGACGAACACTTAAAAATGTTTCCCCATTAAATATTTTTCCAGCGATCCAAAAATATAATAATCGATTGGGGCAAGGTTAGGTGAATATGGTGGTTAGGGTAGAACAGACCCTACCGAGTTCCAAATGTTTATCCTGTCTTATCCTTTTCGTATGCGGCCTTGCGTTGTCATGGAGGCGAACACAGAACACTTTTCGGCCAAATCTTATGGACACGTTGCAGATGCTGGATGTATAAATGTGCATTTATTTTTTCATTGCGTTTTAAAAACCTCAATGAACAAGATGCCAACGATACACGCACAACATAAAAAAGTCTTTCATTTCTTTTTTAGGTCGGCATAGAGATTTATCCTTACTAATCTCGTCTTTGGCGATGAACATTGCTGTATGCAAACCATTTTTCATCGCCTGTTATATTTAAGGAACGGTTGTTTCCTTATTAACGGATACTAGTCGCTTTGTTCATTTCGCTAAGAACGTATGGAACCCAAATATCTAGCTTGCTGAATTTCTCTGTTTTTGTACGTTAGGTTATCACGTGCAGGGCCGGCACCTACTACCCACTGAACCCTGGGTGGAGGAGCTTGATCGTGAGTGCCGGGCAGTGTTTCGTTATCCTCGCTATCATATCGATATTTGTTTTGTGTTTTTTTTTCTATCCACATTTATATATACGTTACAAATTAAATTAAAAACTGACAATTGAAGGACGAAAGAATTTCCATCGATTTTGGCGTCATTCGGTGGGGGGGGGTTCAGTCCCAATTGTTCTTTTCATGCTACTTTGGTTACTAATTCCCGAGTACTTTGCCGCAGATTGCTTTGCATTATTTAGGTTGAAGTTCTATTAGAAAGAACCTGACGAACGTCTCAGTCTTCCAACGGTGTTTCTCAATTTGATACTTACCAATAACTTATACCTCCTGACCATAACACCTACTCCTATTTCTCGATGTCGACCTAATGCTATTCCCTTGATTGAACCCGGGTAACATCATGTGAGGTAAATGTACTTTAGAGCTCTCTCTATAGTTCGGTTTTCAAAATATATATTTTGAATCCACGATGTACGTTGCCATTGCCGTGCAAGGACCAAGGCATGCTTATATACTCCAAATATATTTTTAGCTATCACCTATGATTCGTAGTTAGAATAATACATTCCGCATAGCAGTTGGTCTCCGCCCCCAAAACGGATATTATTATGACTCAAACAAATGTATTATATACTCTTCTGATCATCATCATCATCATCATCATTCAAAGTCGGATGAGTAAGGAGGGTGGGGAAGAACAGCCCAATTGAATAACAAAACGCTCCCTTGTTATTCTTTTCGACCAAACATTTATGGACACGTTGCAGCTGCTGGACGTATAGATGTGCATTTATGGTTTCAGTGCGTTTTAAGAACTCGAAATTTTTGTAATACGTTTCTGTTAAAAATAACAAAGAATTAGTAATGTCGGATTAGAGAGGTTATCGAAGGATCAAATGACTAGGTAGGAAAACCAAAGAAGAGGTTTATTAAATACACCTTGATAGAGGTTCAAAATTACTTCGAATTAGGAAGGCCGTAGTTAGGGAGAGTAGCCAAGGGACAGAAGACAAGGTAGGGAAAACAAAGAAGACGAGGTTTATTAAACACTCATACGCAGAACGGGAAGGCTTTCGTAAATCAATTACTATTCAAATCCTACTTTAATGTGGCTACTTGCTGTATTTATAAGTAGGAGCAGTCCATCGTTACAGGATTAGGGAAGAGGAGGAAGTACCCTGAATTCTACCCTGCAACAGAAATGAATTCTCACCACATGCACAAACGTTTTCTTTTTGGGTCATTTCACCCCAAGCAAGGCAATAAAGTCACTAAGACGCAAGGCGAGAGAGTTACTGAGTGTAAGAGAATATGAGAAAAAGAAAAACACTATAAAGGAAAGAGAACAATAAAAGAACAGGAATTAAGAAGACAGGAGATGACGATTGATGTTGCATTTAAATTTTTAAAGATCAAAATTGGCTGGAAAGCATAAAGCCGGAAGAGAGTTCCACGTGCGAGGAGAAACTGTTAGCATAGAATTTACGGTTACATCTTTCTTTCATGGAGATTATATTTTGGCGTCAGTTGTGGAGATTTATTCTTGTCGGTCGACTGCGTTGAACATTATCGTATGGTAGTGGGCTACTAATTTATGCTTAACTGTCACGTATGATCAGTTCTTAGGACGATACATACGTTATTATAATCGCAATGATAAACAGAATAAACCATTTGCACAGCACTGTCTACGTCAGGTTCAAACGAATGTGAACTTCATCGGACACTAAGCCTAACGAGCCATATTACAAAACTTATCATCCGAATTCTGATGAATAGAGCACGCAGCGGATTTTGGCCGGCAATAGGGCAAGATCAGTGCGGGTTCATTAAAGACACTGGAACAAGAAATGCAATATTTATGCTCAGAATGTTATCAGAAAAAGCAATACAAATGCAGAAGGATATATACCTATGTTTTATAGATTATACAAAAGCTTTTGATAAATTACGTCACAGAGAAATATTGGAACTTTTAGGTAAACTTGATATAAAGATTTATTGCATTTTGCGTTGGAAATTCTCGTATGTTAGTATAGTCCAGAATTCTTCTTAATTTCGATGCCTGGTTAGTATTTAGAATTATACATTCGTCATTAGAATTGGTCACCCAAAAAGGGAAATTACTTATGACTCAGTCTAATGCCTTTATATCTCACTGGTACCAAAACCCGGCGTTGTGAAAGTCATTTTCCATCCCTTTCATCCGTTATTCTGAACTGTCGTTTCTTTGGGCGATTTGCGTGTTGAGCAAAATGATAACCTTCTAATTCATTCATTCTGATAGATTTTAATGTTTTTGTAGTCATTTATTTTATACAAGGCATGTTGCATTTTAAAAAAATCTATTTCACCCCATTCAAGAGAGTAAAGCCACTAAGACACAAGGAGTTACTATTGTGTGTAAAAGAATTAGAAAACAGAAACATTTTTAAGCAGCAAGAACAGTAGAAGATTAATCAGAAAGATAATAGATAACGATTGATATCGATTATACATTTTTAAAGATCGAAGTTGGCTGGAAAGCATGGAGCCGAAAGAGAGTTCCACAAGCGAGAAATGTGAGAGAAGAAACTGTTAGCATAGAACTTACGGTTACATCTAGCCAACTCGACGGTAAATTGGTGAGACCTTGTTGCCAATCTAGTACTGCGCTTAAATTCATAAAGTCTAGGTACGAATGTGGAAAGCTTATCAGAACAAGCCCCATGGATGTATCTATAGAAAAGTCACATGAGCAACTTTACGGCGGTAAGAACGTGACTGAAGCCGAGATGACAGATCAGGACCGATAACAATTTATAATATTTGGGAGATTTTCGAAATATAACTACTGATAAAATATCAGCATTGATTACTTGGTATTTTCACTAGAGCTGTGATCAAAATACTTAGGGTGTTACCACTTTCTGAACAAAAAATGGCTTTGTAGAAATAAGTATAAAATTTAATTATAAAAAAATATCAATGATGGCTTATAAAGATCCCAAAAGATCTAATAGGAAATTATATTTTTTAAATTTGATTTTTGAAGCGGAATATGCAAATTAGTTATCTCCTTTAAACAAGTACCGCTAAGTTGGGCTGGATCCAAGACACATGCCTTTGGATATAAATGATCAATCTTCATTTATTTGGGTTTGCAGTAATTACATACTTGCATATGGACAGACAACCGACTTTATAGATATTTAATTAATTTGCGATGTTACGAGATGCATACACACACACACATAAACACTGCAATTTATGTAAAATGTCAGATGGAATATACCCATAAAAGGACAATGTGAATAAAGACGTGTTTCTGCCTCTGAGGAACTTTACCATTTATTATTAAATGTCTTCAAGGACGTTTCGTCCTCTAAGACATTTAATAATAAATGGTAATCGTCCGCTAAGATACGATTTCCTTTTGTTTGTATTCATTAAAATTTATGAATTAACCGGTTGAGCTCTGCGTTCCTGAACAATTGTAACCCTTTCGCCTGATCTCTTGAGTCCGAATTCGCAAATAATGTCTATGTAATATTTCACGGTAGATATAAAAATAGTTACACAAAATATAAGCATTATACTTAGCAGGAAGAGAGTATTTTTAAGCTTATCACCCCAAGCAAGGCTGGAGGCCACTAGCACGCAAGGGGTTACAGAAGGTTTGGAGGAAGAGCAGATAGTAGTGATAAAGGAGAGGATGTGGAGAAAGATAGTGGATAGATCAAGGCAAGGGGGTTACAGAAGATTTGGAGCGAGAGCAGATAGGAATGAAAGGTGAAAGGATGTGGAGAAGGGAAGTGGATAGATCAAGGCAACTGGAGATGTCGATTGACGTTACACTTAAATAGTTGGGGATTGTATTTATCAGGGAAACAGGAATAAGGAAGGGAGTTCCACAGGCGAGATGTGCGACACATGAAGCTATTGGAGTAGAAGAGATGTCTACATCTAACAGTTTCAACTGTGAAGGGGTGGGAACGGGATGCCAGCCTCGTAGGATGTTTAAATTCATGAGGCCTAGGAACCAGCGAAAGCAGCTCCTAGGAGCAATTACCGTGAAAGTATTTGTAAAAAGACAGAGCGAGGCAACGTCGCGTCTGTGAGAGAGCGACTGCAGACGAGATGATAGATCAGGGCCAATTACATTGCATATCCGTCTCTGGTCCTTATCAAGAACCCTGAGACAAACAGCAGGGGCTCCAGACCATATATGGCAGCAAATATCCATGCAAGGGCGAATGGTCGATTTATAGATTTGGAGGATCGATTCCGGGGTGAAAAATTTCCTGGCTCGGCACAGGGAGCCAACGTTCCTTGCGGTGGATGATGCAATTGACTCGATGTATTTGTTCCATCTCAGATCAGAGTATGATTGCATACATTTACTTTATGGCCAGAATTCTTTCTTTGTGCGCCAGTCTACCCAGCTGCCTCTCTCGATGAACAAGAATAGCAAAACACGATGTAGATATTTACCCACCGTTCAACCGATGGCTGGGCATGAACCTAATGAAAAAATTGACATCATTTTGTAGTTTAATAAGATACTCAATTCTTGCTCCAATGATCTGAAAGTTTAACAAAAAAAACTAAGTTGACTATGGGGACAATTGTAACCCTTCCGCCTGAGCTGCTGAGTCAAAATTCGCAAATAATTGGTTTGTAATGTTTCACGGTAGATATAAAAATAGTTACAAAAATATAAGCATTATACTTAGGAGGGAGAGAGTATGATTGCATACCTTCTTTTTATGGCCAGAATTCTTTCTTTGTGCGCCACTCTACCCAGCTGCCTCTCTTGATGGAAATAATAGCAAAACACGATGCAGATATTTATCCACCGTTCAACCTGTTTTTTTTCTCTAACAACGATAAAGCGGTAGTCAGGGCTCAAAGGTTTAATATATATAATTTATTATAATACAGGGCGTCTCTATGACATCATTTCGTAGTCTAATACGATAGCCAATTCTTGCTTAAATGATCTGAAATGTTGACTGTGCGGGCTTACTTCAATGAAAATCTACCAGGAAGCTGGATCGGGCGTACCAGTGATAATGACAGTGTGCTGTTGAAATAGCCACCACGTTTACCTAAATTAACACCTCGTGATATTTTCTATGGGCTATGTGAAAGGACGGGTCTATATCCCCACTCTTCCTACAAGCCTAGAAGAATTTAAACAGCTAATCACTAAGATGCTGGAGAATGTTACGCATGACATGCTACAGCGTGTTTGGCAGGAGCTGATCTACCGACTTTTGATCCCTCAAAAATAAAAATGCGTTTAGATTTCGACATTAAATAACCTATAGAGGTTAAAATGCGGCTAAACAAAATCCACCAACCAAACCAATCAAAATATTTAGATTTCGGCATGAAATAACCCATAGAGATTTTGATATGCCGCTAAACAAAATCCACCAACCAAACCAATCAAAATATTTAGATTTCGGCATTAAATAACCCATAAAGGTGTTGATATGCCGCTAAACAAAATCAACCAACCAAACCAATCAATATGTTTAGATTTAGACATTAAATAACCCATAGAGGTGTTGATATGCCGTTAAACAAAATCAAATAACCAAACCAATCATTAAGTAACCCATAGAGGTGTTGATATGTCACTAAACAGAACCAACCAACCCAAGGTACGTCATGTTGCTCCTCATTTATTTCTATAGAATTATTCTTGACTGACACGTATGATTCGTAGTTAGTATGGTACATTCGTCATTACAATTGTTTTTCCAAAAAGGAAATTACTAATAGCAAATCATTTTGCACCAATAAAAATAACTGATTGTTGTAAGATCAGGTAAATATGGCGGATGGGCTCGAATGACGTCCAAAATGTTTTCCTGTATTATTCTTGGTGTATGCGGGCACCATCTTCTCCTTTAATTCTCTGTGTACGCTGCCATTGTCATAAAAAACTAAGGTATGTTAGTGTACTAAAAATCTATTCTTAACTGATACTTATGATTAATAGTTAGGATAATACATTAGTCATTATGAATGGTCTCCAAAACGGAAATTAATTATGAATTAAACTAATCAAAAGATAAAATAACTGTCATAAATACTAGGGGTCTAAATAAAGAAACTGAACTTAAAATAAAAGAAATCCATGTCAGAAATAAATAATAGCTGAAAATGATTTATCTCCTGATGAATAAAAAGAATTAAGGCACTAAAAGAACTTTTAGAGATAAAAAGAAAATGAGGACACTAAAATGATTCTTGATAGATAAAATGAATGAAGACACTAAAAAGACACTTTATTATAGATAAAAAGGCAGAGGACACTAAAATGATTCTTGATAGATAAAATGAATGAAGACACTAAAAAGACACTTTACAGATAAAATGGCAGAGGACACTAAAATGATTCTTGATAGATAAAAAGAATGAAGACACTAAAAAGACACTTTATTATAGATAAAAAGGCAGAGGACACTAAAATGATTCTTGATAGATAAAATGAATGAAGACACTAAAAAGACACTTTACAGATAAAATGGCAGAGGACACTAAAATGATTCTTGATAGATAAAAAGAATGAAGACACTAAAAAGACACTTTACAGATAAAATGGCAGAGGACACTAAAATGATTCTTGATAGATAAAATGTATGAAGACACTAAAAAGACACTTTACAGATAAAATGGCAGAGGACACTAAAATGATTCTTGATAGATAAAATGAATGAAGACACTAAAAAGAAACTTTACAGATAAAATGGCAGAGGACACTAAAATGATTCTTGATAGATAAAATGAATGAAGACACTAAAAAGACACTTTACAGATAAAACGGCAGAGGACACTAAAATGATTCTTGATAGATAAAAAGAATGAAGACACTAAAAAGACACTTTATTATAGATAAAATGGCAGAGGACACTAAAATGATTCTTGATAGATAAAATGAATGAAGACACTAAAAAGACACTTTACAGATAAAATGGCAGAGGACACTAAAATGATTCTTGATAGAAAAATGTATGAAGACACTAAAAAGACACTTTACAGATAAAATGGCAGAGGAACTGAAATAATTCTTGATAGATAAAATGAATGAAAACACTAAAAAGACACTTTACAGATAAAATGGCAGAGGACACTAAAATGATTCTTGATAGATAAAATGAATGAAGACACTAAAAAGAAACTTTACAGATAAAATGGCAGAGGACACTAAAATGATTCTTGATAGATAAAATGAATGAAGACACTAAAAAGACACTTTACAGATAAAATGGCAGAGGACACTAAAATGATTCTTGATAGATAAAAAGAATGAAGACACTAAAAAGACACTTTATTATAGATAAAAAGGCAGAGGACACTAAAATGATTCTTGATAGATAAAATGAATGAAGACAATAAAAAGACACTTTACAGATAAAATGGCAGAGGACAATAAAATGATTCTTGATAGATAAAAAGAATGAAGACACTAAAAAGACATTTTATTATAGATAAAAAGGCAGAGGACACTAAAATGATTCTTGATAGATAAAATGAATGAAGACACTAAAAAGACACTTTACATATAAAATGGCAGAGGACACTAAAATGATTCTTGATAGATAAAAAGAATGAAGACATTAAAAGACACTTTACAGATAAAATGGCAGAGGACACTAAAATGATTCTTGATAGATAAAATGAATGAAGACACTAAAAAGACACTTTACAGATAAAATGGCAGAGGACACTAAAATGATACTTGATAGATAAAATGAATGAAGACACTAAAAAGAAACTTTACAGATAAAATGGCAGAGGACACTAAAATGATTCTTGATAGATAAAATGAATGAAGACACTAAAAAGACACTTTACAGATAAAATGGCAGAGGACACTAAAATGATTCTTGATAGATAAAAAGAATGAAGACACTAAAAAGACACTTTATTATAGATAAAAAGGCAGAGGACACTAAAATGATTCTTGATAGATAAAATAAATGAAGACACTAAAAAGACACTTTACAGATAAAATGGCAGAGGACACTAAAATGATTCTTGATAGAAAAAATGTATGAAGACACTAAAAAGACACTTTACAGATAAAATGGCAGAGGAACTGAAATGATTCTTGATAGATAAAATGAATGAAAACACTAAAAAGACACTTTACAGATAAAATGGCAGAGGACACTAAAATGATTCTTGATAGATAAAATGAATGAAGACACTAAAAAGAAACTTTATAGATAAAATGGCAGAGGACACTAAAATGATTCTTGATAGATAAAATGAATGAAGACACTAAAAAGACACTTTACAGATAAAATGGCAGAGGACACTAAAATGATTCTTGATAGATAAAAAGAATGAAGACACTAAAAAGACACTTTATTATAGATAAAAAGGCAGAGGACACTAAAATGATTCTTGATAGATAAAATGAATGAAGACACTAAAAAGACACTTTACAGATAAAATGGCAGAGGACACTAAAATGATTCTTGATAGAAAAAATGTATGAAGACACTAAAAAGACACTTTACAGATAAAATGGCAGAGGAACTGAAATGATTCTTGATAGATAAAATGAATGAAAACACTAAAAAGACACTTTATAGATAAAAAGGCAGAGGACGCTAAAATGATTCTTGATAGATAAAATGTATGAAGACACTAAAAAGACACTTTATAGATAAAATGGCAGAGGACACTAAAATGATTCTTGATAGATAAAATGAATGAAAACACTAAAAAGACACTTTATAGATAAAATGCCGGAGGACACTAAAATGATTCTTGATAGATAAAATGTACGAAGACACTAAAAAGACACTTTATAGATAAAAAGGCAGAGGACACTAAAATGATTCTTGGTAGATAAAATGTATGAAGACACTAAAAAGACACTTTACAGATAAAATGGCAGAGGACACTAAAATGATTCTTGATAGATAAAATGAATGAAAACACTAAAAAGACACTTTATAGATAAAATGGCAGAGGACACTAAAATGATTCTTGATAGATAAAATGAATGAAAACACTAAAAAGACACTTTATAGATAAAAAGGCAGAGGACACTAAAATGATTCTTGATAGATAAAATGAATGAAGACACTAAAAAGACACTTTACAGATAAAATGGCAGAGGACACTAAAATGATTCTTGATAGAAAAATGTATGAAGACACTAAAAAGACACTTTACAGATAAAATGGCAGAGGAACTGAAATGATTCTTGATAGATAAAATGAATGAAAACACTAAAAAGACACTTTATAGATAAAATGGCAGAGGACACTAAAATGATTCTTGATAGAAAAAATGTATGAAGACACTAAAAAGACACTTTACAGATAAAATGGCAGAGGAACTGAAATGATTCTTGATAGATAAAATGAATGAAAACACTAAAAAGACACTTTACAGATAAAATGGCAGAGGACACTAAAATGATTCTTGATAGATAAAATGAATGAAGACACTAAAAAGAAACTTTATAGATAAAATGGCAGAGGACACTAAAATGATTCTTGATAGATAAAATGAATGAAGACACTAAAAAGACACTTTACAGATAAAATGGCAGAGGACACTAAAATGATTCTTGATAGATAAAAAGAATGAAGACACTAAAAAGACACTTTATTATAGATAAAAAGGCAGAGGACACTAAAATGATTCTTGATAGATAAAATGAATGAAGACACTAAAAAGACACTTTACAGATAAAATGGCAGAGGACACTAAAATGATTCTTGATAGAAAAAATGTATGAAGACACTAAAAAGACACTTTACAGATAAAATGGCAGAGGAACTGAAATGATTCTTGATAGATAAAATGAATGAAAACACTAAAAAGACACTTTATAGATAAAAAGGCAGAGGACGCTAAAATGATTCTTGATAGATAAAATGTATGAAGACACTAAAAAGACACTTTATAGATAAAATGGCAGAGGACACTAAAATGATTCTTGATAGATAAAATGAATGAAAACACTAAAAAGACACTTTATAGATAAAATGCCGGAGGACACTAAAATGATTCTTGATAGATAAAATGTACGAAGACACTAAAAAGACACTTTATAGATAAAAAGGCAGAGGACACTAAAATGATTCTTGGTAGATAAAATGTATGAAGACACTAAAAAGACACTTTACAGATAAAATGGCAGAGGACACTAAAATGATTCTTGATAGATAAAATGAATGAAAACACTAAAAAGACACTTTATAGATAAAATGGCAGAGGACACTAAAATGATTCTTGATAGATAAAATGAATGAAAACACTAAAAAGACACTTTATAGATAAAAAGGCAGAGGACACTAAAATGATTCTTGATAGATAAAATGAATGAAGACACTAAAAAGACACTTTACAGATAAAATGGCAGAGGACACTAAAATGATTCTTGATAGAAAAATGTATGAAGACACTAAAAAGACACTTTACAGATAAAATGGCAGAGGAACTGAAATGATTCTTGATAGATAAAATGAATGAAAACACTAAAAAGACACTTTATAGATAAAATGGCAGAGGACACTAAAATGATTCTTGATAGAAAAAATGTATGAAGACACTAAAAAGACACTTTACAGATAAAATGGCAGAGGAACTGAAATGATTCTTGATAGATAAAATGAATGAAAACACTAAAAAGACACTTTACAGATAAAATGGCAGAGGACACTAAAATGATTCTTGATAGATAAAATGAATGAAGACACTAAAAAGAAACTTTATAGATAAAATGGCAGAGGACACTAAAATGATTCTTGATAGATAAAATGAATGAAGACACTAAAAAGACACTTTACAGATAAAATGGCAGAGGACACTAAAATGATTCTTGATAGATAAAAAGAATGAAGACACTAAAAAGACACTTTATTATAGATAAAAAGGCAGAGGACACTAAAATGATTCTTGATAGATAAAATGAATGAAGACACTAAAAAGACACTTTACAGATAAAATGGCAGAGGACACTAAAATGATTCTTGATAGAAAAAATGTATGAAGACACTAAAAAGACACTTTACAGATAAAATGGCAGAGGAACTGAAATGATTCTTGATAGATAAAATGAATGAAAACACTAAAAAGACACTTTATAGATAAAAAGGCAGAGGACGCTAAAATGATTCTTGATAGATAAAATGTATGAAGACACTAAAAAGACACTTTATAGATAAAATGGCAGAGGACACTAAAATGATTCTTGATAGATAAAATGAATGAAAACACTAAAAAGACACTTTATAGATAAAATGCCGGAGGACACTAAAATGATTCTTGATAGATAAAATGTATGAAGACACTAAAAAGACACTTTATAGATAGAAAGGCAGAGGACACTAAAATGATTCTTGGTAGATAAAATGTATGAAGACACTAAAAAGACACTTTACAGATAAAATGGCAGAGGACACTAAAATGATTCTTGATAGATAAAATGAATGAAAACACTAAAAAGACACTTTATAGATAAAATGGCAGAGGACACTAAAATGATTCTTGATAGATAAAATGAATGAAAACACTAAAAAGACACTTTATAGATAAAAAGGCAGAGGACACTAAAATGATTCTTGATAGATAAAATGAATGAAGACACTAAAAAGACACTTTACAGATAAAATGGCAGAGGACACTAAAATGATTCTTGATAGAAAAAATGTATGAAGACACTAAAAAGAAACTTTATAGATAAAATGGCAGAGGACACTAAAATGATTCTTGATAGATAAAATGAATGAAGACACTAAAAAGACACTTTACAGATAAAATGGCAGAGGACACTAAAATGATTCTTGATAGATAAAAAGAATGAAGACACTAAAAAGACACTTTATTATAGATAAAAAGGCAGAGGACACTAAAATGATTCTTGATAGATAAAATGAATGAAGACACTAAAAAGACACTTTACAGATAAAATGGCAGAGGACACTAAAATGATTCTTGATAGAAAAAATGTATGAAGACACTAAAAAGACACTTTACAGATAAAATGGCAGAGGAACTGAAATGATTCTTGATAGATAAAATGAATGAAAACACTAAAAAGACACTTTATAGATAAAAAGGCAGAGGACGCTAAAATGATTCTTGATAGATAAAATGTATGAAGACACTAAAAAGACACTTTATAGATAAAATGGCAGAGGACACTAAAATGATTCTTGATAGATAAAATGAATGAAAACACTAAAAAGACACTTTATAGATAAAATGCCGGAGGACACTAAAATGATTCTTGATAGATAAAATGTATGAAGACACTAAAAAGACACTTTATAGATAGAAAGGCAGAGGACACTAAAATGATTCTTGGTAGATAAAATGTATGAAGACACTAAAAAGACACTTTACAGATAAAATGGCAGAGGACACTAAAATGATTCTTGATAGATAAAATGAATGAAAACACTAAAAAGACACTTTATAGATAAAATGGCAGAGGACACTAAAATGATTCTTGATAGATAAAATGAATGAAAACACTAAAAAGACACTTTATAGATAAAAAGGCAGAGGACACTAAAATGATTCTTGATAGATAAAATGAATGAAGACACTAAAAAGACACTTTACAGATAAAATGGCAGAGGACACTAAAATGATTCTTGATAGAAAAAATGTATGAAGACACTAAAAAGACACTTTACAGATAAAATGGCAGAGGAACTGAAATGATTCTTGATAGATAAAATGAATGAAAACACTAAAAAGACACTTTATAGATAAAAAGGCAGAGGACGCTAAAATGATTCTTGATAGATAAAATGTATGAAGACACTAAAAAGACACTTTATAGATAAAATGGCAGAGGACACTAAAATGATTCTTGATAGATAAAATGAATGAAAACACTAAAAAGACACTTTATAGATAAAATGCCGGAGGACACTAAAATGATTCTTGATAGATAAAATGTATGAAGACACTAAAAAGACACTTTATAGATAAAAAGGCAGAGGATACTAAAATGATTCTTGGTAGATAAAATGTATGAAGACACTAAAAAGACACTTTACAGATAAAATGGCAGAGGACACTAAAATGATTCTTGATAGATAAAATGAATGAAAACACTAAAAAGACACTTTATAGATAAAATGGCAGAGGACACTAAAATGATTCTTGATAGATAAAATGAATGAAAACACTAAAAAGACACTTTATAGATAAAAAGGCAGAGGACACTAAAATGATTCTTGATAGATAAAATGAATGAAGACACTAAAAAGACACTTTACAGATAAAATGGCAGAGGACACTAAAATGATTCTTGATAGAAAAAATGTATGAAGACACTAAAAAGACACTTTACAGATAAAATGGCAGAGGAACTGAAATGATTCTTGATAGATAAAATGAATGAAAACACTAAAAAGACACTTTATAGATAAAAAGGCAGAGGACGCTAAAATGATTCTTGATAGATAAAATGTATGAAGACACTAAAAAGACACTTTATAGATAAAATGGCAGAGGACACTAAAATGATTCTTGATAGATAAAATGAATGAAGACACTAAAAAGACACTTTACAGATAAAATGGCAGAGGACACTAAAATGATTCTTGATAGATAAAATGAATGAAGACACTAAAAAGAAACTTTACAGATAAAATGGCAGAGGACACTAAAATGATTCTTGATAGATAAAATGAATGAAGACACTAAAAAGACACTTTACAGATAAAATGGCAGAGGACACTAAAATGATTCTTGATAGATAAAAAGAATGAAGACACTAAAAAGACACTTTATTATAGATAAAAAGGCAGAGGACACTAAAATGATTCTTGATAGATAAAATGAATGAAGACACTAAAAAGACACTTTACAGATAAAAAGGCAGAGGACACTAAAATGATTCTTGATAGAAAAAATGTATGAAGACACTAAAAAGACACTTTACAGATAAAATGGCAGAGGAACTGAAATGATTCTTGATAGATAAAATGAATGAAAACACTAAAAAGACACTTTACAGATAAAATGGCAGAGGACACTAAAATGATTCTTGATAGATAAAATGAATGAAGACACTAAAAAGAAACTTTACAGATAAAATGGCAGAGGACACTAAAATGATTCTTGATAGATAAAATGAATGAAGACACTAAAAAGACACTTTACAGATAAAATGGCAGAGGACACTAAAATGATTCTTGATAGATAAAAAGAATGAAGACACTAAAAAGACACTTTATTATAGATAAAAAGGCAGAGGACACTAAAATGATTCTTGATAGATAAAATGAATGAAGACACTAAAAAGACACTTTACAGATAAAATGGCAGAGGACACTAAAATGATTCTTGATAGATAAAAAGAATGAAGACACTAAAAAGACACTTTACAGATAAAATGGCAGAGGACACTAAAATGATTCTTGATAGATAAAATGAATGAAGACACTAAAAAGACACTTTACAGATAAAATGGCAGAGGACACTAAAATGATTCTTGATAGATAAAATGAATGAAGACACTAAAAAGAAACTTTACAGATAAAATGGCAGAGGACACTAAAATGATTCTTGATAGATAAAATGAATGAAGACACTAAAAAGACACTTTACAGATAAAATGGCAGAGGACACTAAAATGATTCTTGATAGATAAAAAGAATGAAGACACTAAAAAGACACTTTATTATAGATAAAAAGGCAGAGGACACTAAAATGATTCTTGATAGATAAAATGAATGAAGACACTAAAAAGACACTTTACAGATAAAATGGCAGAGGACACTAAAATGATTCTTGATAGAAAAAATGTATGAAGACACTAAAAAGACACTTTACAGATAAAATGGCAGAGGACACTAAAATGATTCTTGATAGATAAAATGAATGAAGACACTAAAAAGACACTTTACAGATAAAATGGCAGAGGACACTAAAATGATTCTTGATAGATAGAAAGAATGAAGACACTAAAAAGCCACTATATTATAGATAAAAAGGCAGAGGACACTAAAATGATTCTTGATAGATAAAATGAATGAAGACACTAAAAAGACACTTTACAGATAAAATGGCAGAGGACACTAAAATGATTCTTGATAGATAAAAAGAATGAAGACACTAAAAAGACACTTTACAGATAAAATGGCAGAGGACACTAAAATGATTCTTGATAGATAAAATGAATGAAAACACTACAAAGACACTTTACAGTTAAAATGGCAGAGGACACTAAAATGATTCTTGATAGATAAAATGAATGAAAACACTAAAAAGACACTTTATAGATAAAAAGGCAGAGGACACTAAAATGATTCTTGATAGATAAAATGTATGAAGACAATAAAAAGACACTTTATAGATAAAATGGCAGAGGAACTAAAATGATTCTTGATAGATAAAATGAATGAAAACACTAAAAAGACACTTTATAGATAAAAAGGCAGAGGACACTAAAATGATTCTTGATAGATAAAATGTATGAAGACACTAAAAAGACACTTTACAGATAAAATGGCAGAGGACATAAAATGATTCTTGATAGATAAAATGAATGAAAACACTAAAAAGACACTTTACAGATAAAATGGCAGAGGACACTGAAATGATTCTTGATAGATAAAATGAATGAAAACACTAAAAAGACACTTTATAGATAAAAAGGCAGAGTACACTAAAATGATTCTTGATAGATAAAATGTATGAAGACACTAAAAAGACACTTTATAGATAAAATGGCAGAGGAACTAAAATGATTCTTGATAGATAAAATGAATGAAAACACTAAAAAGACACTTTATAGATAAAAAGGCAGAGGACACTAAAATGATTCTTGATAGATAAAAAGAATGAAGACACTAAAAAGACACTTTACAGATAAAATGGCAGAGGACACTAAAATGATTCTTGATAGATAAAATGAATGAAAACACTAAAAAGACACTTTATAGATAAAATGGCAGAGTACACTAAAATGATTCTTGATAGATAAAATGTATGAAGACACTAAAAAGACACTTTATTGATAAAATGGCAGAGGAACTAAAATGATTCTTGATAGATAAAATGAATGAAAACACTAAAAAGACACTTTATAGATAAAAAGGCAGAGGACACTAAAATGATTCTTGATAGATAAAATGTATGAAGACACTAAAAAACACTTTATAGATAAAATCGCAGAGGACACTAAAATGATTCTTGATAGATAAAATGAATGAAAACACTAAAAAGACAATTTATAGATAAAATGCCGGAGGACACTAAAATGATTCTTGATAGATAAAATGTATGAAGACACTAAAAAGACACTTTATAGATAAAATGGCAGAGGACACTAAAATGATTCTTGATAGATAAAATGTATGAAGACACTAAAAAGACACTATACATATAAAATGGCAGAGGACACTAAAATGATTCTTGATAGATAAAATGAATGAAAACACTAAAAAGACACTTTACAGATAAAATGGCAGAGGACACTAAAATGATTCTTGATAGATAAAATGAATGAAAACACTAAAAAGACACTTTATAGATAAAATGGCAGAGGACACTAAAATGATTCTTGAGAGATAAAATGTATGAAGACACTAAAAAGACACTTTATAAATAAAATGGCAGAGGAACTAAAATGATTCTTGATAGATAAAATGAATGAAAACACTAAAAAGACACTTTATAGATAAAAAGGCAGAGGACACTAAAATGATTCTTGATAGATAAAATGTATGAAGACACTAAAAAGACACTTTACAGATAAAATGGCAGAGGACACTAAAATGATTCTTGATAGATAAAATGAATGAAAACATTAAAAAAGACACTTTACAGATAAAATGGCAGAGGACACTAAAATGATTCTTGATAGTTTATATGAATGAAAACACTAAAAAGACACTTTATAGATAAAAAGGCAGAGGACACTAAAATGATTCTTGATAGATAAAATGTATGAAGACACTAAAAAGACACTTTATAGATAAAATGGCAGAGGAACTAAAATGATTCTTGATAGATAAAATGAATGAAAACACTAAAAAGACACTTTATAGATAAAAAGGCAGAGGACACTAAAATGATTCTTGATAGATAAAAAGAATGAAGACACTAAAAAGACACTTTACAGATAAAATGGCAGAGGACACTAAAATGATTCTTGATAGATAAAATGAATGAAAACACTAAAAAGACCCTTTATAGATAAAATGGCAGAGGACACTAAAATGATTGTTGATAGATAAAATGTATGAAGACACTAAAAAGACATTTTACAGATAAAATGGCAGAGGAACTAAAATGATTCTTGATAGATAAAATGAATGAAAACACTAAAAAGACACTTTATAGATAAAATGGCAGAGGACACTAAAATGATTCTTGATAGATAAAATGTATGAAGACACTAAAAAGACACTTTATAGATAAAATGGCAGAGGACACTAAAATGATTCTTGATAGATAAAATGAATGAAAACACTAAAAAGACACTTTATAGATAAAAGGCCGGAGGACACTAAAATGATTCTTGATAGATAAAATGTATGAAGACACTAAAAAGACACTTTATAGATAAAATGGCAGAGGACACTAAAATGATTCTTGATAGATAAAATGTATGAAGACACTAAAAAGACACTTTACAGATAAAATGGCAGAGGAACTAAAATGATTCTTGATAGATAAAATGAATGAAAACACTAAAAAGACACTTTATAGATGAAAAGGCAGAGGTCACTAAAATGATTCTTGATAGATAAAAAGAATGAAGACCCTAAAAAGACACTTTACAGATAAAATGGCAGAGGACACTAAAATGATTCTTGATAGATAAAATGTATGAAGACACTAAAAAGACACTTTATAGATAAAATGACAGAGGACACTAAAATGATTCTTGATAGATAAAATGAATGAAAACTCTAAAAAGACACTTTATAGATAAAATGCCGGAGGACACTAAAATGATTCTTGATAGATAAAATGAATGAAGACACTAAAAAGACACTTTATAGATAAAATGGCAGAGGACACTAAAATGATTCTTGATAGATGAAATGTATGAAGACACTAAAAAGACACTTTATAGATAAAAAGGCAGAGGACACTAAAATGATTCTTGATAGATAAAATGTATGAAGACACTAAAAAGACACTTTATAGATAAAATGCCGGAGGACACTAAAATTATTCTTGATGGATAAAATTAATGAAGTCACTAAAAATTTGGCTTTCATAAGAGAAAGTACCCCCCCCCCATCAAAGCATTTTGCAGCGGTCAAAAAGGTCTGAATCGATTGTTGCAAGATTAGATCAATTTGCCGGATGGAGTGGAAAAGACCAAACGACTTCCATGATGTTTCCCTTTATTATTCTTTGTGTATGCCGGCTCCATCCTCTCACGAAGGGAACGACATTTTTCCATGAATCCACTGTGTACGCTGACATTGCCATGAAAATACATTAAGTATGTTTGTTTACTAAAATTCTGTTCTCAGCTGATCCGTATAAATGGTACTTAGTATGATACATTAGTCTTTATGATTGCCCCGTCCCCAACGGAAATAACTTATCCATCAACCGTAATAATTTTGAAAAGAAATAAGTTTGGATCATTTTCATACCAGTTTCATTACTCTGTCTGGTCTAAAAACTTGTTTATACGATTTCAGACCTTTCTTATCAATCAGTCCTCGTAATTCTGAAGAGAAATAAATTTGAATCATTTTCATACCAGTTTCATTATCCTGTTTGGTCTAAAAAAAAATTTATACGATTGGGACCTTACTTATCAATCAGTCCTCGTAATACTGAAGAGAAATAAATTTGAATCATTTTCATACCAGTTTCATTATCCTGTTTGGTCCAAAAAAAAATTATACGATTGGAGACCTTACTTATTAATCAGTCCTCGTAATTTTGAAGATAAATAAATTTAATTTATTCTGATTTAAACACTTGAATATTGTTTTCATTAGAGAAAGTATTCTCTTTCAAAGCTTTTTCCAGCTATCGAAAAAATAATTCAAAGTCATTTGAATATGGTGGATGTGATAGAAAATATCAAACAATTTCTAAAATTTGTTTGATGTATTATTCTTGCTTCATTTGGCTTCATGTTGTCACGGAGAACAACATTTTCCGTTAATCTACTGTGTACGCGGACATTGCCGTAAAAAAAAACTAAACTACATAATCATCCTCCAAATTTAGTCTCATTCGTCATATTCGCCATTAAAATTGCTTCCCCACAGAACAGGGAATTACTTATGAATCAGCCTAAAATTTTACGAGTTAAGCATTTCTCTTAAGAGAGCTCTTTCCAGGCCTGGTTTTCAGCTGCAGTCCGAAGTGGTGTGTTCACAGTTAGAATCAGCTATAGGCGTTTAGGCATTTATCCGCGTGCTCGCGTCGCAGCAGAATGTGACATAAAGGTCGGCATTTAATGTGAGAATTTCCAAAAGCCATACAAAAATTCCTCATGCCTCCTCGACACTTGTGGACACCTCATGCGTCGAGTAATGACCCCAACTCCTTGTCAAAGGAGAGATATAGCCTACTAGGATGATATTAATTTCAACTCTCCCGGTATAAAGAGACCAGGTAGGTCCGAATCAACTACAGTATAGTCCTTCTTTTCCATTGTCGACCTAATTTGTCATGTTCCTTCAGGACATCAGCGATCATGGATCTTCGCAATTTCCTGTTCTTTGTAGCTTATAGTAAATTTCGTCTTTTTGTTATCTCTGTTAAATATCAGGAAAAGTATGAATCCACCTCTTTTCCCCTCAGCTATGGGTTAATTAGTAAGACTTGTATCACTAAATCATTATTATCTCCAAAAAAAGTTCTTATAATCTAAAAATATCTTCTGGCTTTAAAAAAGAGACTGTAAAGGGTTGATAAGCCGTAAAAACCGAATCAATCAGACATTCGTTGTCAGTAATGTTTCTATAGTAACACATTTTAAATACAAAAATCCTTTGATTATTCATACATTGGTATTCTTGATTTCGAAAGTCAAAAAAATAAATGAAAACAGGCTGCCTCAAAAACCAAACTAGAGAACTTTCACTGTCGCCCAGAACTATTAGCAATCACGATGAACAGATGTTCCCTAAGGGAGACCCCGTGCCCTGAGCACCTACTGAAATTTAAACTGTCCTCTACCATCATAAGAGCAATATCAGGCCGAAAATGGAGTACTGCTACCATATATGGGCAGGAACTGCCCGGTCTTCTCTTTCCACTCTCGACAGAGCCCGAAAGTGTCACCGCGTCCTTGTGGGT
Source organism: Acanthosepion esculentum (assembly GCA_964036315.1). Classification (NCBI taxonomy): domain Eukaryota; kingdom Metazoa; phylum Mollusca; class Cephalopoda; order Sepiida; family Sepiidae; genus Acanthosepion; species Acanthosepion esculentum. Next base: position 90,200,676 of record OZ038495.1, on the reverse strand, counting down.
GATGAATTCTTTTCTAACCCTTTTTCTCAGACGAAGCACCGCAAGCTTCTCTCTGCTCTTTCGCTATTTCCATGGAAAGTGTCCAGACGAACTACATTCTTCACTTCCACATATTTCTAACCCTCACGACTAGGACCTGCCATGCTACGCACAATGCAGCGAATCACCCTCATTCCCTTCTTAATCCATTAACGAGGTGTGAATTCCACTCGAAGAGCTTCTTCTCATGAACAGAGTGAACATTATTGTAAAAAAAATTAGATACAAAAACCAGCATCATCATCGCCTAGAACTATTACCAGTCACAATGAACGCATGTTCCCTAAGGGTGACCCCATGACTTGAGCAACTATTGGGACTTAAACTTAACCTAGACCTCAAAGGGAATTCGAACATACGATCCACCACCAAAGATGCAGGAAAAATGGTCGGCACCCTGTGACTGAATCTTCCTGCTGTGCTCTACCTTTACAAAAGCCAGATCAGGCCGACAGTGGAGTGGCTGCTGCTATATATGGGCAGGGGCTGCCCAGTCTTCAATTTCCAGTTTCGATAGTGTTCAGATGCGTCTACGCGTGATTGTAGGTGACGAATTGTGTTCCACTCTTCAATCCCTTTTCATGCAGATGTGATGTCGCAATCCTCTCACTGCTCTATCGCAATTTCTTCCATGGTGCACGGTCAGATGAACTACACTCCCTAGTTCTAACCATTTCACCATGCCACGCCCATTGTAGCGAACCACCCTCATTCCCTTCGTATCCTCTTGGTGAGATGTAAGTTCCACTCAAGCAGCTTCTTCCCATGAACCGCTACCCTGTGGAACCGACTCCTAAGAGGATGCTTCCCCGATCACTACAATCTTAATCTGTTCAAGTCCAGGGTTAACCGTTATCTTCACATATCTTCATAAACTGTGCTCCTTGCCCCTTACTCTGGAACACTCTACCTTGTGCTGCTCTTGTACAGAGTGAGCATTATCGTAAAAAAACTACATCCAAAAACCAAACTAAAAACCTTCTACTATCGCCCAGAACTATTACCAATCACGATAAACAGATGTTCCCTACGGGAGACCCCAATCTTAACCTGTTCAATTCCGGGGTTAACCGTTATCTTCCTCACATGTCCACATAAACTGTGCTGCTTGTCTCTTATTCCTTAACACTCTATCTAGAGTGGCTCTTATGCCTTTATTGTTAAAAATTAGATTTTTCTAAATGGGTCAGCAGTTAAGCAATAATATTATAATAATGCTGGAGTAATTCTGTTAATAACCAGTGATGGCATTCCACACATTTCCGCATAAGTTTTGCCTCTTACTCTGTAATTCGCTACCTAGAGAGGCTCTCGGGCCCCGTACAGGGTCAACAATACTGTAAAAACAAAAGCAAAAAAAGTTTGAAACTATTCGTAGATTTTAAAAAATATCCGAATTAATGAAATTTAATATTTCATCTCAGACAAACGTCTCAAGAAATTTAAAAAAAAGACCAGGCTCAAAATTTGATAGAAACGTTGATAAAATCAATTTAGTTTCTTCTCGTCAACTTCCACGTTGTTCTCAAACAAACAACATATATTCGAATTATTGCAGTTTGGCCATGTCAGAGATTATGGCTTCCGCAATCCTCAGATGTTCGTGACAGACGTGAACCATACTTCAACGGGAAAAGCAATATCTTTTTGTTTGGTCAGCAAGCAGCAAATTCATTTAACGCCTGCTGGTATGAATTCACGCTCATATTGCATACGGTTGTCTCATTACAGAACAAAATATCATTTGCTGACTGGCATGTCCGTTGTAGTTCTACTTTTGAACACCAGTCGCATTTTCTTCTATTTCTCCAACTCATAATTCCTTGTCTATAATACGACTTGACTTTAATACTGAATTTCTGAAGTTAAAATCAAGAAATTAATTACACCGTTTTGTATAACATGGCCCCGGAGCGCAGCCGAGCATTCAGGCGCTGCAACTTCTAAAGAAATTGATTAATTACAACAGAATTTTGAAGCCATATCAAATAGGTTATTTGGGTTCCTCGGCGTGGCGTAATGGTTATCAAGATTATTTCGCTAGAACAATTACGACTGTGTAGTGAGTTCGATCCTCATTGGGTGCTTCATACTTTCGGTCTTATGCTTATAAAATCATTGGGCACCTCGAGACGGTGAAATGGTTAGCAAGCTTGTCTCGCTAGAACAATTACGACTGAGTAGTGAGTTCGATCTTCATTGGCCTTGTGCCACATATAGGCTATGCTTAGCAAATCATTGGTCACCCCGAGGCGGTGAAATGGTTAGCAAGCTTCTCTCGCTAGAACAATTACGACTGAGTAGTGAGTTCGATCCTCATTGGGTGCCCCATACTTTCGGCCTTGTGCCGCATCTAAGCTATGCTTATAAAATCATTGGGCACCTCGAGACGGTGAAATGGTTAGCAAGCTTCTCTCGCTCGAGCAATTACGACTGAGTAGTGAGTTCGATCCTCATTGGGTGCCCCATACCTTCGGCCTTGTGCCACATCTAAGCTCAGAAAATCAATATCAAATAGGTATAAGAGTACTTAAAACCTTTGGCTAATGATTCTACCACCAAAATGGTCTTCATTTAATAATAAACATATAAAAGACCCCAACGATTTTGTTGGAAAATTCACTCATTAAAAACGGATTAGGGGCCCTGAAGTTTATTCTTATAGTTTCATAGTTGATCCGTCACTGTATATATGGGGGAGGGGGTGAAAATATAGTACACTGTATCGTTGTGTTTATCAAACGCCTTTCAAATATATAACACTCTCATATATACAATACAATTCAAAACTTTGAAGCCATCCCCAGAATTAGCATATGCTGAACTTGACAGAACAGTGAAAAAAAAAAAAATGAAAATATCTCTTAGAGTCATTAAAAAAAGAATCGAATCAATTGTCAAACTTATACTTTGAGAAACTTTTGCAACGAATGCCAACCAATTTGTGCTGAAGTAATCAAGACGAAAGGAGGATATTTTGACGAGAGCAAGTTTTAATCATAGAATGCTTTTTTTTTTCTTTTTGTCTTAATAACATTTATAATAAATAAATATGTCTCCCTTTTCATTTAACCACGTATAATAATGTTCTCTTATTTAAAGTACAACTTTTGAAACCAACTTAAAAATTACCAGAGGTCACCCCAAACATTTGAAGTCTAGTATATATATATATATATATATATATAGAGAGAGAGAGAGAGAGAGAGAGAGAGAGAGACTGAGCGATAATTCATTCAAGATGTTGTGACCAAGTAAATGGTTAAGTAATAACAAAAACCAGGTTTGCAGATATATCTTATATTAAACAGTAAGTACACCAGAAGTGAGATTTACAGTTCCCCGAAGCCTTTTGTCCTACTAATCTTATAGTAGGCGGAAGAGTCTAACATAGACTCTTTAGAGGAAGGACACCACAGCATACATATATATATGCCGTATTTATTTTCTTGTGTATAATACTGTCGGAGTTAGCCCCTCCTTAATTCCCTAATTGTTCACTAGGGGACTCTCTCCCTACACTATAATACTGGGCGACTTCTTGCCTCGTTCTCTTTTCTACTTTGCATTTCAGCGGACACATTTAAAAATGTAATCTCTCGTAGAAATCAGCGTTTTCGCCCACTTATAGGAAGACGCCATGAAACACACATACACGTACGTACGAACATTCACCAAAATACAAACTCTTTACGTCCACACACAAACACAACTATTGTTCTCTTTGTCACTTGTAAATTTGTTGTTTAATACATATATTTGTTGACATATATATATATCGGTCTTGTTTGTTTTCTTTACATCTTCGGTTGGAGTCAACTTGAGCCCGCCATTGTTCTTGTAGTTGGACCTTCTAACAGGAATAAACAACACGTGTCCCTAATTCAACAACATACAAACCCACACTGTCCTCTACAATACGACTTGAGTATAATACGATCCCGTGTTTCTGAAGCCAAAAACAGTGAATAAATTACATCCTCTAGTATAATGCGACCCAGTAGTAAAGCCATCCCTATGTAAATATTTTTTCAAACGTTATACTATATTATCCATTAAAATCTCAACGTCGTACATATATATATCTAAAATATTAAAATCTTCCCGATATTAAAGAATAGAAATGAACCGGATGTTTAGCCATTGTGTGCTTCCGTTTCCCAATTTCCGTTTCAAAACTTATTTTCGAATTTTCGGGGTAAAGGTCTAACTGGGCTTACCCGGAAATACATTTTAATCCGTTAATTAATCTATCATACGACTCTCTTTGATGTGACTTTATTATATTTCTATATATTAATAAAATATGAAAATCAAAAAAATGTTGCCTTCCATTAAGAATGAAGAGCGAAAACTTTATTTTAAAAAATCCAAATATGAAACATTTTATCTTTTTAGTAAAACTGAGACAAGTGACGTTTGACTGCACAAATTCTCAAAGAACAAATATGGCCGACATTAAACGTTATACTATATTATCCATTAAAATCTCAATGTTGTGACCAAGTAAATGGTTAAGTAATAACAAAAACCAGGCTTTAAGATATATCGTATATTAAACAGTAAGTACACCAGAAGTGAGATTCACATTTCACCGAAGGCTTTCGTTCTTTCTTTTTCTTCTTTCATTTATCTTTCATTGTTTCAAAGTATGTTTACATTTCTTTCTTTGCTTTCCTATCTTTCTCTTTTTCTTTCTTTCTTTCCATACTTTACTTGCTTTCTTTATATATCTTCCTTTCTTTCTTCCTTCCTTTCTTTCTTCCTTTTTTCTTTCTTCCTATTTTCTTTCTAAAATCGGATATTATTTTCCGAACAAAGATTTTTAAACGATAGATCATTCTGGCTCAATGCGACCGGCACTGGTTTAAGCAAGGACGAGGTTCAATTCTGCTTCATGCCAATGCACGGACACATGTTGCCAGGATGATATTGCAAAATATCACAGAGTTGGGAAACGAGACTTTACCACGTCTACCATATTACCCTGATATCTTATCTAATGAGTACCACTTTTACAAGCACCGTGGCAATGTTATCAACATATACCTACTTTGTAGTAATCCATTATGCTAACTGAGTCTATTTGCTATCTTGCTACTTCAAATAATTTTTTGTGTGTATAATATGACCTTCATTTTTTTTTTTTTTTTGCTTTTCGTTCAAAACTTCTTACATTATGCACACGAAAATATTTTAAACGATAATCTCTCGCCTACCGCAGTCCTATAGGTTTCAATCATTTTTTACCACTTTTCTTCTACCATCGCTTTTTTTGGAATCTCACACCATTATATGTCCCCGAACAAATTGTCCCGTCTTTATGTTGCATTGTTATATTCTATCACTCTTCTTGCATATTTACTTGTATTAGATTTTGCCTTCATAAAAATACATAGTTTGATCAAAAAGTGACGAGAAATGGATCCTTTATGATAATTTTAAGCGACCGTGGCTTGATCGTGAAAACTTGAAATTGCACTAACATGAAATTATTGTAACTGGCCGGCAGCCTGCCATTGGGGTTTTCCATTACAGCTTTCTGAACTCTAATGCGACCGGCACTGGTTAATCGACGACTAGGTCCAATTCTGCTTCATGCCAATGCACGGCCACATGTTGCCAGGATGATATTGCAAAATATCACAGAGTTGCGAGACGAGACTTTACCACGTCTACCATATTACCCTGATATCTTATCTACTGAGTACCACTTTTACAAGCACCGTGGCATTGCTTTAACCAAATGACATTCCATTGCACAGAGGATGCTGAGACTGCAATCAATGATTTCTTGACGTCCAAACCTTTAGAATTTTATCGTAAAGCAATAAATAAACTTCTAACTGGATGACAGAAATGTATAGATGTCCAGGCTTCCTATTTTGATAGATTTAAACTCTGTTTAAATACATTAATTAAGGAATGGTTGATACTAAAATCGGATATTATTTTCCGAAAAAAACATCTTAAACGATAGATCATTCGGCCTCAAAAATAGCAAAGGATAGCGGGAAGAAATAGCAAATCTGTCGTTGAATTAATATACTTACAATTTTCAGTTCTTAGGGATTTGAACAAACCTAGAAACTGGAATTTGTACACAAAATTATTCAACAACAGATGTGTTATTTTTTTTATTCTACTATCGTTCACCATTTTTACACTTTAGTGGATAGTATATTAAAGTAATCCATGTTCCTATGCCAGCCTTCCATAATCGTTACTGGAAACAAACAGCCTGTTCACAGATAGAAAAGACGTTTGATGAATAGAAAGATCATTACGATAAGGTGTTAAAACAAAATAAAAATCCATATAATAACGCTTGATAAAATCTAATGACGTATCTGCAATGTTATCGGTCCCACCTGGCATCTCGACTTAGCCACTTTCCCAATGCTGTAACATAGCTTCCCTCTGCCTTTTCTATAACTATTTTCATAGTAATTGTTCTGATAAAATTTTCTTTCGTAGACTTTATGAATTTAAGCGCAGTGTTGGAGTGGCGGAAAGCTCCCATCAATCTACAGTTGAAATTCCTAGATGTAGCCCTAGGTTTTATGCTAGCAGTTTCTTCTAACACACTTCTCGCTTGTGGAACTCTATCGCAAATATCGTTATCCTGGTTACAAAAGTCTGTGAAATCGGGTTCTTCAAAAGTAGCTATCCATTTGACCAAAAACGACTAAAATGATAGGTCAATAAATAATAACTTTTGAGAACAAGTAACAACAAGCCGGACGTTGAAGTCTTCTGCTCTTACACTTATATTAACAATCACAGTTACAATCGACCGGATGTCTGGACTGGACTGCATCCCAGCGTGAGGCACTTTGAGAAATGCCTGAAAAACCTTACAACACTCTAATCCTTGTGAGTGAAATTGGGTTGACGGTGCTTGAACGAAGTCATCGCCACCAAGTGTTCTTTATTTTGATTTTATCATTAACTCATTTTCATAAGTCACAAAAATATCAGCCAACAATTTTTTTTCGTATTGTTCACGTTTGGTCTGCTACTTGCCAGATTTTGTTATTTGACCCTGAAGAGGGTCTTCCTCATTCCAAATCTTCAAATTAGGCTTGCTCTGGATTTTGAAGACTTTGCCATATTTCAGTTCCTGTCTTTCTGGGAATTGAGAAATGTCCTTGCTTTCTGAATTTAATTGAATCCGGCACCTTACTATAATCCAAAGCCCAATGGCTATGGTTAGGCATCAAATACTTGATATGTTTGCTAAATATTTGATTATTAATTTTCTCTCTATCTCTCCTTTGAAATTGTTGAAATAACATCTAAAACTAATGTTCCCAACAGAAATTCGTCATATGACAATGACGCTGGATTCCGGCATGATTTTGTGGCTATGACATGCTGCATTTTTGTGCATGGCGAATAAATCGGCTGAATTCAAATGTTGCGTGAGGTTCTGGAATTCACTTTTGTATCTATACGAAAGGTATGAGAAAGGCAACACGCCATCTTTTCTCTTACCCACTATAAGCAAAAATACCTTTCTAGCTTTTGTAAGGCAATAATTCTGAACTAAAACTCCCTGCCAATGGGTTAGCATGGCAGAGTAAAGCAAATTATTTGCCATGTCTGACAGAGCTTAAAGAAGGCTTTAGACCTGCAGTAAACTGAGAAAATTGCTAGTGTCTATGTCATCATATATAGTAATTTTTAAGAAATAAATGGATTTAATATTTAATCTAACATTATAACTTTAAATGCTTTTATTTTTATTTTAGATGCTCTGTTATGTTTTTTGTTGTTTTTTTTGTTTTCAGAAGTAGCAGACGTTTTCCGCGACTATTATCTACACATCTATCTACATAAGCTGTGCAAAAGTAAATTGTTGGCTGATATCTTTGTGAGTTATGAAAATGAGTTAATGCTAAAATCAAAATAAAGGACATTTGGTTCCGATGACTTCATTCAAGCACCGTCTACCCAATTTCACTCACAAGGTTTGAGTCAGCCCGTGGTATGGTTTTCAGGCATTTTTCAAGGTGCCTCACGCTGGGATGCAGTCCAGTCCACACTCCTCCAGTTCGATGATATCAGGAAGTCTCCTTCTTGACTAATCAACCATGGTGAGGTTCGAACCCGAGCCTCATCGTCAGAAAACGAGAGTTCTATTTAAATTTGTTCTTGTGTCTACATTTGAAATTCACAACGAAATTTATTGGAAATATCGTGATGTTTATTTTCACCTTTCGTTTCCTTGTGAGCGTGCAGCGGGATTTTCCCAACTTTTGTGAGCACCGACGCGAACAGGAATAAAAACTCAACATCGGATCTTATTGTCCGCTCGGTGAAAAATCCGAGAGGAGGTTCTGTTAACAAGGAAAGTCACCATCTTCAGAGAAAGTAAAAAATCGAGGCTAAAATTTAACTACCTATCTTGTATAGTAACAAACAACGGAAAGTGTGACACAGGAATCCGAAGGCGCATAAGATTAGGGAAAGGTGAGTTACCAAAGCTAAGCAAAGTATTAAGAAACAGAAAAGATGTGTTAGAAACACAGAAAAGCGTGCTAGACTGTATGTAATATGCAAATTAATATGCAACACGGATCCTGGAAAATCTCTTCACATATAAACACAAGGCTAGAGGCAATAGGCATGTCGTTCTACCAATAAATGCTGAGAATGCTATTGACTAGCATGGGGGAAACGAGGAATTTTTAAAAAAAGCAGAAATTGCAAATTAAATAAGTAAAGCCAGAAAGAAAAAGAAATAGCGAAAGAGGCCTTTCAGAAACTAAGCAAATTAAATTATTATTACATAGAAAGAAAAGAGTGCTGAACTACTATGTAATGTCTAATCTATATGATAGGGAATACTGGACAATTTCCTCAATAATGAAGAGGCGACTTGAGACAACAGTTATGAGAGTCTAGAGAAGGATTTCGAGAACACAAAGGAAAGTCTGTTGGACTTCTATGTAATATAAGTCTTTCTATATGGCAGTGAATGCTAGAAAATTTCCTCACAGAGGAAGAAGAGAGTTGAGATAACAGAGATGAGGGTCTACAGAAGGATTTAGAGAATACAAATAAAAGAGTGCTGGACTGTTATGTAATATCAATCCTCCTATATGGCAGTGAAGGCTGGACCATTTCCTCACGGAAGAAGAGCTTACTTGAGACAACAGACATGAGGGTCGACACAAGGATTTAGAGAATACGAAGAAAAGAGTGCTGGACTGCTGTGTAATGTTAATCATCGTGTATGCCAGCGAATGATGGATAATTTCTTTACAAAAAGAGAGAAGACGGGAGGCAACAGAAACATGATTCTACAGGAGGATACTGAGAATACCACAGCCGGGGCATGTGCGCAATTGTGAAGTTCTAAAGCGAATTGGCATGACAAAGAAACAGTTACTTAAGGGTAAGAAATAAATATTTGAATTTGTTTTTGACATATAACAAAAAAAGTTCTTGACAAACAGTTTATACCGAAGGCAAGGAAAAAACATCGAGTAACCTATTTAACGGGTATTTTGTTGGTAGATGAAGAAAAAAATAAAGGGTGTATTACTTAGTGTGACAAAAAACTGGAAGCTGTGGCAAGCCATGACCGCGTGAATGGAGAGACATGGCAATAAAGAGAGAGTAATATTTCAGTTGTCACTCCCATTTTTTAACTCATCTCGTAGACATTTTCCCTTTTTTATTCATCCGATATCGAGTTTTTTGGGTCGTTTTTTTTTTATTGTTTTTTCTTTACCGTTCTGCCTATTCAAACGGTTTCATTTGTCAAGCAAGAGACAACTTGTAAATTTAATGAAACATCGGATATTGAATCAAAACAATTGAATTTTTGTGAGTAATTTTTTTTATTCCGGAATACTCATTTCAAAGATTTCTCTCTCCATTCCTGACATGAGACATCATCTTCCTTGTGATACTTCATGTGGATGAAAGCAGACGAAAACGAGGTCACAAAAATAGAACTTTTATATAGTGTAGATTTGGTTGGCACTGTTTATTTTTATTTATATTTTTCCTTTCTTTCTTTCTTTCTTTCTTTCAAAAGTATTAAATTTAAGTGGTGTAGATTTGAGTTACAGTTTTCTTTTTTCTTTCTTTTCTTTTTCTTTCTTTCTTTCAAATATATTAATTTTAAATGGTGTCGATTTGAGTGACAGTTTTATTTCCTTTGTTTTCTCTTCTTTCTTTCTTTTCTTTCTCTTCTTTCTTCCCCTTCTTTCTTTCTTTCTTTTAGATGTATTAGTTTTAAGTGATGTATTTTGTATGAGGCTTTTCTTTCTTTTCCGTTTTTTCATTCTTTCTTTCTTTTCTTTTGTCGTTATCTTTCTTTTTTTCCTTCATTCTTTCTTTTTTTGCTTTTTTCTTTTCTTCTTCGCCTTTTCTTTTCTTTTTTCTTTCACTGTTCTCTTTCTTTTGCTTTTTTATTTCTCTTTCTTCGTATGCCTTTTTTATATTTCTTTCTTTCTTTGCTTATTTTGTTTTTCTTTTACTATTTTCTTTTATTTTCTTTTATAATTTTCTTTTTTCTTTTCTTCTTTCACGTTTTCTTTCTTTGCTTTCTTTTTCTTTTTCTTTTTTTGTACTACTTTCGTTCTTTCTTTTTCTTCTTTCATTTATCTTTCATTGTTTCTTTATATGTTTACATTTCTTTCTTTGCTTTCCTATCTTTCTCTTTTTCTTTCTTTATTTCCATACTTTACTTGCTTTCTTTATATATTTTCCTTTCTTTCTTCCTTTCTTTCTTCCTTTCTTTCTTTCTCTACTTTTCGTTTTTTCTTTTCTTCACTTTTTTTCTTTTTTCACTGCTTTCGTTCTTTTTCTGCTTTCATTATCTTAATTTGTTTTCTTTATATTTCTACATTTCGTACTTTGTCTACTTTTCTTTAACTTGTCCCTTTCTTTCTTGCTTTCTTTATTCCTTCCTTCCTTCCTTTCTTTCTTTCGTTCTTTCTTTCTTTCCCTACGTTTCTTTCTTTCTTTTCTTCATTTTTCTTTCTTTTTTAAATAGCTTCCTATCTTTTTCTGCTTTCATTATTTTTCTTTATTTCTTTCGTTATATTTCTAAATTTCATAATTTATCTGCTCCCCTTTCTTTTTTTTCTTTCTTTCTTTGATTCTCTACTTTTCTTTCTTTCTTCATTTTTTCATTCTCTTCTTCATTTTTTCTTTCTTTCTCTGCTTTCATTAGCTTTCGTTGTTTCTTTTCTTTATATTTCTACATTTATTTTTTGCCTTCCCGCTTCTTTCTTTCCCTACGTTTCTTTTTCTTTTCTTCATTTTTTCTTTCTTTTTTAAATAGCTTTCTGTCTTTTTCTGTTTTCATTATTTTTCTTTGTTTCATTTCTTTATATTTCTACATTTTTTTCTTTATATTTCTACATTTCTTTCTTTATCTGCTCCCATTTCTTTCTTTCTTTCTCTCTCTCTCTCTTTCTTTCTTTCTTTCTTTACTTTTCTTTCTTTCTCTTCTTCCTTTTTTCTTTCTTTTTCTTCTTTCATTAGCTTTCTTTGTTTCATTTCTTTATATTTATACATATTTATACATTTATTTCGTTTCTTTCTTCCTTCCTGCCGTTCTTCATTTCGCTACGCTTCCTTCTTTCTTTTCTTCATTTTTGTTTTCTTTTCTTATTCATTACTTTCTTTCTTTTTCCTACTTTGTTTCTTTTCTTTATATTTCTTCATTTCTTTCTTTTTCTGCTTCCCTACCTTCCTTCGTCTTCCTTCCTTCTTTCTTTCTTTCTTTCGTTCTTTCTTTCTTTCTTCCTTTCTTTCTTTCTTTCTTTCTTTCTTCTCCAATCTATTTTTCTTTTTATTACTTAAACTAATGTAATTAAATTCTATTGAACAACTGACCTCATTTATTAAATTGTTTTGTCCTGACAGATTTTTCTCCTCGTGCTGCCAATATAATTTGTGTATTTTAGATTCTCCGGCCACAGCAAATTGTGAACGCCAAACATTGTCGTAGTTCGAGGCCAGCAAATGGTGTGAAATCTGCTTGAATCCACCAATGAAACTCAGTCCTAAGGTGCTTCAAAATCTTCCTGCTTTCTGATTCGATCTCAGCTCGTTAAGATAAAGATAACTGTTAATTTTGTAACTCAGTGAAAAAAAACATTAATTCGTTCTACAGCAAAGCAATGGTTCTATTAAACTGAAAATTGCGTCCACAGGAGAGCTGCCATTTTGTTGGGTTTATAATAATCCCTAAGACTTTTAACACATCCTTGTGAAAGGAAAATAATAACGAAGACGTTTTCATTTTAAAATGACAACGACTTCAGAGTTCTTTGGCACATTTTAATCAGATAATTTACGGAAGTTATTCTTTCACTCAAAGGAAATGGTATTAACCGTATTCTGCTAAATTTCACCGAGCTTACAATTTCTTGGAAAACGAATAACATCTTCCCTTCAAATATTTCATTCTCTTTTAGGTATGGGCACTTTTCAAAGACAAATCCCAAAATGTGAACAATGAATGCTATACACCAAAATCTAACAAACACAGAAGCTTAATATTTTTAAATCATTTCACCCCAAGCAAGGCAATAAAGCCACTAAGACACAAGAGCTTATTGAGTGTCAGAGAATATGAAGAAAAAAAACACTATTACGGAGAAGAAAAATAAAAGCACATGAATTTAAACAGAAATAACGATTGACATAGGATTAAATTTTTGAAGATCAAATTTGACTTGGAAGCAAGAAGCCAGAAGAGCGTTCACTAGCAGGAACACCAGGCCAGATGTGGCAGCAGTATTCTAAGCATGGGCGAGTCGTAGATTTATAGATATGTAAGATAAATTGTGGAGAGAAAAATTGTCTAGCACGACACGAGGAACCAAATTTCTTAGCGGCAGACCTAGCAAATGATTCAGTATAATCTTTCCACTTCGTCAGCGGAAAATGTTAGTCTGAGAAAGCACCGTGAGTCACTCTTCTAGAGGTTAGCATCAGCCATACCGATAGAAGGTTAAAAAGGTTCTGTAAGACGATTAATAGAGATCAGTTTCGATTTGGAGGCGTTAATTAAAAAGCCATTGCTTGCCCCAATTAACAACAAATTTAAGCTCACTTTTGAGATCAGCTATGAGACTTACTATTAAGACAGGAGTAAATAGTTGTGCCATCAGCCTATATACCGAGTTGGGAACTGATACCATCAGGAAGGTTGTTGTTGATTTCCTGCTTGTTGGAAATCTTCATCTGTTGTGCTAAAATGTATAACAGGATCACCAGGCCAGATGTGGCAGCAATATTCTAAGCATGGACGAGTGGTAGACTTATAGATATGTATGACAAATTCTGGAGAGAAAAAAATGTCTAGCACGACAATGGGAAACAACTCTCTTAGCAGCAAACCTAGCAATTGATTCAATATACTCTTTCCGCTTCATATCAACGTAAAAGGGGCAATGAGTCACTCGCCTGTGGGTTAGCATCAGCCATGATGAAGGAAGGTAAAAATGGTTTTCTCAGACGATAAAAAGTGAGTAGTTTCGTTTTGGAGGCGTTGAAATTAGCAAGCCAGATTAATATAAAAGTATATATTCAAAGCATTGACGAATAATAGACATATAAACGTGTAAGATTCTTAGACAGCATATATATATATATATATATATGTATTTACATATATATATGTGTGTGTGTGTATGTGTATGGTTAAGCAATCCCTGTCGCAGACACCTGCTCTAGCACTCTCATTCAATATTTGTGGTTTATACGCATGGCATAGGTCTACCCGTGCTATTATTTTCTCGCAAGGTGTCAGACATTTCCCATCTCGATGAATAGAGTGGACACGAGAAAATAGAAAGATTTTACAAATCTCAACGGACAATATGACTGGATGTTCGGTCAATAAATGCCGAACCCTTTATTTCGCTCACTGGGTACCCCAGTCGGACTGAACCCTATATTTCGCTGGGTACCTCAGTGAGCGAAATAAAGGGTTCAGTTCGACATTCCAACCACCTGAAGTAGGCTGGAGCGTACAACGGCCGAAACGTTGTAATAAATATGGCGACAAAGATGAGGACGATAGTCCGAATAATGTAAATAATGTACATAATACCTCATCTCAGAAATATAGACAGATATTGAAGTTCAGTGTTTTAAACAAATAAAAGAAATCCAAAATTAGAGTAGCTAAAAATCAAGTCAAGCGCTACGCACTGGTCAAGCTGGTCTGTGAATAGAGAACTACCACAACAATGGTGAGTAGTACTGGCTGTTTGGTCAATGAATATCGAATGTTCCCTTTCAAGGAAACGACTAATATTACCGTTACAATTCCTTGGAGAGTTGAATCTCGTGTTCCTCTTTATCTAAGGATATCTTATTCTCAGTGCAACGTGAAGCTTGAAGTCATTACATTAACCAGGGGCTTTACAAGACGTAGTTGTTAAACCTTGAACCGATCCAATTAGTCTGAAAGGTTCAACATTTGCCCAGGAGACAATGGAATTGTTGTAGAACTTAATACTGAGTCGACCAGTTTATCGAAGAGAGAGAAAGAGGGACGACGAGCTGAAAAACAAACAATTGACGAATAATCGCAAATTCTAGAAAGTGGCAAATAGGTGTCATAGAAATGGCTGATCGCGATATCAATTTAGAAAATGTAAAATGGCGACGAGAAAAGGTGGGGAGTTTTGGACAAAGAGACTATAATTTCTCTGAGTTTTGCCACGTTTATATTTTTTTCTCATATAGATGGAGCGAATAAATCCGAAAACTATTCCAAGTTGAGAGAAAGAAAATAAAAGAGAAAAAGATAGATAGATAGATAGATAGATAGATAGATAGATAGAGAGATAGCGCAAGAGAAAACGAGAAAGAGAGAGCGAGAGAATGTGAGAAAGAGAGAGAAAGATAAAGAGAGAGAGTGTGTTGTAACCTAAAAGTTACTGAATGAGGAATAAGCAAAACGGAGGTTGGAAATGAAATGGTAATCTTTATAACATCAACAAAATACAATACTCGCCAGCGGCGTGAAATAGATAAACCGCTGCTAGTGGTGCACTACTTAGACAGCATATTACCCCCACGTACAATAGTGTCCAACGTATTTATCAGGATTGAGACAAACGCATTAGTGTTCATAGGTACGGTATATAATGTTACAGTTTTTTTGGATACTCTATGTACTAGTGAACCAACCAAAATGAGCTGATTCATTTTATAGTCCACCAATAGAAGTTAACCAATCAGAAGACTTGAAATATTCAATCCGACGTGTATAAAGGCGGCCATTTTGTTTTGTCTCCGAATATTCCCTGCCGACCTCTGATATGGAAGACCTTGAGAATTATTGAACAGCTGCTACTAGATATTAGTATTGTTTCATTGAATAAATTACTTAATGCGCTGATTCTACATTCAGACGATGGTGAACATGTATAACATATAAAACTTTCTTTCTTTCTTCATGCATTCTTTCTTTCTTTCTACTTACATACCCTCTTTCTATCTTTCTTTCTATACTCTTTTCTCTCTTTTCTTTCCTTCTTTCTTTCTTTCTTTTTTCTTTTTTTCTTTTTTTTAATAACCTAGAAAGGATTACAGAATGAGGAATAAGCAAAACGGAGGTCGAATATGAAATAGTAATCTTTATAACATCTACAGAGGCAGGTTCCACTGCCCGTGTCTAGAGATATTTTGTCTTGTTCTTATTCCCTAGTACAGCTCAGTTATTGCTCACCCCGTTTTCATTGTGGCCAAGTACACACTGCCCAGCTTAGGGACTGAAATCACAGTTACTATGTCACCAAATTCACGAACAAATGTTTTAATCCACTAGGCTATTGTTACCCGGATCGATATACCTTCATCACGCCTGACGATTGCATCCAGCATGAAACATCCTGTCGCCTCTGAGTGTTGACTTCAATGTTCACTTATTTATTTATGTACGCTCTATCTCTGAAATTGATCACTTTATCCCATAAATATAGCAATTATTTCTTCATATATATATATATATATATATATATATATATATATATATATAGAGAGAGAGAGAGAGAGAGAGAGAGAGAGAGAGAGAGAGAAGAGAAATATGATATACTGGAAAATTTTATTTGGGACGTATTTCATCATAAAGGATTCCATCGGACTGAGCTTTGTTGACGTTACCACCTCTAGACATGCGCACGAAACGAGAGACGGACGTAGTTTCAAACTTTCTCTCGTTTCCTGCGCATGTGCAGACGTGGCAACATCAATAATGCCCAGTCTGATGAAAATTTCTATGAAAATTTCTCGGACATTCAGGCCGGTAAATGTTATTTAATACTGTTTATTATAAACAGAGCATTTATTTAAATACTTGTATCTATATAAAGAACGTTAAACATAAGAATGTCTTTATATATATAGTTACGTAAATAAGACTACAGTATCACTGATGACAAAAAAGCATTTTATTTTACACAAGAAGCATTTATTTGTTGATCTAATTAATCTTCTTCATAACGCATTGAGCCAAGTGATGCGTATTCATCACATTGATAGAATATAATATTGTGAAAAGAGATAGGATTAGAATCCAGCTAATATTACAGGGGAATGACTCATTGGTCGATCTTCGTGTTGATTCTTTTATTCGTCTTGTGATTCGTTTCAGTGAATAAATATAAAAGCCAGAACATTAATTTGGGCTTGTTTTCCTTCCTTTTAAATATGGCGAATAAAAGTTTTTTTTTTTTTATTAAACTCTAGAGAAACGTTATATTCCATTTAATATCATTACGTGTATTGGTTTCATTTTGAGAGAAAAAAAGGTTGTTGCTTCATGCAATAAAATTAACCAGCCATAAACGTTATTACGAAAACGAGGCTTGTGTTTTGATAAGAAATTCTTTGAACTAACGTAGCAGAAACTAGATGAAATATTTCAGAAACAGAAAAAAAATGTTATGAACAAAAGAAAAATGAGTTGAGGTCCGATGTAAAATCAATGGCAATGGAAAAGAGAGAGAAATGTCTTCGAAAAGTTAAGTAAAATATTAAGAAACAGGAAAATTTCTCCAGAAACCGAGGAAAGAGTATATAATATTAATATTAATAGCATCGGGAAAGCGAATGATGTCATAAAGTATTAAAAAACAGGAAATTCTCTTAGACCCAAAGAGAATAGGGCTGAATTGTATCATATTAATCGGCTACATATAGCAGAACATTTTGAACAAGATATATTCACAGATGATGAGGAAACAGGATTGATCGATTTGTATCTTTAACGGTATATCAACTCCTTATGGGCCATGTAATGCTTTTCTTTTACTGCTTTGACGTAATTTGTTAATTCTATTATATGCATGCACGTGGGGTACCACGAGGCGGTGTAGTGGTCAGCAAGCTTGTCTTGCTAGAACAGTTACGACTGAGTGATGAGATCAAATCCTCACAAGGTACTATAGATTAACAATAGTAACTAATAATAAAAGAGAACAATCCTAAGAATATAGTGTAATAAAAGTTGTGTGACAGACGATTCGTTCTTACTGTAGGTTAGGGCAAACGTGGAATATGATGTGTCTTTTATTGTGCTGTTTTTTATTACGTTAGTGTTTGCAGTAATCGCTCGACTCACTGGTACTGAATTAATGGTGCTATAAAAAGACTTTGCGGTGGGGATTTAGTTTGGAGTAACTGTTCTGATTCTATTCTTGCATGCGACAATCTTAATGTGGACTGCGCGTCGATGTGTGGATTGCAAGTGTCCAGACGGGTTAGTCCAATTAGACAAAGAGGAGTGTCCGTGTAAACACAATGGCATCAAATATCAAAACGGGGAGAAAATCAGATAATTATTGCTTAGTGTTTGTAAATGCCAGTTGATTATATTTGTATAGGTAAACATTTACTGGGAACAGGTATAGCTAAATATTGTTTAGTTCTAACAATGTAGTGTAATAAAACTTATGTGACGGATAGAAGATTCGTTCTGACCGTAGATCTTATTAGGCATAATAAGAGATTATCAACAATAACTAATAATAACAGAGAACAATTCTAACAATATAGCATAATAAAACTTATGTGACGGATAGAAGATTCGTTCTGACCGTAGATCTTATTAGGCATAATAAGAGATTAGCAACAATAACTAATAATAACAGAGAACAATTCTAACAATATAGCATAATAAAACTTATGTGACGGATAGAAGATTCGTTCTGACCGTAGATCTTATTAGGCATAATAAGAGATTAGCAACAATAACTAATAATAACAGAGAACAATTCTAACAATATAGCATAATAAAACTTATGTGACGGATAGAAGATTCGTTCTGACCGTAGATCTTATTAGGCATAATAAGAGATTAGCAACAATAACTAATAATAACAGAGAACAATTCTAACAATATAGCATAATAAAACTTATGTGACGGATAGAAGATTCGTTCTGACCGTAGATCTTATTAGGCATAATAAGAGATTAGCAACAATAACTAATAATAACAGAGAACAATTCTAACAATATAGCATAATAAAACTTATGTGACGGATAGAAGATTCGTTCTGACCGTAGATCTTATTAGGCATAATAAGAGATTAGCAACAATAACAAATAATAACAGAGAACAATTCTAACAATATAGCATAATAAAACTTATATGACGGATAGAAGATTCGTTCTGACCGTAGATCTTATTAGGCATAATAAGAGATTAGCAACAATAACTAATAATAACAGAGAACAATTCTAACAATATAGCATAATAAAACTTATATGACGGATAGAAGATTCGTTCTGACCGTAGATCTTATTAGGTATAATAATAGATTAGGAACAATAACTAATAATAACAGAGAACAATTCTAACAATTGACTGTAATAAAACTTATGTCCCGGACAGAAGATAGAAGACAAGGAGAAACTATTTCATTCTCTTTCTCAATATATCATGATAAATTGCATATGATAAATGAATCTGCGGAAGTTATAATCGCTGATATCTTATATGGCATTAAAAAACACATGAAGTCAAGTACTAAGAAGCCAGTGGCATAAAATCAGTGTATCTTAAACTTCATCTTTTATATATTGTGTCCATTCAGGACTTGCGTGATCATCGGTCTCTGCAACCTCCTGTCTCGCGTTGCCCATTAGCAGCGTTTCCACCTTGGCTAAGTTTCCCGCCGCTTGTTCCACCATACATTCACATCAGATCGTCATGTAGGTGGCCCACTTACTGTTCTGATCTCTTTTTTCCCTCGATATGTCCTATGGGTTTCAAAATCTCTGCGCCGTCTTTCCTCACTATGTGTTCAATAAACTTATTCTGGATTTGTGTTCTTTATGTTGACCTTTTCTTTAAGACTTCCACGTTGCTTACTCGCTCCGTGCATGGAATTCTCAGTATCCTTCTGTAGTACGAAATTTCTCTTGACTCTAGTTTCCTTTTCATCAGTAATGAGATTCTCCAACATTCACTTCAAGTGGATTGATATCAGCACTGTTTACTTTGTTTCTAATGAAATGTTCCTGTTGCTCATTATTTTGTTTAGCTTTTGGGAAGTATTTTCGTTAATCCGAAAATTAGATGGAAATGCAGTAAGTCCCCGGGTTACGACAGTCCCGACCTGCGACGATTCGTCGTTACAACGCAATCTACATTAATCTCGTCTCTACTTACGCCGTTTGACTTGCAAATACGACGCAAGCGACGCGCCGTTAGAATACATATCGCATCGGAAGAATACGTCGTCATACGGCGCTAAAGTGAGAAATGCGGCGTGGGCCAATTCCGGGTTGCACGCCGTATTACATTGTTGTGCACCTGCTCCCTTTCGTTTGTGTTGTGATTATCAACAAATATTGTGTTGTGTTGGCAATAAATATATAAGCAGCTGAAAACAATTTAATTTCATTACATGTAAGACTAGCAGCATGGCCCGGCGTTGCCCGTGCTTGATTCAAAAATCGTACGACACATACAGCAATCGCTATTACTTGACTTAAAATATTTTTGCCCTTCCTTGCCTTTCAAGCAGTGCCCTTTGCCGTGCTGATGTTGCTACATGCCTTACTTCTTGCCTATCTTACACTGCGAATTTTTTCTAAGCTCTATACTAAACATTAAATCTGTTACGAAAAAAGAACTAAACAAAATGAACACAAAACGATCAGCTTTAAAAAAGGACTCGTAACTGGAAAAACCGAATGAAAAAAGAGTGTTAACAACAAATAATTTTCCACACCCAACTCAGTTCTGCGGAATGAGAATCAAAGTTGAGTTTAAGCAAGCGAATGAGCCAATTGGAGTAAAGTGCCATGCAGATTTAAATTTTTCCTACTTGTGACGAATGCAGCTATCGATTATTTTTGCATGCTAGCATGCTAGTTAACATTCGTGTCAGTCAGCTGTTGGCTCTCACGCTGGCCAATAGAATGTTCCTGCCTATTCCTGCCAGCTATAGGCTCTCACTCTGGCCAGTAGAAAATGGCCGCAAACTACATGAAAACTACCGTAGAAGCATGAAAAAATCGATTATTTCCACTATCGATGGGAGTTGGGAAATGCAACGTCAGTCTTGGTCTTTTCGCGAACTTGGAGCATGTGCATGTAAATTCTGGTGCAAATCCGTCGAAAATTGCGGCCGTGCATTCGTTACACACACACACACACACACACACATCCTGCCTTTTATAGATAGAGATATATTTACTAATGTTCACCCAATACAAGGCCCAAGAGCCACTAAAAGGTAGAGAGTTCCTGTATGGTGTATGAGCGTAAAAACCTATATACTATATACTAAGCTTAGATTAGCGTGGCACAAAACCATGCAAGTAGATAGTAAGATTGTTTTGCGCCAATCTTCTAAACATCTTTGCTTGCCTTCCTTTTAAATTCATATTCGCTAACTTGGAGTATGTGCATGTACATTTTGGTGCAAATCCGTTGAAAATTGCGGTCGTGCATTCGTTACACACACACACACACACATCCTCAGTTATTACTTTAGTATTGTGTTAACATAGGTCAGTACGTATTTACAGAAAATTGTGGGTATGTTGCTATTGTATTGAAAATCGTGTTATGACGCATTGTAGAAACAGAACAATGCCGAAAATCGAGGACCCACCAGTATCTGATTCGGTATTGATCTGATAGAAAGGGCGTTAACGTCAAGTATAAAGGAAAGTTTAGTTCCCCCGTCTAAACGAAAGTGTTAATAAAAGATAAAGGCGACTCAGCTGTTAAATTGAACCAATCAGCGTTTGACTGTTTTTTGTGATTATTACGTTGATAATTTAATTTTCTCTAATGTGATTAATCGCCTTTCTGTTACGCTTTATTATAAATTGATAACAAGCTTGAAGATAATGCCGTCCAAGAGAACGATAGATAAGAACACACACATACACCGACATTAGATATAGGAAATATATGAGACGGTTTGGAAAAACAATACTTGATATGATTCGCTACTGATCCGGGGTCATCAGAAAACGAATTTTATTTCCCAACAACAAAATATACATTATCGAGACAAGAATAGAATCAAGACGCTTCGGCAATGGTTGACGGTTAACGAGGCAGTTCTGGTTGACTATTACCACTGGGTAGTGAGGTCGATCCTCATTGGGTGCTGCATACAAAATTCGACATAAAATACCCAAACAAGAGTTGGCATGTGGTAAAATCAACCAAGGTTACCCAATAGGCAGCTTTACGTTGGGTAATGGTTAACGAGGTTGGTCTGGTTACCTATTACTACTGAGTGGTGAGGTCGATCCTCATTGGGCGCTGCATACAAAATTCAACATAAAATACCCAAACAAGAGTTGGCATGTTGTAAAATCAACCAAGATTACACAATAGGCAGCTTTACGTTGGGTAATGGTTAACGATGTTGGTCTGGTTACCCATTACTACTGAGTGGCGAAGTCGATCCTCATTGGGTGCTGCATACAAAATTCAACATAAACTACCCAAACAAGAATTGGCATGTGGTAAAATCAACCAAGGTTACTCAATAGTCACCTCGAGGTTGGTAATGGTTAATGAGACTGGCTTGTGACCATTATTACTGAGTAGCCAGGTTGATCGTCATTGGGTGCCCCATATAAAATTCGACATTAATAACCAAAGGAAGGTTAACATATAAAATCAGCCAAGGTTATTTAATATACACCTTGAGTTTGAGTAATGGTTAACCGGTCTGGTCTGGTTGAGAATTACTACTGAGTCGTGAAATCGATCCTCATGGATTAAATTCAGTATTAAATAACCAAAAAATAGAAAATTCGAAATTAAATAACCAAACAAGGGTTGAGATATGTTAAAATTAACCAAGCTTACTCAACAGGCACCGCAATTTTGGGTAATGGTTGTCGAGGAGGGTTTGGTTGAAAATTACTAAAATCAACCAAGCTTGAACAATAAGCAACTCGACAATGGGTTAATGGCTAACGAAGTTGTGTCGTTTTGTTAAATTGAAAACAGCTGGAGCTCTCGCAAAAATGGATTCGAAACATTCACTTTTCGACCGATGATTCTCAATAAATGAAGTCAGCTTCAAAGTAGCGAGAAAGACGCCCAGACAGAGAGAAAGCCGCGGAAGGAAGATAAATTACTTTTTGGACGAAGATGACAGAACAAAGAAAACTGTTATCTATAAAATTGAACATCCAGCGACAACGGAGAAGAAAGACAGCCGCTAGACTGTGCACTCCCCACACTTACACTACATCTCTACTTCGCTCGCTTATAGCACTAAGTTACAACTCAAGAATAAAATCTGGTTTACTGTTAGAAATTGTTTTGCTTTTCACTGGTTTGTAACAACAGAGCCACAAGCGTTTGAATGGAAATAAACTGCATCCTGTCGACAAACCTGGTGTCTGGTCTGAGCTGCAACGCAGTAGTTTGTCTTGACATTAAAATTGTTACAAAATTCGATATAAATTAATCCAAAATTATGTAGATATATCATAAAACGAGCCATCTGCCAAAACGTGAATCATGTTGCAGTTCCAGGAAGAACATTTGCTCTAACTGCGCTGGTATAAAAATTAGATTTTAACAAGTTTCAAATCATATTCACGGTTTAAATATCTTAGTACTAAATTAGTCAAATAAAAAAATCAAATTTAGGGGATGTATTGAAAAAATCCCAGATAGATAGATAGATAGATAGATAGATAGATAGATAGATAGATAGATAGATAGATAGATATAAACAGAATGGGATAGATAGATAGATAGATAGATAGATAGATAGATAGATAGATAGATAGATATGAACATACTGACATAGATAGATAGATAGATAGATAGATAGATAGATAGATAGATAGATAGATAGATCTGAACAGACAGAGAGTTTGATAAAATAGACTGAGATAGATAGATAGATAGATAGATAGATAGATAGATAGATAGATAGATATAAACAGAATGGGATAGATAGATAGATAGATAGATAGATAGATAGATAGATAGATAGATAGATAGATATGAACATACTGACATAGATAGATAGATAGATAGATAGATAGATAGATAGATAGATAGATCTGAACAGACAGAGAGTTTGATAAAATAGACTGAGATAGATAGATAAATAGATAGATAGATAGATAGATAGATAGATATGAACATACTGACATAGATAGATAGATAGAAAGAATAGACTTAGATAAAACAGACTGAGATAGGTATGGGCAGGCTGAGATAGATAAAATAGACTGTTATATATATATATATATATATATATATATATATATATAGAGAGAGAGAGAGAGAGAGAGAGAGAGAGAGAGAGAGAGAGATAGATTGATAGATACATAGATAGATAGATAGGAGACATATAAATCATAGCAATCCTTGGTTTATGCAGCCGTGCATTGTCATGGAGGTGAATAACATTGTATCTTTATTTTGTTTCTATATTTATTCATAAATATCATGAATATTATTGTCATATATCGTCTGGTGCTCCTCCTATACATTTATAGTTCTTGATAAAATCCAAAGAAGAATCTGCAATGTTAATAGTCCTGACCTGGCATCTCGATTTCATTCACTTTCCCACCATGGCAATATAGCTTCCCCGTGCCTATCCTATAAATACTTTCATTGTAATTGTTCTGAATAAACTTTCCTCTTTGGTATCTAGACTTTATGTTTTAAATAAAAGTACTAGATTGGTAACAAGGTCTCATTATATTACAATTTAAATGGCTGCATGCAACCGTAAGTTCTATGCTAACAGCTTGGAATGTCGAAACCAACCCTTTATTTCGTTCACTGGTTTAGACAGTTCTCGTTCCCCGTGCCATGTTTAATGGATGTCAGTTATCTCCCGTTAATTCCCCTCTCCAAGTTCTCCACCGCCTTAACCGGGCATTGAACTCACACTCTTTGGGTCCTGTCATATAATACCTCATCTCAGAAATATAGCCAGAGACTTTTTTTTTAGTACCGCAACTAGTTGTAATCTTGGCTATGGTACCTAGATTGTTTTTAAATTTAAGAGCAGTACTAAATTGTTGTCGAGATCTTACCAATTTACAGTTGATCTGGCTAGATGCAGCCGTAAATTCTATGCTAACAGTTTCTTATCTCGCACTTCTTGCTTGTGGAACTCTCTTCCGGCTTCTTGCTTCCAGTTAAGGTTGATCTTCAAAAAATTAAATGCAATGTCAATCGTCATCTATTGATTTCTTTATTACTCTTCTACTGTTCTCGCTCCTTGATAATGTCTCTCTTTTTTCTTAGACATTTTTGTCTCCAAAGTCGATGCTACATGCTTATAGGTTTACCATTCGTCCTGGTTTTGAGTGTTGCTGCCAAATTGGGTCTGGTGCTCCTCCAATATATTTAGAGATTCTCTGATAAATATAAAATATAAAAAATAATCTGCAATGTTATTGGTCCTGACCTGGTATCTCGGCTTCGGTCTCTTTTCCACTCCACCGACGTAATGTAGCTTCCCCGTGCCTTTTCGATAAATATTTTCATGGCAATTGTTCTGACAAAATTCTCTCTATGGTATCTCGCCTTGATGGATTTTAGCGCAGTACTAAATTGGCACAAGGTTTCATCATTTTACAGTTCAAAATGGTTAGATGTAAACGTAAGTTCTACCCTAACAGTTTCTTCTCTCGCACTTCTCGCTTGTGGAACCCTCTCCCGTCTTCTTGCTTCCGACAGGAATCGAGCCTGTATCCTATACGGAACCGTCATATAGCCTGACGTGCCTTAATCGGAGGACGCATATTTTCTATGAAAATTTCTCGGACATTCAGGCCGGTAAATGTTGTTAATACTGTTTATTATAAACAGAGAATTTACTTAAATATTTGTATCTATAAAAAGAATGTCTAAGCATAAAAAATATCTTAAAAATAATCGTCGGACTTTGTCCATTTTATAATGTGTGACGTCATTTGTTCACATTTGGATACGCATTGAGCAGATATGAATGTATGAAAATCAAGGAGAATTGTGTCTAAAAACAGTAATATATATATATATATATATATATATATAGATAGATAGATAGATAGATAGATAGATAGATAGATAGATAGATATTTGTGTATTTAGGCAGCAATCCTTCTTTAAAAAAACGACTAATTCTAACAGTTGAAATGTAATATAATATAATCCTTGAAAATGGCTAAATGTATAGCCGAAAGCGCTCGGATAAAAAGAACATTCGGACAGTTTTTATATAATTTATCATCTGAAAAGAAAAACATTTTTAGATCGCACAAGAAATTATATAAAAAACTATATAAAAGCACCTTGTCAGTCGTTTTTAATGAAATATATATATATATATATATATATATATATATGCAGAAATATAGTCTTAAAGTGTGCTATATTTATGGGGTAAAGTGCTCAATATCAGAGATAGAGCGTGTGTAAATATAAAAGTGGACATGGAAGTCAGCACTTAGAGGCGACAGTCTGTTTCATACTAGTGCACTAGCATGAAACAGACTGTCGCCTCTAAGTGCTGACTTCCATGTCCACTTTTATATTTATATATATATATATATATATATATATATATATATATGAGGTCAGGTAAATGAACTACTGGAATTGGGGATATAAAAGCAACAACACATATCAATTTGGCATTTAACCTCCTTCGATGTAGTACCCTTCCGAAGACACACATTTTATCTACCGTTTTTTACATTGATGTGACCATTCCCTGAACTCCTTTTTTAGGATAGCGAGCAGCTGTCTCATTGCATTCTCTCTCAATGTCTTGATATCTTGTTCTTTTCAAGTTAAAAAATCGCAGGTCGCGAGATTCTGGTGACTATGGTGGCTATCGGACTTGGAGAATATTGTCCTTGGCCAAAAACAAGCCATGGTCACTGATGGAACTTCCGGTTTGCGGTGAGACGACCACACTCTACGCACTTCCCTGTCATATGTGTCATATGTGATGCACACTTAGGCGTATATCATGTATGGCACATACGTATGGCACATATCACGATATGTATCTTTGATACATGACTGACGAGGCAGATTTTTCCCGTAGTTGGTTGTCATTTCTTTCTTTGGTAGACCAGTTGTCATCCAGGGCTATAGAACCCTGTCTGCTACATGCCCATAGCTGGGGTGGGGGAGTGAAGAAGAGCATTCATACTTTTCCCAAGGGTATTAGCACGTAAGTGAATGTAATGGATTCGACTGGAATTCGAACTCGGTTCTCCGTTTTCTCAATCCGAGCCGCTATCCAGCACTCCACCCTGCCTCCTCCTCCATCCAATCACTGCTTTAAATAACGGAAGTGAGCAACGTGTTTACGCAACAAAGTTTGAAGGTCAAAATGTGCCAGACTTCTTCAGCTCCATAGCAACAGTTCCGATATATATATATATATATATATATATATATATATATATGTGTGTGTGTGTGTGTGTGTGTGTGTGTGTGTGTGTGTGTGCGTGCGTATGCGTGTGGGTTTGTGTGTGTATGTGTGCGTATGCGTGTGGTGTGTGTGTTTCTGTGAGTGAGTGTGCGTGTAAAAATTCAGATATACATAAACCTATATCTGTAAAAAGACGATATGAATAAAGGTAAATAGGAAACTTTTATTTACCGAAGCGTTTCGTCGTCTGATGGATTTTACCAAACCAAATGTAAGGATTTTAGGATTTAAATTGATTTTTTTTAAATTTAAGAACGCTCATAAATATTCTTTACGCGATATATATATATATATATATATATATATATATATATATATATATATATATATATATATATATATATATATATATTCATCTTTTCACCCTTGGAAGTGTGGTCGGATGATCCAGGGAAAAAGAAATTCCCTGAGGAAATAAATTATAACCAAGGGACCCTTAAAGTTGTCTGTTTTCATCATTCATATATATATATATATATATATATATATATATATATATATATATATATATATATATATATATATATAAGGGAAGAGGTTACAGTTGTTCCAACAAAAGAAAAGTGCATATATTAGAAAGAGAAAAACGGCAATCGTTTTTAGTTGTAATGTGTATTTTTTTTAAATATATATATTATGCTTTATTGTTCATAATTATGTCATAATTTTACTAATTATTATAATAATTTATAACAATAATTTTATTAAGTATTATAATTATTTATAATTATTATTATAATTATTCCATAATTTTCATTTTATGGAAAATGAAGCATAATATATATTTAAAAAAAAAATCTACATTGCAACCAAAAACGTTTGCATGTTCTCTCTTGTTTTTAATATATATATATATATATATATATATATATATATATATATATATATATATATATTAAAGCATTTCACCCCAAGCAAGGCGGGAAGCCACTAGCACGCAAGGGGTTACAGAGAGTTGGAGCGAGAGCAAATAGGAGTGATAGAGGAAAGGATGAAGAGAAGGATAGGGGATAGATCAAGGCATCTGGAGACGTCGATTGACATTACATTTGAATAGTTGGAGATTATAGCTATCAGGGAAACATGAAAAGGGGAGGGAGTTCCACAGGCGAGAAGTGCGAGACATGAAGCTACTGGAGTAGAAGAGGCGGCTACATTTAACAGTTTCGACAGTGAAAGGGTGAGAGCGAGATGCCAGCCTAGTTGAACGCTTGAATTCATGAAGTCTGGGAACCAGCGAAAGCAGCTCATAGGAGCTGTCACCGTGAAAGTATTTGTAAAAAAGACAGAGGGAGGCGACGGCACACACACACACACACACACACACACACATATATATATATATATATATATATATATATATATATATATATATATATATGATTTTAGTGGATATTCGTATTTGAGTGGCAACGCCGTTTATTTATTAAATACTTCTTTTTTTTGGTTCGTTAATCGGTGTAAACATTTTAGAAACTTTACTAAAGAGCATAAGCGCCACCCCTCTCCGGCAGGAATATTCAGGCCGGTAGACAAAGGGTTGATAAGCCGTAAAAAACAAACAAAATCACTCATCATATTATTATGTGAGAATTGTCATGATTTCATGGTTAGAATGGTGAAGGAGTTAAATGCTATGTAACTCCAGTATATAGGCAATTATGGCTCTCCACAACATCCTCTCATTTATTCTGTGAATTTCCATGACTTCTCGGGGAAAACCGTGTAGTAGTTAAATGCTATGTCACTTCAGTACATAGGCAATCATGGCTCTCCACAACTTCCTCACGTTTATTCTATGAATTGCCATGACTTCTCGAGGAAGGTCGGGTAGTTGTTAAATGCTATGTCACTTCAGTACATTGGCGATCTTGGCTCTCCACAACTTCTTATTTTTCTCTGAATTGCCATGCCTTCTCGAGGAAAACCGTGTATTAGTTAGATGCGATGTCACGTGAGTACATGGGCGATCATGGCTCTCCATAGCTTTCTCTTCTTATTTTCTGTGAATTGCCTTGGCTCCTTGTGCCAGATAGGGAGGTGGTTTTCCGTTGGGTTATTTCCATTTTTGAATTCAGAGTGATACTTCACCTAGCTACGCTGTCTCCCAAGTCTAGAACGCTGTGTCTAGCTTACTATTTAACCCATAGCTGGTGGGGAGATGAGATTGATTCGTGCCTTTTCCTATCGAAAGTGAAACAAAGAGACATTACCGGAATATATACTCGGCTTGACCATTCCAGTTTGATAAAACGCCCCGCCACCCACACGTTTCATGGTGAATACTAAATGATGACTAAACCAAGGAATGTTTTTTTTTCTTTCTTTCCCTACTGGCGTCACCGTGTCGTCTTTCGCACACGTTGCGGTTAACGTAGCGAATCCACAAATAGGTTGGTCAAATCAAAACTCTTCCTTGAAATATCAGTAACCATAAATCAATTTGCTCGGTGGATGTCATGACATTGCCGCCATTATTGATGGGTTTCGTGTACACTTCCTGTTGCTGGCGTTATCATTATGATTCATTTATATCAATCTTCGCACCCAAAAATATCACGGAAACTTTCGCTGGAGGTCAAGTGACAGTAAGTATCCGCATTTCTTCAGGACTCTCCTCAGTATTCGTTCTAATTGTCCCCCACCCACTCAGGTTTTTGTAACATTCTGCGCTGGCGTAAAATAGTATCCGAACAAAAGCGGAGACTACGACACAAAGCGGAAAAGATTTTACCATCAACGAGTTTCTATTCCTTCTCAAGTCCTCAAGTCGGAATGAAAGCCAAGAACTGTGTGTAAGGCAAATGCATTGAACTTTTTTTTTTTAGGAAGGGATCATAAAATAACCTTATCAGTTGCTACGGCTAGAAAAGTTTTTCTTTTTCGTACTGAAGCAGTTAACGACCACTGGATTTTAAATAGCCCACTCCTAGTATATCTGTTTTTGGATTGATCTGTTTGCATAAAACACGTGACATCAGTTCATGACGGCAGCTTCAAGCAGTAAGGAACTGTTATGGGAACTTACCTATAACAAGAATGAACTCTTCCTGACTATAAATACTGCGCTTCTCTGAGAGAGGAGAGGAGGAATGAGTTAAGACCTAATGAGTCAAGGCATATTAGTTCACTCTAAACCAGACTAACAGTTAATACTAACACCTTCAACTTCTTTTATTATATTTCTGTTGTAATATATCTTTGTTATTTACTACTCTTGTGTACGTGATGTTCTTCCTTGGTTCTACCTTGGACCATAACCGTGGTGCGAGGATATTCGACCATAACAGGAACCATAACAGGCGGTTCACGGTTTTGCTTAATTATTCGCCTGTCTTCCTTACCGCGTCCTGGGTATGACAATAACCTACACCGATTCTTGAAGAGCTTGGAAATACCTCCCCTTTTCTTGTTTTCCTGATAGCTATAATCTCCAACTATTCAAATGTAATGCCAATCGACGTCTTCAGATGCCCTGATCTATTCCTTATCCTTCTCTTCATCCTGTCCTCTATCACTCCTATTTGCTCTCGCGCCAACTCTCAGTAACCCATTGCGTGCTTATCAACTAATTTATGCGTCATTTAACGCCGAAATTTTATTCTCTCGTGACCTTTGGTAAATATTTTCGAAACGTTCTTGCCAACAATATTTTTTTTGCCAATAATGT
This sequence comes from Acanthosepion esculentum, assembly GCA_964036315.1. Taxonomy (NCBI): domain Eukaryota; kingdom Metazoa; phylum Mollusca; class Cephalopoda; order Sepiida; family Sepiidae; genus Acanthosepion; species Acanthosepion esculentum. Next base: position 90,170,025 of record OZ038495.1, on the reverse strand, counting down.
ACTGTTGGTAATTTTTTAATTTGTTTTTACTTTGAAAATACAGGGAGGTCCAAGAGTAGGTGGACAGTAAATAAATACATTTATTTTGAGATTACATATACATACAATTATATTTACTAACACAATTATTACATTGACAATTAAATTTTATTGTGAACAATAATACAAAAGCCCTTAAATTTTATTGTGAACAATAATACAAAAGCCCTTAAATTTTATTCTGAACAATAATACAAAAGCCCTTAAATTTTATTGTGAACAATAATACAAAAGCCCTTAAATTTTATTGTGAACAATAATACAAAAGCCCTTAAATTTTATTCTGAACAATAATAAAAAAGCACTTAAATTTTATTCTGAACAATAATACAAAAGCCCTTAAATTTTATTCTGAACAATAATACAAAAGCCCTTAAATTTTATTGTGAACAATAATACAAAAGTCCTTAAATTTTATTGTGAACAATAATACCAAAGCCCTTAAATTTTATTGTGAACAATAATACAAAAGCCCTTAAATTTTATTGTGAACAATAATACAAAAGCCCTTAAATTTTATTTTGAACAATAATACAAAAGCCCTTCAATTTTATTCTGAACAATAATACAAAAGCCCTTAAATTTTATTCAGAACAATAATACAAAAGCCCTTAAATTTTATTCTGAACAATAATACAAATGCCCTTAAATTTTATTCTGAACAATAATACAAAAGCCCTTAAATTTTATTCTGAACAATAATACAAAAGCCCTTAAATTTTATTGTGAAAAATAATACAAAAGCGCTAAAATTTTATTCTGAACAATAATACAAAAGCCCTTAAATTTTATTCTGAACAATAATACAAAAGCCCTTAAATTTTATTGTGAAAAATAATACAAAAGCGCTTAAATTTTATTCTGAACAATAATACAAAAGCCCTTAAATTTTATTGTGAACAAGGATACAAAAGCCCTTAAATTTTATTGTGAACAATAATACAAAAGCCCTTAAATTTTATTGTGAACAATAATACAAAAGCCCTTAAATTCTATTGTGAACAATAATACAAAAGCCCTTAAATTTTATAGTGAACAATAATACAAAAGCCCTTAAATTCTATTCTGAACAATAATACAAAAGCCCTTAAATTTTATTGTGAACAATAATACAAGAGCCCTTAAATTCTATTCTGAACAATAATACAAAAGCCCTTAAATTTGATTCTGAACAATAATACAAAAGCCCTTAAATTTTATTCTGAACAATAATACAAAAGCCCTTAAATTTTATTGTGAACAATAATACAAAAGCCCTTAAATTCTATTCTAAACAATAATACAAAAGCCCTTAAATTTTATTGTGAACAATAATACAAAAGCCCTTAAATTCTATTGTGAACAATAATACAAAAGCCCTTAAATTTTATAGTGAACAATAATACAAAAGCCCTTAAATTTTCTTCTTAACAATAATACAAAAGCCCTTAAATTTTATTCTGAACAATAATACAAAAGCCCTTAAATTTTATTCTGAACAATAATACAAAAGCCCTTAAATTCTATTCTGAACAATAATACAAAAGCCCTTAAATTTTATTGTGAACAATAATACAAAAGTCCTTAAATTCTATTGTGAACAATAATACAAAAGCCCTTAAATTTTATAGTGAACAATAATACAAAAGCCCTTAAATTTTATTCTGAACAATAATACAAAAGCCCTTAAATTCTATTGTGAACAATAATACAAAAGCCCTTAAATTCTATTCTGAACAATAATACAAAAGTCCTTAAATTTTATTGTGAACAATAATACAAAAGCCGTTAAATTTTATTGTGAACAATAATACAAAAGCCCTTAAATTTTATTCTGAACAATAATACAAAAGCTCTTAAATTTTATTGAGAACAATAATACAAAAGCCCTTAAATCTTAATGTGAACAATAATACAAAAGCCCTTAAATTTTATTCTTAACAATAATACAAATGCCCTTAAATTCTATTGTGTACAATAATACAAAAGCCCTTAAATTTTATTGTGATCAATAATACAAAAGCCCTTAAATTCTATTCTGAACAATAATGCAAAAGCCCTTAAATTTTATTGTGAATAATAATACAAAAGCCCTTAAATTCTATTGTGAACAATAATACAAAAACACATAAATTTTATTGTGAACAATAATACAAAAGCCCTTAAATTCTATTGTGAACAATAATACAAAAGCCCTTAAATTTTATTCTGAACAATAATAGAAAAGCCCTTAAATTTTATTCTGAACAATAATACAAAAGCCCTTAAATTTTATTGTGAACAATAATACAAAAGCCCTTAAATTTTATTCTGAACAATAATACAAAAGCCCTTAAATTCTATTCTGAACAATAATACAAAAGCCCTTAAATTTTATTGTGAACAATAATACAAAAGCCCTTAAATTCTATTCTGAACAATAATACAAAATCCCTTAAATTTTATTGTGAACAATAATACAAAAGCCCTTAAATTCTATTCTGAACAATAATACAAAAGCCCTTAAATTTTATTGTGAACAATAATACAAAAGCCCTTAAATTTTATTCTGAACAATAATACAAAAGCCCTTAAATTTTATTCTGAACAATAATACAAAAGCCCTTAAATTTTATTGTGAACAATAATACAAAAGCCCTTAAATTTTATTCTGAACAATAATACAAAAGCTCTTAAATTTTAATGTGAACAATAATACAAAAGCCCTTAAATTCTATTCTGAACAATAATACAAAAGCCCATAAATTCTATTCAGAACAATAATACAAAAGCCCTTAAATTCTATTCAGAACAATAATACAAAAGCCCTTACATTTTATTGTGAACAATAATACAAATGCCCTTAAATTCTATTGTGAACAATAATACAAAAACACATAAATTTTATTGTGAACATTAATACAAAAGCCCTTAAATTCTATTGTGAACAATAATACAAATGCCCTTAAATTTTATTCTGAACAATAATACAAAAGCCCTTAAATTCTATTGTGAACAATAATACAAAAGCCCTTAAATTCTATTGTGAACAATAATACAAAAGCCCTTAAATTTTAATGTGAACAATAATACAAAAGCCCTTAAATTCTATTGTGAACAATAATACAAATGCCCTTAAATTCTATTGTGAACAATAATACAAAAGCCCTTAAATTTTATTGTGATCAATAATACAAAAGCCCTTAAATTCTATTCTGAACAATAATGCAAAAGCCCTTAAATTTTATTGTGAACAATAATACAAATGCCCTTAAATTTTATTGTGAACAATAATACAAAAGCCCTTAAATTCTATTCAGAACAATAATACAAAAGCCCTTAAATTCTATTCAGAACAATAATACAAAAGCCCTTAAATTCTATTGTGAACAATAATACAAAAACACATAAATTTTATTGTGAACATTAATACAAAAGCCCTTAAATTCTATTGTGAACAATAATACAAAAGCCCTTAAATTTTATTGTGAACAATAATACAAAACCCTTAAATTTTATTGTGAACAATAATTCAAAAGCCCTTAAATTCTAATGTGAACTATAATACAAATGCCCTTAAATTCTGTTCTGAACAATAATACAAAAGCCCTTAAATTTTATCAACTCAGGTGCTCAAACTGTTTTCCATCACAATTTACACAGCTTTGAAGTCTACCTCTAACGCTTCGAAAACTTTTTGCACAAGTCTTTTTGGGTATTAATTTCTTGAAATGCATCTCATATGTAATTTTTCAAATCACCGACACTTCTTGGTTTTCGACTATAAACTTTGTCCTTGAGTACTCCCCAAAAGAAGAAATCCATTGGGGTCAAGTCTGGTGAACGTGCCGGACAATCAATTGAACCTCTTCGGCCAATCCATTTCTCAGGAAATGTTTCATCAAGATACTCAGTTGTAATAATATAACCGATACATAAACCTATTCCACATACAGCCCACCTAATTTTGGACCACCCTGTATATTGTTGGTAATTTTTCTAATTGATTTTTTAGGTCTTCACTATTTACCCATACCTGGGACTTTCTGAAAATACGATATTTTTAACAGTGTCAAATGACGATCAAAAGTACCACAAGCAAAAAGGAAAAGAAGCAGGGTGGGGGGCGGTATCTTTTCATTTGTTCGTGAATTGCCTAATCAGCAATTAGCGAGAACGCGAGATTTTCTGGTAAAAATGTAGTCTCTTCCTTGAAAATTCGCCAGTGAGAATTTTACGCTTGTTCTGGAAAGTATTTTAACAGAGAATGGAAAAATGTGACAACGAAATCCAAAATCGCATTGGAATAGTAAAAAAAATGCATTCGAAATGCTAAGCAAAGTAATAAGTAACAGGAAAAAATTCTTAGAAACCAACAGTGCTGGACTCTTCCTTAATATCCATCCGCTTGTATGAAAGGGAATACTGGACAATCTCCTCACAGATGAAGAGAAAACGGAGGCAACAGAAATGTGGTTCTACAGAAGGATGCTGAGAATTACATGGATGAAGCACGTATGCAACGAAGAAGGAAAAAGGATATTTATGCTTAAAATCAGAAAAAGACAGATGAAATGGACATCATGAGGAAAGAGGGCGTGGAATATTTGGCACTCACAAGGCATGTCGAAGACAAAAGACATGTTTACGGTCTCGTGACCTTCTTTAGGAAAGTTAAAGAAATCAGTTTTTAATGGAATAAAATTTCCTTAGGTTCTTTTAATATTTCATTGTCCATTTTCTATATTTGTAGTGAGACTTGATCTTATTTTTCGACTGTGACTTTCTGCCTAAGTGGGAATAAAATCATTAGGTTTGGTCTTAGTGGTAACGATGACAGATGTGTTGATGATAGATGTCCCCATTCCCATAGGATTGGTGTATACGGAATAAATTACCATAACCCAAAAATACTATTCGTAAAAGAGTGCTCAATACAGAGTAGAGCAAATATAATTTATTCGAAAATTATAACATAAATGTTATAAAATCACTATATAAATAGCCATTTTGTTTCAACACGTCTGGTGCCTTATCAAGTGATGGTATTGAATGTAAAATAAAGAGTTTTAGAAGGTTCAAATTGACCAAACACCCATGATAAGGGAAACGCTGTTACATAAGATTGCAGCTTGTGTAACATATCATAACTAAGTATCACAAAGATTGAAATTAAGTTCAAATATATATATATATATGTGTGTGTGTGTGTGTGTGTGTGTGTGTGTGTGTGTGTGTATGTGTGTGTGTGTGTATTATATATATATATATATATATATATATATATATATATATATATATATATACATACAGGGTGACCCAAAAACGGGAACTTTTTAACAATCCAATAAAACCAAGTGTGATGGAAGAAAAATATTTAATTCATAGTAATTGAAACCTTAAAACATGCCATTTAAGAAACAATGATGGAATTTTCATTTTTTAAAAATTACGTCCTGTAGATGGCGTCCTCCTGTACGAATGCATTCTTGAAATCTGCTGTTGAGATTCCTCATTGACTGCTGCAACATCTCAGCTGGGATACTGTGAATTTCATTCTCGTTACTAAAATGGCGAAATGTTTACTTGCTCAAGGTCACTGTCTCGCAGTGTTGCCACTTGCTCAGGTCTGGCAATACGCACTTCAAAAATTCCCGTTTTTTGGGGTCACCATATATATATATATATATATATATATATATATATATATATATATATATATATATATAGATATTATTATTATTATTATTATTCCAATTGAGAAGACTGTGGGGCTGGCAGAAACTATTTTATCTTGTTCTCTTTATAGCTTAATAACTCAAAGGTTTTTCATTGATTGTGGCTTCATTAAGTCTGAACGTTTTATTTGTAAAGCTGGGAAAAAGTAACTCAATTAGTTTAGAGGTATTTTCAGATGTTAAATGTGCAGTCCTCTTTTCTTTGTTTCTAATGAAATTTTCATGCTTCTTAATACGTTGCTTAAGTTTCGGAAGGCGTCTTTTCGCTATCCCAATGTGCTTTTCGGATTTCCGATTTCCGTCGTATGTTAAAATACTTCTCAGATATGTAATTATTTGTACTTTTTTATTTTCATATCGTCAATTTGCAAGTTGCATGTTGGGTTCATTCTGCTGGCGAACTATATATTATTTCTTCTTACAAATGACCTTTAGTCCTTTCTTCTCGCTTTCCTTCGTAAACCTCCGCAGTAATCCATCCAGTTACCTTTCTGTATCTGCTGTGTCATCAGCATATCGTATGCTGTTAAGATTGCGGGCGCTAATAATAAATCCTGATAGGACTCCTAATTCTTTTAGAGTCCCCTCACTGTAAAGGTTGAATAAATATGATCCTCCCAAAAAACAGCAAGGAAACCAAAATCAATGCAAAGAGTAAAAATAAAACTGTCCCCCGAATGAGGGGAGGCACACGTACACGACACTATTCACAGTCCCACACATGCGCGCATACACACATACATCCAGAAATATCATGCAAATATACATATGCATACACACGTACACGTGCATATAGACACATTTGTGTACATATATAAACATAGACAACAACTTACATATTCATACATAACTACACACTTGAAGCGACACATATACGTACACAGATACACCCATACATATATACACACATCCAACCATTAATATATACATACATGTATACACGCCTGCATACACACGTAAGCATATTCAAATATACACACGCATACAATGATGCCAAGAAAATTGATTCACTGTGCTGTACTAGAGACAAACTTTCGTGTCAGAATCTATCTTACATATTTATAAGTCTACCATACGTCCATCGTTTGAGCATTGCTGCAACACATGGTGCAGTGCTCCAGTTGCATATATAGAGATTCTTGATAAACTATTCTATGCTAACTGTTTCTTTCTTCTCACTTGTGGAACTCATTTTTCAGCGACATGTTTTTCACTTCTCACTTGTGGAACATTTTTTTCAACGTCATGTTTTTCACTTCTAACATGTGGAACACTTTTTTCAGTGCCATGTTTTTCACTTCTCATTTGTGGAACTCTTTTTTCAGCGCCATGATTTCACTTCTCATTTGTGGAACTCTTTTTTCAGCGCCATGTTTTTTCACTTCTCACTTTGTAACTCTTTTATTCAGCGCCATGTTTTTCACTTCTCACTTGTGGAACTTTTTTTCCAGCGCCATGTTTTCACTTCTCACTTGTTGAACTCTTTTTTCAGCGCCATGTTTTTCACTTTTCCATTGCGGAACTCTTTTTTTCAGCGCCATGTTTTTCACTTCTCATTTGTGGAAATCTTTTTTTCAGCGCCATGTTTTTAAGTTTTCCATTGTGGAACTCTTTTTTCGGTGCAATTTTTTTCACGTCTCACTTGTGGAACTCTTTTTTCGGGGCCATGTTTTTCACTTCTCACTTGTGGAACTCTTTTTTTCAGAGCCATGTTTTTCACTTCTCACTTGTGGAACTCTTTTTTCAACGGCATGTTTTTCACGTCTCACTTGTGGACCTCTTTTTTCGGGGCCATGTTTTTCACTTCTCACTTGTGGATCTCTTTTTTCGGTGCCATGTTTTTCACTTCTCACTTGTGGAACTCTTTTTTCAGCGCCATGTTTTTCACGTCTCACTTGTGGAACTCTTTTTTCGGGGCCATGTTTTTCACTTCTCACTTGTGGAACTCTTTTTTCGGGGCCATGTTTTTCACTTTTCCATTGTGGAACTCTTTTTTCAGCGGTATGTTTTTCACTTCTCACTTGTGGAACTCTTTTTTCAGCGCTATGATTTTCACGTCTCACTTGTGGAACTCTTTTTTCAGCGACATGTTTTTCACGTCTCACTTGTGGAACTCTTTTTTCGGGGCCATGTTTTTCACTTCTCACTTGTGGAACTCTTTTTTCAGCGCCATGTTTTTCACGTCTCACTTGTGGAACTCTTTTTTCGGGGCCATGTTTTTCACTTCTCACTTGTGGATCTCTTTTTTCGGGGCCATGTTTTTCACTTCTCACTTGTGGAACTCTTTTTTCAGCGCCATGTTTTTCACTTTTCCATTGTGGAACTCTTTTTTCAGCGGTATGTTTTTCACGTCTCCCTTGTGGAACTCTTTTTTCGGGGCCATGTTTTTCACTACTCACTTGTGGAACATTTTTTCGGCGCCAATTTTTTCACTTCTCACTTGTGGAACTCTTTTTTCAGCGCCATGTATTTTCAGTTCTCACTTTGTAACTCTTTATTCACCGACATGTTTTTCACTTCTCACTTGTTGAACTCTTTTTTCAGCGCCATGGTTTTCAATTTTCCATTGTGGAACTCTTTTTTCAGCGGCATGTTTTTCACGTCTCACTTGTGGAACTCTTTTTTCATCGCCAAGTTTTTCACTTCTCACTTGTGGAACTTTTTTTCAGCGCCATGTTTTTCACTTCTCACTTGTGGAACTCTTTTTTCATCGCCATGTTTTTCACTTCTCACTTGTGGAACGTTTGTTTCAGCGACATGTTTTTCACTTCTCACTTGTGGAACTCTTTTTTCAGCGCCATGATTTTCACTTCTTACTTGTGGAACTCTTTTTTCAGCGCCATGTTTTTCACTTCTCACTTGTGGAACTCTTTTTTCGGGGCCATGTTTTTCACTTCTCACTTGTGGAACTCTTTTTTCAGCGGCATGTTTTTCACGTCTCACTTGTGGAACTCCTTTTTCGGGGCCATGTTTTTTACTTCACACTTGTGGAACTCTTTTTTCGGGCCCATGATTTCACTTCTCTCTTGTGGAATTCTTTTTTTAGCGCCATGTTTTTCACTTCTCACTTGTGGAACACTTTTTTAGCCCCATGTTTCTCACTTCTCACTTGTGGAACTCTTTTTTCAGCGACATGTTTTTCACGTCTCACTTGTGGAACTCTTTTTTCGGGGCCATGTTTTTCACTTCTCACTTGTGGAACTCTTTTTTCAGCGCCATGTTTTTCACGTCTCACTTGTGGACCTCTTTTTTCGGGGCCATGTTTTTCACTTCTCACTTGTGGAACTCTTTTTTCATTGCCATGTTTTTCACTTGTCACTTGTGGAACTTTTTTTCAGCGCCATGTTTTTCACTTCTCACTTGTGGAACTTTTTTTTCAGTGCCATGTTTTTCACTTCTCACTTGTGGAACTCTTTTTTCAGCGACATGTTTTTCACTTTTCCATTGTGGAAATCTTTTTTCAGCGGCATGTTTTTCACGTCTCACTTGTGGAACTCTTTTTTCGGGGCCATGTTTTTCACTTCTCACTTGTGGAACTCTTTTTTCGGGGCCATGTTTTTCACTTTTCCATTGTGGAACTCTTTTTTCAGCGGTATGTTTTTCACTTCTCACTTGTGGAACTCTTTTTTCAGCGCTATGATTTTCACTTCTCACTTGTGGAACTCTTTTTTCAGCGACATATTTTTCACGTCTCACTTGTGGAACTCTTTTTTCGGGGCCATGTTTTTCACTTCTCACTTGTGGAACTCTTTTTTCAGCGCCATGTTTTTAACGTCTCACTTGTGGAACTCTTTTTTCGGGGCCATGTTTTTCACTTCTCACTTGTGGATCTCTTTTTTCGGGGCCATGTTTTTCACTTCTCACTTGTGGAACTCTTTTTTCAGCGCCATGTTTTTCACTTTTCCATTGTGGAACTCTTTTTTCAGCGGTATGTTTTTCACGTCTCCCTTGTGGAACTCTTTTTTCGGGGCCATGTTTTTCACTACTCACTTGTGGAACATTTTTTCGGCGCCAATTTTTTCACTTCTCACTTGTGGAACTCTTTTTTCAGCGCCATGTATTTTCAGTTCTAACTTTGTAACTCTTTATTCACCGACATGTTTTTCACTTCTCACTTGTTGAACTCTTTTTTCAGCGCCATGGTTTTCAATTTTCCATTGTGGAACTCTTTTTTCAGCGGCATGTTTTTCACGTCTCACTTGTGGAACTCTTTTTTCATCGCCAAGTTTTTCACTTCTCACTTGTGGAACTTTTTTTCAGCGCCATGTTTTTCACTTCTCACTTGTGGAACTCTTTTTTCATCGCCATGTTTTTCACTTCTCACTTGTGGAACGTTTGTTTCAGCGACATGTTTTTCACTTCTCACTTGTGGAACTCTTTTTTCAGCGCCATGATTTTCACTTCTTACTTGTGGAACTCTTTTTTCAGCGCCATGTTTTTCACTTCTCACTTGTGGAACTCTTTTTTCGGGGCCATGTTTTTCACTTCTCACTTGTGGAACTCTTTTTTCAGCGGCATGTTTTTCACGTCTCACTTGTGGAACTCCTTTTTCGGGGCCATGTTTTTTACTTCACACTTGTGGAACTCTTTTTTCGGGCCCATGATTTCACTTCTCTCTTGTGGAATTCTTTTTTTAGCGCCATGTTTTTCACTTCTCACTTGTGGAACACTTTTTTAGCCCCATGTTTCTCACTTCTCACTTGTGGAACTCTTTTTTCAGCGACATGTTTTTCACGTCTCACTTGTGGAACTCTTTTTTCGGGGCCATGTTTTTCACTTCTCACTTGTGGAACTCTTTTTTCAGCGCCATGTTTTTCACGTCTCACTTGTGGACCTCTTTTTTCGGGGCCATGTTTTTCACTTCTCACTTGTGGAACTCTTTTTTCATTGCCATGTTTTTCACTTGTCACTTGTGGAACTTTTTTTCAGCGCCATGTTTTTCACTTCTCACTTGTGGAACTTTTTTTTCAGTGCCATGTTTTTCACTTCTCACTTGTGGAACTCTTTTTTCAGCGACATGTTTTTCACTTTTCCATTGTGGAAATCTTTTTTCAGCGGCATGTTTTTCACGTCTCACTTGTGGAACTCTTTTTTCGGGGCCATGTTTTTCACTTCTCACTTGTGGAACTCTTTTTTCGGGGCCATGTTTTTCACTTTTCCATTGTGGAACTCTTTTTTCAGCGGTATGTTTTTCACTTCTCACTTGTGGAACTCTTTTTTCAGCGCTATGATTTTCACTTCTCACTTGTGGAACTCTTTTTTCAGCGACATGTTTTTCACGTCTCACTTGTGGAACTCTTTTTTCGGGGCCATGTTTTTCACTTCTCACTTGTGGAACTCTTTTTTCAGCGCCATGTTTTTCACGTCTAACTTGTGGAACTCTTTTTTCGGGGCCATGTTTTTCACTTCTCACTTGTGGATCTCTTTTTTCGGGGCCATGTTTTTCACTTCTCACTTGTGGAACTCTTTTTTCAGCGCCATGTTTTTCACTTTTCCATTGTGGAACTCTTTTTTCAGCGGTATGTTTTTCACGTCTCACTTGTGGAACTCTTTTTTCGGGGCCATGTTTTTCACTACTCGCTTGTGGAACATTTTTTCGGCGCCAATTTTTTCACTTCTCACTTGTGGAACTCTTTTTTCAGCGCCATGTATTTTCAGTTCTCACTTTGTAACTCTTTATTCACCGACATGTTTTTCACTTCTCACTTGTTGAACTCTTTTTTCAGCGCCATGGTTTTCAATTTTCCATTGTGGAACTCTTTTTTCAGCGGCATGTTTTTCACGTCTCACTTGTGGAACTCTTTTTTCATCGCCAAGTTTTTCACTTCTCACTTGTGGAACTTTTTTTCAGCGCCATGTTTTTCACTTCTCACTTGTGGAACTCTTTTTTCATCGCCATGTTTTTCACTTCTCACTTGTGGAACGTTTTTTTCAGCGACATGTTTTTCACTTCTCACTTGTGGAACTCTTTTTTCAGCGCCATGATTTTCACTTCTTACTTGTGGAACTCTTTTTTCAGCGCCATGTTTTTCACTTCTCACTTGTGGAACTCTTTTTTCAGCGGCATGTTTTTCACGTCTCACTTGTGGAACTCCTTTTTCGGGGCCATGTTTTTCACTTCACACTTGTGGAACTCTTTTTTCGGGCCCATGATTTCACTTCTCTCTTGTGGAATTCTTTTTTTAGCGCCATGTTTTTCACTTCTCACTTGTGGAACACTTTTTTAGCCCCATGTTTCTCACTTCTCACTTGTGGAACTCTTTTTTCAGCGACATGTTTTTCACGTCTCACTTGTGGAACTCTTTTTTCGGGGCCATGTTTTTCACTTCTCACTTGTGGAACTCTTTTTTCAGCGCCATGTTTTTCACGTCTAACTTGTGGAACTCTTTTTTCGGGGCCATGTTTTTCACTTCTCACTTGTGGATCTCTTTTTTCGGGGCCATGTTTTTCACTTCTCACTTGTGGAACTCTTTTTTCAGCGCCATGTTTTTCACTTTTCCATTGTGGAACTCTTTTTTCAGCGGTATGTTTTTCACGTCTCACTTGTGGAACTCTTTTTTCGGGGCCATGTTTTTCACTACTCGCTTGTGGAACATTTTTTCGGCGCCAATTTTTTCACTTCTCACTTGTGGAACTCTTTTTTCAGCGCCATGTATTTTCAGTTCTCACTTTGTAACTCTTTATTCACCGACATGTTTTTCACTTCTCACTTGTTGAACTCTTTTTTCAGCGCCATGGTTTTCAATTTTCCATTGTGGAACTCTTTTTTCAGCGGCATGTTTTTCACGTCTCACTTGTGGAACTCTTTTTTCATCGCCAAGTTTTTCACTTCTCACTTGTGGAACTTTTTTTCAGCGCCATGTTTTTCACTTCTCACTTGTGGAACTCTTTTTTCATCGCCATGTTTTTCACTTCTCACTTGTGGAACGTTTTTTTCAGCGACATGTTTTTCACTTCTCACTTGTGGAACTCTTTTTTCAGCGCCATGATTTTCACTTCTTACTTGTGGAACTCTTTTTTCAGCGCCATGTTTTTCACTTCTCACTTGTGGAACTCTTTTTTCAGCGGCATGTTTTTCACGTCTCACTTGTGGAACTCCTTTTTCGGGGCCATGTTTTTCACTTCACACTTGTGGAACTCTTTTTTCGGGCCCATGATTTCACTTCTCTCTTGTGGAATTCTTTTTTTAGCGCCATGTTTTTCACTTCTCACTTGTGGAACACTTTTTTAGCCCCATGTTTCTCACTTCTCACTTGTGGAACTCTTTTTTCAGCGACATGTTTTTCACGTCTCACTTGTGGAACTCTTTTTTCGGGGCCATGTTTTTCACTTCTCACTTGTGGAACTCTTTTTTCAGCGCCATGTTTTTCACATCTAACTTGTGGAACTCTTTTTTCGGGGCCATGTTTTTCACTTCTCACTTGTGGATCTCTTTTTTCGGGGCCATGTTTTTCACTTCTCACTTGTGGAACTCTTTTTTCAGCGCCATGTTTTTCACTTTTCCATTGTGGAACTCTTTTTTCAGCGGTATGTTTTTCACGTCTCACTTGTGGAACTCTTTTTTCGGGGCCATGTTTTTCACTACTCGCTTGTGGAACATTTTTTCGGCGCCAATTTTTTCACTTCTCACTTGTGGAACTCTTTTTTCAGCGCCATGTATTTTCAGTTCTCACTTTGTAACTCTTTATTCACCGACATGTTTTTCACTTCTCACTTGTTGAACTCTTTTTTCAGCGCCATGGTTTTCAATTTTCCATTGTGGAACTCTTTTTTCAGCGGCATGTTTTTCACGTCTCACTTGTGGAACTCTTTTTTCATCGCCAAGTTTTTCACTTCTCACTTGTGGAACTTTTTTTCAGCGCCATGTTTTTCACTTCTCACTTGTGGAACTCTTTTTTCATCGCCATGTTTTTCACTTCTCACTTGTGGAACGTTTTTTTCAGCGACATGTTTTTCACTTCTCACTTGTGGAACTCTTTTTTCAGCGCCATGATTTTCACTTCTTACTTGTGGAACTCTTTTTTCAGCGCCATGTTTTTCACTTCTCACTTGTGGAACTCTTTTTTCAGCGGCATGTTTTTCACGTCTCACTTGTGGAACTCCTTTTTCGGGGCCATGTTTTTCACTTCACACTTGTGGAACTCTTTTTTCGGGCCCATGATTTCACTTCTCTCTTGTGGAATTCTTTTTTTAGCGCCATGTTTTTCACTTCTCACTTGTGGAACACTTTTTTAGCCCCATGTTTCTCACTTCTCACTTGTGGAACTCTTTTTTCAGCGACATGTTTTTCACGTCTCACTTGTGGAACTCTTTTTTCGGGGCCATGTTTTTCACTTCTCACTTGTGGAACTCTTTTTTCAGCGCCATGTTTTTCACGTCTCACTTGTGGACCTCTTTTTTCGGGGCCATGTTTTTCACTTCTCACTTGTGGAACTCTTTTTTCATTGCCATGTTTTTCACTTGTCACTTGTGGAACTTTTTTTCAGCGCCATGTTTTTCACTTCTCACTTGTGGAACTTTTTTTTCAGTGCCATGTTTTTCACTTCTCACTTGTGGAACTCTTTTTTCAGCGACATGTTTTTCACTTTTCCATTGTGGAAATCTTTTTTCAGCGGCATGTTTTTCACGTCTCACTTGTGGAACTCATTTTTCGGGGCCATGTTTTTCACTTCTCACTTGTGGAACTCTTTTTTCGGGGCCATGTTTTTCACTTTTCCATTGTGGAACTCTTTTTTCAGCGGTATGTTTTCACTTCTCACTTGTGGAACTCTTTTTTCAGCGCTATGATTTTCACTTCTCACTTGTGGAACTCTTTTTTCAGCGACATGTTTTTCACGTCTCACTTGTGGAACTCTTTTTTCGGGGCCATGTTTTTCACTTCTCACTTGTGGAACTCTTTTTTCAGCGCCATGTTTTTCACGTCTCACTTGTGGAACTCTTTTTTCGGGGCCATGTTTTTCACTTCTCACTTGTGGATCTCTTTTTTCGGGGCCATGTTTTTCACTTCTCACTTGTGGAACTCTTTTTTCAGCTCCATGTTTTTCACTTTTCCATTGTGGAAATCTTTTTTCAGCGGCATGTTTTTCACTTCTCACTTGTGGAACTCTTTTTTCATTGCCATGTTTTTCACTTCTCACTTGTGGAACTCTTTTTTCAGCGCCATGTTTTTCACTTTTCCATTGCGGAACTCTTTTTTTCAGCGCCATGTTTTTAACTTCTCATTTGTGGAAATCTTTTTTTCAGCGCCATGTTTTTAAGTTTTCCATTGTGGAACTCTTTTTTCGGTGCCATTTTTTTCACGTCTCACTTGTGGAACTCTTTTTTCGGGGCCATGTTTTTCACTTCTCACTTGTGGAACTCTTTTTTCATTGCCATGTTTTTCACTTGTCACTTGTGGAACTTTTTTTCAGCGCCATGTTTTTCACTTCTCACTTGTGGAACTTTTTTTTCAGTGCCATGTTTTTCACTTCTCACTTGTGGAACTCTTTTTTCAGCGACATGTTTTTCACTTTTCCATTGTGGAAATCTTTTTTCAGCGGCATGTTTTTCACGTCTCACTTGTGGAACTCATTTTTCGGGGCCATGTTTTTCACTTCTCACTTGTGGAACTCTTTTTTCGGGGCCATGTTTTTCACTTTTCCATTGTGGAACTCTTTTTTCAGCGGTATGTTTTCACTTCTCACTTGTGGAACTCTTTTTTCAGCGCTATGATTTTCACTTCTCACTTGTGGAACTCTTTTTTCAGCGACATGTTTTTCACGTCTCACTTGTGGAACTCTTTTTTCGGGGCCATGTTTTTCACTTCTCACTTGTGGAACTCTTTTTTCAGCGCCATGTTTTTCACGTCTCACTTGTGGAACTCTTTTTTCGGGGCCATGTTTTTCACTTCTCACTTGTGGATCTCTTTTTTCGGGGCCATGTTTTTCACTTCTCACTTGTGGAACTCTTTTTTCAGCTCCATGTTTTTCACTTTTCCATTGTGGAAATCTTTTTTCAGCGGCATGTTTTTCACTTCTCACTTGTGGAACTCTTTTTTCATTGCCATGTTTTTCACTTCTCACTTGTGGAACTCTTTTTTCAGCGCCATGTTTTTCACTTTTCCATTGCGGAACTCTTTTTTTCAGCGCCATGTTTTTAACTTCTCATTTGTGGAAATCTTTTTTTCAGCGCCATGTTTTTAAGTTTTCCATTGTGGAACTCTTTTTTCGGTGCCATTTTTTTCACGTCTCACTTGTGGAACTCTTTTTTCGGGGCCATGTTTTTCACTTCTCACTTGTGGAACTCTTTTTTTCAGAGTCATGTTTTTCACTTCTCACTTGTGGAACTCTTTTTTCAACGGCATGTTTTTCACGTCTCACTTGTGGACCTCTTTTTTCGGGGCCATGTTTTTCACTTCTCACTTGTGGATCTCTTTTTTCGGTGCCATGTTTTTCACTTCTCACTTGTGGAACTCTTTTTTCAGCGCCATGTTTTTCACGTCTCACTTGTGGAACTCTTTTTTCGGGGCCATGTTTTTCACTTTTCCATTGTGGAACTCTTTTTTCAGCGGTATGTTTTTCACTTCTCACTTGTGGAACTCTTTTTTCAGCGCTATGATTTTCACTTCTCACTTGTGGAACTCTTTTTTCAGCGACATGTTTTTCACGTCTCACTTGTGGAACTCTTTTTTCGGGGCCATGTTTTTCACTTCTCACTTGTGGAACTCTTTTTTCGGGGCCATGTTTTTCACTTCTCACTTGTGGATCTCTTTTTTCGGGGCCATGTTTTTCACTTCTCACTTGTGGAACTCTTTTTTCAGCGCCATGTTTTTCACTTTTCCATTGTGGAACTCTTTTTTCAGCGGTATGTTTTTCACGTCTCACTTGTGGAACTCTTTTTTCGGGGACATGTTTTTCACTACTCACTTGTGGAACATTTATTCGGCGCCATTTTTTTCACTTCTCACTTGTGGAACGTTTTTTTCAGCGACATGTTTTTCACTTCTCACTTGTGGAACTCTTTTTTCAGCGCCATGATTTTCACTTCTTACTTGTGGAACTCTTTTTTCAGCGCCATGTTTTTCACTTCTCACTTGTGGAACTCTTTTTTCGGGGCCATGTTTTTCACTTCTCACTTGTGGAACTCTTTTATCAGCGGCATGTTTTTCACGTCTCACTTGTGGAACTCCTTTTTCGGGGCCATGTTTTTCACTTCACACTTGTGGAACTCTTTTTTCGGGCCCATGATTTCACTTCTCTCTTGTGGAATTCTTTTTTTAGCGCCATGTTTTTCACTTCTCACTTGTGGAACACTTTTTTAGCCCCATGTTTCTCACTTCTCACTTGTGGAACTCTTTTTTCAGCGACATGTTTTTCACGTCTCACTTGTGGAACTCTTTTTTCGGGGCCATGTTTTTCACTTCTCACTTGTGGAACTCTTTTTTCAGCGCCATGTTTTTCACGTCTCACTTGTGGACCTCTTTTTTCGGGGCCATGTTTTTCACTTCTCACTTGTGGAACTCTTTTTTCATTGCCATGTTTTTCACTTGTCACTTGTGGAACTTTTTTTCAGCGCCATGTTTTTCACTTCTCACTTGTGGAACTTTTTTTTCAGTGCCATGTTTTTCACTTCTCACTTGTGGAACTCTTTTTTCAGCGACATGTTTTTCACTTTTCCATTGTGGAAATCTTTTTTCAGCGGCATGTTTTTCACGTCTCACTGGTGGAACTCTTTTTTCGGGGCCATGTTTTTCACTTCTCACTTGTGGAACTCTTTTTTCGGGGCCATGTTTTTCACTTTTCCATTGTGGAACTCTTTTTTCAGCGGTATGTTTTTCACTTCTCACTTGTGGAACTCTTTTTTCAGCGCTATCATTTTCACTTCTCACTTGTGGAACTCTTTTTTCAGCGACATGTTTTTCACGTCTCACTTGTGGAACTCTTTTTTCGGGGCCATGTTTTTCACTTCTCACTTGTGGAACTCTTTTTTCAGCGCCATGTTTTTCACGTCTCACTTGTGGAACTCTTTTTTCGGGGCCATGTTTTTCACTTCTCACTTGTGGATCTCTTTTTTCGGGGCCATGTTTTTCACTTCTCACTTGTGGAACTCTTTTTTCAGCGCCATGTTTTTCACTTTTCCATTGTGGAAATCTTTTTTCAGCGGCATGTTTTTCACTTCTCACTTGTGGAAGTCTTTTTTCATTGCCATGTTTTTCACTTCTCACTTGTGGAACTCTTTTTTCAACGCCATGTTTTTCACTTTTCCATTGTGGAAATCTTTTTTCAGCGGCATGTTTTTCACTTCTCACTTGTGGAACTCTTTTTTCAGCGACATGTTTTTCACTTCTCACTTGTGGAACTCTTTTTTCAGCGACATGTTTTTCACTTTTCCATTGTGGAAATCTTTTTTCAGCGTCATGTTTTTCACGTCTCACTTGTGGAACTCTTTTTTCGGGGCCATGTTTTTCACTTCTCACTTGTGGAACTCTTTTTTCGGGGCCATGTTTTTCACTTTTCCATTGTGGAACTCTTTTTTCAGCGGTATGTTTTTCACTTCTCACTTGTGGAACTCTTTTTTCAGCGCTATGATTTTCACTTCTCACTTGTGGAACTCTTTTTTCAGCGACATGTTTTTCACGTCTCACTTGTGGAACTCTTTTTTCGGGGCCATGTTTTTCACTTCTCACTTGTGGAACTCTTTTTTCATTGCCATGTTTTTCACTTGTCACTTGTGGAACTTTTTTTCAGCGCCATGTTTTTCACTTCTCACTTGTGGAACTTTTTTTTCAGTGCCATGTTTTTCACTTCTCACTTGTGGAACTCTTTTTTCAGCTACATGTTTTTCACTTTTCCATTGTGGAAATCTTTTTTCAGCGGCATGTTTTTCACGTCTCACTGGTGGAACTCTTTTTTCGGGGCCATGTTTTTCACTTCTCACTTGTGGAACTCTTTTTTCGGGGCCATGTTTTTCACTTTTCCATTGTGGAACTCTTTTTTCAGCGGTATGTTTTTCACTTCTCACTTGTGGAACTCTTTTTTCAGCGCTATCATTTTCACTTCTCACTTGTGGAACTCTTTTTTCAGCGACATGTTTTTCACGTCTCACTTGTGGAACTCTTTTTTCGGGGCCATGTTTTTCACTTCTCACTTGTGGAACTCTTTTTTCAGCGCCATGTTTTTCACGTCTCACTTGTGGAACTCTTTTTTCGGGGCCATGTTTTTCACTTCTCACTTGTGGATCTCTTTTTTCGGGGCCATGTTTTTCACTTCTCACTTGTGGAACTCTTTTTTCAGCGCCATGTTTTTCACTTTTCCATTGTGGAAATCTTTTTTCAGCGGCATGTTTTTCACTTCTCACTTGTGGAAGTCTTTTTTCATTGCCATGTTTTTCACTTCTCACTTGTGGAACTCTTTTTTCAACGCCATGTTTTTCACTTTTCCATTGTGGAAATCTTTTTTCAGCGGCATGTTTTTCATTTCTCACTTGTGGAACTCTTTTTTCAGCGCCATGTTTTTCACTTTTCCATTGTGGAAATCTTTTTTCAGCGGCATGTTTTTCACGTCTCACTTGTGGAACTCTTTTTTCGGGGCCATGTTTTTCACTTCTCACTTGTGGAACTCTTTTTTCAGCGACATGTTTTTCACTTCTCACTTGTGGAACTCTTTTTTCAGCGACATGTTTTTCACTTTTCCATTGTGGAAATCTTTTTTCAGCGTCATGTTTTTCACGTCTCACTTGTGGAACTCTTTTTTCGGGGCCATGTTTTTCACTTCTCACTTGTGGAACTCTTTTTTCGGGGCCATGTTTTTCACTTTTCCATTGTGGAACTCTTTTTTCAGCGGTATGTTTTTCACTTCTCACTTGTGGAACTCTTTTTTCAGCGCTATGATTTTCACTTCTCACTTGTGGAACTCTTTTTTCAGCGACATGTTTTTCACGTCTCACTTGTGGAACTCTTTTTTCGGGGCCATGTTTTTAACTTCTCACTTGTGGAACTCTTTTTTCAGCGCCATGTTTTTCACGTCTCACTTGTGGAACTCTTTTTTCGGGGCCATGTTTTTCACTTCTCACTTGTGGATCTCTTTTTTCGGGGCCATGTTTTTCACTTCTCACTTGTGGAACTCTTTTTTCAGCGTCATGTTTTTCACTTTTACATTGTGGAAATCTTTTTTCAGCGGCATGTTTTTCACTTCTCACTTGTGGAACTCTTTTTTCGGGGCCATGTTTTTCACTTCTCACTCGTGGAACTCTTTTTTCAACGCCATGTTTTTCACTTTTCCATTGTGGAAATCTTTTTTCAGCGGCATGTTTTTCATTTCTCACTTGTGGAACTCTTTTTTCAGCGCCATGTTTTTCACTTTTCCATTGTGGAAATCTTTTTTCAGCGGCATGTTTTTCACGTCTCACTTGTGGAACTCTTTTTTCGGGGCCATGTTTTTCACTTCTCACTTGTGGAACTCTTTTTTCGGAGCCATGTTTTTCACTTCTCACTTGTGGAACTCTTTTTTCAGCGACATGTTTTTCACTTCTCACTTGTGGAACTCTTTTTTTCAGCGCCATATTTTTCACTTTTCCATTGTGGAAATCTTTTTTCAGCGGCATGATTTTCACGTCTCACTTGTGGACCTCTTTTTTCGGGGCCATGTTTTTCACTTCTCACTTGTGGAACTCTTTTTTCAGCGCCATGTTTTTCACTTTTCGATTGTGGAACTCTTTTTTCAGCGGTATGTTTTTCACGTCTCACTTGTGGAACTCTTTTTTCGGGGCCATGTTTTTCACTACTCACTTGTGGAACATTTTTTCGGCGCCATTTTTTTCACTTCTCACTTGTGGAACTCTTTTTTCAGCGCCATGTATTTTCAGTTCTCACTTTGTAACTCTTTTTTCATCGCCAAGTTTTTCACTTCTCACTTGTGGAACTTTTTTTCAGCGCCATGTTTTTCACTTCTCACTTGTGGAACTCTTTTTTCATCGCCATGTTTTTCACTTCTCACTTGTGGAACGTTTTTTTCAGCGACATGTTTTTCACTTCTCACTTGTGGAACTCTTTTTTCAGAGCCATGATTTTCACTTCTTACTTGTGGAACTCTTTTTTCAGCGCCATGTTTTTCACTTCTCACTTGTGGAACTCTTTTTTCGGGGCCATGTTTTTCACTTCTCACTTGTGGAACTCTTTTTTCAGCGGCATGTTTTTCACGTCTCACTTGTGGAACTCCTTTTTCGGGGCCATGTTTTTCACTTCACACTTGTGGAACTCTTTTTTCGGGCCCATGATTTCACTTCTCTCTTGTGGAATTCTTTTTTTAGCGCCATGTTTTTCACTTCTCACTTGTGGAACACTTTTTTAGCCCCATGTTTCTCACTTCTCACTTGTGGAACTCTTTTTTCGGGGCCATGTTTTTCACGTCTCACTTGTGGAACTCTTTTTTCAGCGCCATGTTTTTCACTTTTCCATTGTGGAACTCTTTTTTCAGCGGCATGTTTTTCACGTCTCACTTGTGGACCTCTTTTTTCGGGGCCATGTTTTTCACTTCTCACTTGTGGAACTCTTTTTTCATTGCCATGTTTTTCACTTCTCACTTGTGGACCTCTTTTTTCGGGGCCATGTTTTTCACTTCTCACTTTTGGAACTCTTTTTTCATTGCCATGTTTTTCACTTGTCACTTGTGGAACTTTTTTTCAGCGCCATGTTTTTCACTTCTCACTTGTGGAACTTTTTTTTCAGTGCCATGTTTTTCACTTCTCACTTGTGGAACTCTTTTTTCAGCGACATGTTTTTCACTTTTCCATTGTGGAAATCTTTTTTCAGCGGCATGTTTTTCACGTCTCACTTGTGGACCTGTTTTTTCGGGGCCATGTTTTTCACTTCTCACTTGTGGAACTCTTTTTTCAGTGCCATGTTTTTCACTTCTCACTTGTGGACCTCTTTTTTCAGCGCCATGTTTTTCACTTTTCCATTGTGGAAATCTTTTTTCAGCGGCATGTTTTTCACGTCTCACTTGTGGACCTCTTTTTTCGGGGCCATGTTTTTCACTTCTCACTTGTGGAACTCTTTTTTCATTGCCATGTTTTTCACTTCTCACTTGTGGACCTCTTTTTTCGGGGCCATGTTTTTCACTTCTCACTTGTGGAACTCTTTTTTCAGCGCCATGTTTTTCACTTTTCAATTGTGGAAATCTTTTTTCAGCGGCATGTTTTTCACGTCTCACTTGTGGACCTCTTTTTTCGAGGCCATGTTTTTCACTTCTCACTTGTGGAACTCTTTTTTCATTTCCATGTTTTTCACTTCTCACTTGTGGAACTCTTTTTTCAGCGCCATGTTTTTCACTTTTCCGTTGTGGAAATCTTTTTTCAGCTGCATGTTTGTCACGTCTCACTTCTGGACCTCTTTTTTCGGGGCCATTTTTTTCACTTCTCACTTGTGGAACTCTTTTTTCATTGCCATGTTTTTCACTTCTCACTTGTGGACCTCTTTTTTCCGGGCCATGTTTTTCACTTCTCACTTGTGGAACTCTTTTTTCAGCGCCATGTTTTTCACTTTTCCATTGTGGAAATCTTTTTTCAGCGGCATGTTTTTCACGTCTCACTTGTGGACCTCTTTTTTCGGGGCCATGTTTTTCACTTCTCACTTGTGGAACTCTTTTTTCATTGCCATGTTTTTCACTTCTCACTCGTGGAACTCTTTTTTCAGCGTCATGTTTTTCACTTTTCCATTGTGGAAATCTTTTTTCAGCGGCATGTTTTTCACTTCTCACTTGTGGAACTCTTTTTTCATCGCCATGTTTTTCACTTCTCACTTGTGGAACGTTTTTTTCAGCGCCATGTTTTTCACTTCTCACTTGTGGAACTCTTTTTTCAGAGCCATGATTTTCACTTCTTACTTGTGGAACTCTTTTTTCAGCGCCATGTTTTTCACTTCTCACTTGTGGAACTCTTTTTTCGGGGCCATGTTTTTCACTTCTCACTTGTGGAACTCTTTTTTCAGCGGCATGTTTTTCACGTCTCACTTGTGGAACTCCTTTTTCGGGGCCATGTTTTTCACTTCACACTTGTGGAACTCTTTTTTCGGGCCCATGATTTCACTTCTCTCTTGTGGAATTCTTTTTTTAGCGCCATGTTTTTCACTTCTCACTTGTGGAACACTTTTTTAGCCCCATGTTTCTCACTTCTCACTTGTGGAACTCTTTTTTCGGGGCCATGTTTTTCACGTCTCACTTGTGGAACTCTTTTTTCAGCGCCATGTTTTTCACTTTTCCATTGTGGAACTCTTTTTTCAGCGGCATGTTTTTCACGTCTCACTTGTGGACCTCTTTTTTCGGGGCCATGTTTTTCACTTCTCACTTGTGGAACTCTTTTTTCATTGCCATGTTTTTCACTTCTCACTTGTGGACCTCTTTTTTCGGGGCCATGTTTTTCACTTCTCACTTTTGGAACTCTTTTTTCATTGCCATGTTTTTCACTTGTCACTTGTGGAACTTTTTTCAGCGCCATGTTTTTCACTTCTCCCTTGTGGAACTTTTTTTTCAGTGCCATGTTTTTCACTTCTCACTTGTGGAACTCTTTTTTCAGCGACATGTTTTTCACTTTTCCATTGTGGAAATCTTTTTTCAGCGGCATGTTTTTCACGTCTCACTTGTGGACCTGTTTTTTCGGGGCCATGTTTTTCACTTCTCACTTGTGGAACTCTTTTTTCAGTGCCATATTTTTCACTTCTCACTTGTGGACCTCTTTTTTCAGCGCCATGTTTTTCACTTTTCCATTGTGGAAATCTTTTTTCAGCGGCATGTTTTTCACGTCTCACTTGTGGACCTCTTTTTTCGGGGCCATGTTTTTCACTTCTCACTTGTGGAACTCTTTTTTCATTGCCATGTTTTTCACTTCTCACTTGTGGACCTCTTTTTTCGGGGCCATGTTTTTCACTTCTCACTTGTGGAACTCTTTTTTCAGCGCCATGTTTTTCACTTTTCCATTGTGGAAATCTTTTTTCAGCGGCATGTTTTTCACGTCTCACTTGTGGACCTCTTTTTTCGGGGCCATGTTTTTCACTTCTCACTTGTGGAACTCTTTTTTCATTTCCATGTTTTTCACTTCTCACTTGTGGAACTCTTTTTTCAGCGCCATGTTTTTCACTTTTCCGTTGTGGAAATCTTTTTTCAGCTGCATGTTTGTCACGTCTCACTTCTGGACCTCTTTTTTCGGGGCCATTTTTTTCACTTCTCACTTGTGGAACTATTTTTTCATTGCCATGTTTTTCACTTCTCACTTGTGGACCTCTTTTTTCCGGGCCATGTTTTTCACTTCTCACTTGTGGAACTCTTTTTTCAGCGCCATGTTTTTCACTTTTCCATTGTGGAAATCTTTTTTCAGCGGCATGTTTTTCACGTCTCACTTGTGGACCTCTTTTTTCGGGGCCATGTTTTTCACTTCTCACTTGTGGAACTCTTTTTTCATTGCCATGTTTTTCACTTCTCACTCGTGGAACTCTTTTTTCAGCGTCATGTTTTTCACTTTTCCATTGTGGAAATCTTTTTTCAGCGGCATGTTTTTCACGTCTCACTTGTGGACCTCTTTTTTCGGGGCCATGTTTTTCACTTCTCACTTGTGGAACTCTTTTTTCATTGCCATATTTTTCACTTCTCACTTGTGGACCTTCTTTTTTCGGGGCCATGTTTTTCACTTCTCACTTGTCGAACTCTTTTTTCGGGGCCATGTTTTTCACTTCTCACTTGTGGAATTCTTTTTTCATTGCCATGTTTTTCACTTCTCACTTGTGGAACTCTTTTTTCAGCGCCATGTTTTTCACTTATCCATTGTGGAAATCTTTTTTCAGCGGCATGTTTTTCACGTCTCACTTGTGGAACTCTTTTTTCGGGGACATGTTTTGCAATTCTCACTTGTGGAACTCTTTTTTCAGCGACATGTTTTTCACTTCTCACTTGTGGAACTCTTTTTTCAGCGCCATGTTTTTCACTTTTCCATTGTGGAACTCTTTTTTCAGCGGCATGTTTTTCACGTCTCACTTGTGGAACTCTTTTTTCGGGGCCATGTTTTTCACTTCTCACTTGTGGAACTCTTTTTTCATTGCCATGTTTTTCACTTCTCACTTGTGGGACTTTTTTTCAGCGCCATGTTTTTCACTTCTCACTTGTGGAACTTTTTTTTCAGCGCCATGTTTTTCACTTCTCACTTGTGGAACTCTTTTTTCAGCGCCATTTTTTTCACTTTTCCATTGTGGAACTCTTTTTTCAGCGGCATGTTTTTCACGTCTCACTTGTGGAACTCTTTTTTCGGGGCCATGTTTTTCACTTCTCACTTGTGGAACTCTTTTTTTCAGCGCCATGTTTTCCAGTTAACGTTCATATTCAAAAATCAAAATGCAATGTCGATCGTTATCTACTTTCTTCCAGATTACTCTTTTATTGTTCTCGCTTCTTAATAATGTTTCTGTTTTCTTGTTCTTCCAGGCTTAGTGGCTTTTCTGCCTTCCTTTATTTTGAAGATCTCATTGAACATTTGTCTTTTTGTTCTGTTTTAAGCTACAACATTGTTATCCTTTGCTTTTGTTTCAAATAACTGGAACAAAAATTTCAACAATTGAATAAACAGTATCAATTTTCCATTTTATTTTTTTTTTTTTTTGATGCGGTGCATATTTTTTTGTGCTGTGCTTTACGAAAAGCTGTTGCGTAATCTATAAATTAAGTGTACATCCTTCTGGGGTTTCTTCTCTTGCTTCCACCGATATCATTTTAATCATAAATATCGCATTTCTTGTTCCAATATCCTTGAGGAAACCGCAAAGTCCTTTCCCTATTTCCGATCTAATTCTGCTACCCGCTCGATCCATCCGAATTCAGATGATTAACTCTGTTATTAGCTATGAAGGAATAATTATAGAGCCGTGAAATCTTGCAGGAATTAATTTCAACTCTTCTTATTAATAACTACATTGTTCTCTCCAGATACAAGGGTGGGCTGAAAAGTTCTAGGCTGACTATGAAGGAGTGATGCTAGAGTCGTGAAATCAACTTTTCAACGCAAGGTGATCTTTTTAAGAACATTCGACTTGGGGACTGAAAAAAATGCAAAGAAATTTTGCCAGAGGTCTTTAGTTTGAATATCACATCATTTGTGTTTTTCTTCTGTTTTAAGCTACAACAATTCTATCCTTTGCTTTTGTTTTAAATAACTATAACAAAAATTCCAATAATTAAAGAAACTGTTAAATTTCCTGTTTTTCTTTTTTTTATTTCTGTTTTGTTTGGAGGGGGGTGCACTCCGTAGTTCAAATACGTCTTTCTGCTATACTTTACGAACACCCTTTACGTAATCTATAAAATAAGTGTACTTCTTTTTGGGGTCTTCTTTGTATTATTTACCCTGACATAGAAACCAGTCCGTCCTGCTATTTACCCATAGTTGGAGGGAGAAGAAAATAATCCGCACCTTTCCCAAGGGTATTAGCACGTAAGTGAATTAATGGATTCGACTGGAATTCGACTCTCCGATTCCTCAATCCAAGCCGATATGCATTACTCCACCGTGCCTCCTTACTTGGATGCCAACTGGTCTAGGAGAAGGACAACTCTGAATTCAAACCCGGAGTGGAGCCCCTAAGGCGGATGGACGGCACTTTGTGCTACCTTCCGGCAACTCCTGCAGCTGCTTTGGTACGAAACCGTATTGGTTTATCCTCTCCTTTGGACTCTGCTAGCAAGGCCGAGAGGGGGAACTAGACGTCTTGGCAGCCCTAGTTCTCCATATATCCCGCCTAGGCTCGTAGCGCAGAGCGCTACTCTATACTCTCGCGAGGCGGACGGATGCCGACGACGACGACCCTGATATCATTTCTTGTTCCTTGACCTATTTCCGGTTTAATTCTGCTACCCGCTCTATCCATCAGAATCCAGATGATTAACTCTGTTATTATCTATGGAGGAGTGATGCCTGAGACATGAAGTGTCAAGATGCAACCGTAAGGTCTATGTTAAGATTCAGCATTTGTGGAACTCTCTTCTGGCACGTGGAACTAGAACAATCTACCCCGGTGGACGAAATAAAGGCTTCGGTTCGAAATTCTAATCATCTGAAGAAGGCCGGAGCGTACAACGGCCGAAACGTTGTGAATATGGCCATGTAGATGAGTCATAAGTAATCATAATACCTCATCACAGAGATATAGACAGATATATATGTTTTTAATGAAACGGTTGAGTAAGTGTCGAGAAAATTGCATAAAAATGTGAAAGAAAAGGGAGGAAAAAGGAAAAAGGAAAAAGGAAAAGAAAAGGAAGAGAAAAGAAAAGAAAAAAAGAAAAAGAAAAAGAAAGAATAGAAAAGGAAGAGAAAAGAAAAGATACGAAAGCAAAGCAACGGAAAGAAAGATAAAACAGAAACGAAATATACATAAAAAAATGAAAGAACAGAAATTAAAAAAGAAAGAAAAAGAAAGAAAGATAAGGCTAGAAAGAAAAACAAAGAGTTAAGTTAAAGGGAAATAACTGAGACATCCGGAAGAGGCATGGCACCTGGAACTAGAACAATCTACCCCCGGGTGGACGAAATAAAGAGTTTGGTTCGAAATTCCAATCATCTGAAGAAGGCCGGAGCGTACCATGGCCGAAACGTTGTGAATATGGCAATGAAGATGAGAATAACTGTCCAAATAATGTACACAATCATAATACCTCACCTCAGAGATATAAACAGAAACTGTACGAAATTTCCTGTTTTGTTGTGGAGCATCCTGTAGATTAGTAAAAAGGTCCCATTAATTTACAGCAGAGCTGGCTAGGTGTAACCCTAAGTTCTATGCTAACAGTTTCTGAGCTCACACTTCTGGCCCAGGGGACTTTTTCCGGCTCTATGCTTTCCAACCAACTTTGATTTTGAAAAAATTCAAGTCCAATGCCAATCTTTATCTACTGTCCTCTTGATTACTCTTCTATTGTTCTCGCTCCTTAATAACGTTTCTCTTTTTTTCTTATCCTTTCACACGCCTTGTGTGATCTGATCAAAAATATTCTCCAAAAATCTAAATGCAGTGTTAATCTTCTATCTTCTTAATCCCCTTTTCTTTTTTTCTCATATTATCTCACACTCAGAACCCCCCCCCCCTGAATCTTAGTCGCTTTATTGCCTTGTTTACGTGATATGCTGCCTTAAGCTGTAGTTGTCAGCGAAGCATCACCTCGGGTGTTTCCTCGACAAAGTCCTGGGAAATAAGTTGGAACTTGGTCTTTAACAAAGAACGCGAAGAAGATAGGAATTGTTTGCCACTATGAATGTAATATGGCGATTTCTAGTTGTGAATGTCTGAACTGGTGGAAATACTAAATATAACTTGTCAGAACATCCGTCACAGTAATTAGCGATAGAGTCGCGAGAGGCTAGCAATGATTCGTCTGTGAGATAAGAGTTGGAGTCATCACTCGCAAGGCCGCGTAAGCGATTTTGAACTCTGGACAGTGCGGACTGGGCAATACTTGTTGCCTTCTCCAGAGTTATTGAAGTCAGTGGTGGTCTTCGAGCAGGGCTTCAGGTTAACATCCCCGGGAAGGATCAAGTATTACTATTGAACGTTTGGCCAGGTTTAATGGAACAATACTTGAATGGGGTTCTTGGGGGGATTTTGAGTTCAACAATGTATAATTAGAATACGTGGGAAATAAAACCGATTCGATTCCGAGAAACTGGGAGAGATAGTATAGAAACAAACTTTGAGCTACAAAGAAGTTCCCATGGTGGAGAGCATTGATCGCCTACGCAAGGGGTCGATGATTGTCAAGGCGTCGAAGGTAGGGGGTGTTGGGCGGAAGTCCGAGAGGAGGCTTTGTGAGAATGAAACTGAGCTAAATTTTAGGGCCCATATATTCGAATGACTATGTAGTTGAAACAAAAAATCAAGGCAGAGGAATCATTGGACGATCAAAGTTCTTCAGAAGACTCGGAGTACGAAATATGGAACACTGAGAAAAAAGAACTTGATCAAGGTCCCCCATAACGAGAAATACTCATGAAACCAGTGAGAAGAGGAGATAACGTAGGAGAAGACGTAGGTACACGCAGGGCGTTAAACCAAAAAAGATTCAGGGAAATGTAATTGGATTGGTTTAGCTAATGGATAAATAGCATAAAATGAGCTATAACTCTAGCTCACGGACAACTTTGAGACAGTGTACGTAAGATATGTACGGCTACTAAGTTTGGTCATCATAACAAAACACTTACTTCACTCACCTTTGCTAACGCAATAGTAATGTAAAAATCTAGATCAGTGGTCGCCAAACGGGGTCCGAGCGACACCTAGGGGTCGGTGAGGAGTTCCAGCGATCGATGATAGTGAAGGGGTCGAAGGAGAATCATTTTGCGAATGACACTGAGCTAAATTTTAGTTAGTGTCCATGTATGTTGTATTCTTCGGTGCAGATGAAAGAAAGGCACTAGACTTGACGATCAACAGAATCAAAAGCTTGTCTATCCAAATCCCTTTGAACTTATTTTGATGAGATTTATTTAATGATTCATTGACCATTGGTTTGCTCTTTTTTTATTGATCCAAGTTAATTTTCAGGTAACAATCCCCTAACTGTAAAACAGAGTTTACTATTATGAAGATCATTTGGCTTGATTGGTATAATTGCATCAAGTATGATGCAATATTTGTTTAATTTAACTTAATTATTTAGTACAGTTGTACAGTGGGCTAAGAAAAGATTTTAGCCAGGAGAAATAGACTATAACCAATTTCAAAATTTAATTACGTAAACCCTATTCAACATAAACAGCGTTTGGAACTAGTATGGCGTAGGTCCTCCATTTGCTAGTTTCAATGTTTGTATTCGATTTTTCAAGGATTTCATCAAGTTATCAACAATCGTCTGACCCCTATTTTGCCACTCCTTTAGCAATGTTACTTTAAGGGTTGCCACTGGCATGATTTTGGTTGCACGCTCTCGAGGTCCTCGGTCAAGGTGCTCCCAAACGTGCTCTATTGGATTCATGTCAGGACTTTAGTGACTTGATTCCTAGTGATTCCTTCCAAGTTGATTTTCAGGTAACAATCCCCGAACTGTAAAACAGAGTTTACGATTATGAAGATCATTTGGCCCGATTGGTATAATTGCATCAAGTATGATGCAATAGTTGTTTAATTTAATTTAATTATTTAGTACAGTTGTACAGTTGGGTATTAATAGCGGTTATGTGTGTTTCTGTTTAATAACATCGGCTTTATTTAGACAGCAAGAAGAGCAGAGGGAAATAGCAAATAACTGAGCTTGTGTAAATAAATGACTGAACAGGGACTAGGAGGAATAATAAGGGGACATTACTTAACTTAGAGCTACGAAAGATAAGAAGTTGTGGAGAGCCACGATCTGCAACGTCCTAAAGAGACATGGTACAAAAAAGAATTCCCTGTGTCGACAAAAAAGTAACTTCACATTAAAATATTCATTAAATGCCATAAAACATTTACTGAAAAGGTTTTAATTAAATCCCTATTTTTTTTAACCAAACATGGTCACCCACGTTTTAAAGGGACAGGGGAAATCAGCGGGCTACTCCTCCCCCCAAAGGGTTTGTATGAATGCAGGGCGGGACGGGCGATGGGAGCTTTTTCTTTTTAAATCTTTTTCACCCCATGCAAGGCAGTAAAGCCGCTAAGACACCAGGGGTCGGTGAGGATTTTCAGTGGGTCGATGACAGTTAAGGGGTCGAATGAGCGTCGTTTTTTGAATGACACTGAGCTAAATTTAGATTTGACCTACTTCATATATATTATTTGCTCGATTCATTGGGGTTATTTTATATATTTTCGTAAATATATTTTTTAGAGAAAATTCTAAACCGGGTGACGCGGGCGGGAAAATTTTGAGCCTGATCCAAATTTTTTAACTTTTCAGACAATTTATCATTTTAATTGCTAACATCAGTGCAAGTTTAATGGTTCAAATATATTTCAAATGCGGGTTGCAGCGGAAGAAAGAGGCAGAGGTCTCTTGCCGAAAAAATTTAACGACGCCTGGTCTACGAACAGAATGGACACAGAAGACTCTGGAATTATTTGGCAGGATGACGAGAAGATTTTCAATGTACATCCCGGATCCAAAGAACAGAATGAGAAAA
Organism: Acanthosepion esculentum; assembly: GCA_964036315.1. NCBI lineage: Eukaryota > Metazoa > Mollusca > Cephalopoda > Sepiida > Sepiidae > Acanthosepion > Acanthosepion esculentum. The sequence goes on along the minus strand of OZ038495.1, from coordinate 90,139,183 downwards.
TCAATGAACATTATCACAACCAAAAAAAAAATATATTTAAGATAATCCCGCCAAGCCATAGACGTAATCTTCCATTTTCTTTTTCGGCTATAAATTAAGATATTCGAACGTTTCTCCATCACTGTTTACCGCTAGCTGGCATCAGTGCCATTTGCTTCTTATCGGAAAGGTTTTGGCATCGGACGCATCCAATTGGCTGTATTCCTTAAATCAAAGTATTATCAATAGATTTTGGAATTATTCTCATGTCAAATAATTCATAGTTTTTATGTGAGTTTTTTTTTTATGACAATATATTTCTATCACAGCTAGGGTTTATTAAGCAAACCTGTTAAAACTAACATCTACTATAAATTCATTATATATACCCTGACGTAGCACATTTTTCCCGGGCTGGAAGCTAAAACAATAACAACTATGGAAGAGTGTTGTACATACTTATAAGACCCGTTGAACTTTCTTTCTTTCTGTATTTCTTTCTTACTTTCTTTCTTTCTATCTATCTGTTCACATCTATCTATCTATCTATCTATATATCTCTGTTCGCATCTATCTATCTATCTATCTCTGTTCGCATCTATCTATATATGTCTGTTCGCATCTATCTATCTATCTATGTCTGTTCGCATCTATCTATCTATCTATGTCTGTTCGCATCTATCTATCTATCTATCCTATCTGTGTCTGTTCATATCTATCTATCTATCTATCTATCTACCTATCTGTGTCTCTTCATATCTATCTATCTATCTATCTCTGTTCGCATCTATCTATCTATCTATGTTCGCATCTATCTATCTATCTATCTCTGTTCGCATCTATCTATCTATATATGTCTGTTCGCATCTATCTATCTATCTATCTATTTATGTCTATTCACATTTATCTATCTATCTATCTATCCTATCTGTGTCTGTTCGCATCTATCTATCTATCTACCTGCCTGTGTCTGTTCATATCTATCTATCTATCTCTGTTCGCATCTATCTATCTATCTATCTCTGTTCGCATCTATCTATCTATCTATCTCTGTTCGCATCTATCTATCTATCTATCTATCTATATATGTCTGTTCGCATCTATCTATCTATGTGTGTTCGCATCTATCTATCTATGTGTGTTCGCATCTATCTATCTATGTCTGTTCCCATCTATCTATCTATGTCTCTTTGCATCTATCTATCTATCTATGTCTGTTCGCATCTATCTATCTATCTATCCTATCTGTGTCTGTTCATATCTATCTATCTATCTATCTATCTACCTATCTGTGTCTCTTCATATCTATCTATCTATCTATCTCTGTTCGCATCTATCTATCTATCTATGTTCGCATCTATCTATCTATCTATCTCTGTTCGCATCTATCTATCTATATATGTCTGTTCGCATCTATCTATCTATCTATCTATTTATGTCTATTCACATTTATCTATCTATCTATCTATCCTATCTGTGTCTGTTCGCATCTATCTATCTATCTACCTGCCTGTGTCTGTTCATATCTATCTATCTATCTCTGTTCGCATCTATCTATCTATCTATCTCTGTTCGCATCTATCTATCTATCTATCTATCTCTGTTCGCATCTATCTATCTATCTATCTATCTATCTATATATGTCTGTTCGCATCTATCTATCTATGTGTGTTCGCATCTATCTATCTATGTGTGTTCGCATCTATCTATCTATGTCTGTTCCCATCTATCTATCTATGTCTCTTTGCATCTATCTATCTATCTATCTGTGTCGAGGCATTCCAGCTATCTATCTATCTATCTATCTCTGTTCGCATCTATCTAGCTATCTATTTATCTATCTGTCTATCTATATCTGTTCGCATCTATCTATTTATCCATCTCTGTTCACATGTATTTATTTATTTATGTTCGCATCTATGTATCTATCTATCTATCTATCTATCTATCTGTCTCAGCCTGTTCATCTATCTATCTATCTATCTATCTGTCTGTCTCTGTTCGCATTTAACTATCTGTTTATTACTATTCATCTCAGTCTGTTCGTATCTATCTGTCTATCTATCTATCTAGAAACAGAGTAAGAAAACAAGGTTTTTACGTGAGATAAAACATATTCAAGGAAACACTCTGTTTTTTTGTCGAGACAAGTCCTAGTGAATATTAAAACTATACTTGGAATAATTCATATTTTTTATCTGACTTTTTTTTAAACGATATATTTCTATGACATCGAGCATTCACTAAACCAACGCATTAAGAGTAACATCCACTCTGTATACCATGTATAGCATATTCTTCCCGTGGTGGGCCCTAAAACAATAATCACGGTTGTACAGTGTAATGCATACTTCTAAGAATCCTTGAGCTTATAACTAATGAAGGTTGAATTAAATTGATCTGGTACAATAATTTTTTGATAGTCTATTCGGAAAATTTGTCCGTAAATACGGGTTTTGAAAAGTAGTTTTTCGCAGACATAAAAAAAACGGTCTCAAATCATCTGTTGCAAAATTATGAGACAAATAACAAAATGGAATGATTTTTAAAAAATGGAAAGAAAAAGAACGCCAATACTTACGATCACAAAGCGAAAATTTAAATTTCCCTGGTACATAATGAGAAAAGATAGTTTGATGAATTTGACACTCACAGCATATGTCGAAGGTAAGGCAAGAAAACTACCTACCAAGCTGTGTAAATTGATTGCAGTACGGGGATTGTGAAAAGACAAACCTTGCTACAAAGGATAGGAAGTTGTGGAAAGCCATGATCACCCAAGTCCTGAAGGGACAGCGGAAACAACGAGTAACCTACCTAAGAGAAGTGTTGTTGAAAATAAAAGTAAAACAGATAACAAATCGTGAAAACAAATAATAGGAAATTGTGGAGAACAATTATTGCTCTCCAGAATGATTGCCAATGTACATAAAGAACAGGGCATATGGACGAAGAAGAAGAAGACGGAGGAGGAGAAGGAGGAGGGCGATGAGAAAAGGGGGTGGGGGTAGATGGGAGGAGGATGGGAGAAGGATAAGAGGGTGGAGGAGGCGGTCGAGGAAAGCACAACAAAAACAAGAAAGAGAAGAAGAAGAAGAAGTAGAAGGAGGAGGAGGAGGAGGAGGGAGAAGAGAAAAGGAAGAGGAGGATGGGAGGAGAAGGAGGATGGGAGAAGGAAAAGAGGGTGGAGGAGGCGGTCGAGGAAAGAACAACAAGAACGAGAAGAAGAAGAAGAAAAAGAAGAAATAGAAGACGAATAAGGAGGAGGAGGAGGGTGAGGAGAAAAGGAGGAGGATGGGAGAAGGAGGATGGGAGAAGAAGAAGAGGGTTGAGGAGGCGGTCGAGGAAAGCACAAGAACAAGAAAGAGTAGAAGAAGAAGAAGAAGAAGAAGAAGAAGAAGGAGGAGGAGGAGGAGGGGGTGAGAAAAAGGAGGAGGAGGTGTAGATGGGAGGATTGGAGAATGAGAAGAGGGTGGAGGAGGCGGTCGAGGAAAGAACAACAAGAACAAGAAAGAGTCTAAGAAGGAGGAGGAGGAGGAGGTGGAGAAGGAGGAAAATAAGGAGAACGAAGAGGAGGAGGAGATGAAGAACAAGAACAAGAACAAGAGAATTTTCCAGAAATATTTGTTTTGCGAAACTTTTCTAGAAGATTCGGCAGAAATACCTCCCACTTAAAGGTTTCTTGGTGTAACTAATGTCATACTTTTAAGCGTCAAGTATTTCTGGGAGGTATATATGGGAGTTATTTCTGCTGCGTTATCTATCTATCTATCGATCTATCTGGCATTTCTGCTGGGGGCTCTCTCCGGGAGACCTCGTACCTTGAGGGCCAGTTAGAACGTACTCAACGTAGACCTCAAGTGGAACTCGTACATACGAACCGTGGCTAAAGATGCTGGGAAAATAGTCGTTTTTTCCCTGTACCGCTCCAGCAAGTACCTGAATCCTGTTGCTATCTTCATGTCAGGCCGAAAATGGAGTACAGCAGTTATATATGGACAGGAACTAACCATTCCTCATTATTCACTCTCGATAGAATCCAAAAGCGTCTCTGCGTCCTTTTGGGTGATGAACCATATTACACCCTTCCACCACTTTTCAACAGCCGAAACTTCGTAAGCCTATTGCTGCTCTATCACTATTTCCATGGTAAGTGTTCAGACAAAGTACATTCATTAGTTCCAGCCGTTCTCACCTTCACGTCTAAGGCCCGCCATGCCACGCTCATTGTAGCATATCACCATCATTACCTTCGTATTCTATTGGTGAGATGTAAGCAGAAGTAGCAGCAGTAAAAACAAAAAACATACGTACCTTCTTCGCTCCGTGAAAATCCAGAGTTGACGATCTCAAATGCTTTCCTTAACCATGAAATTCTCGGAACAATTATAAACAAGTAAGCCCAAATTTCAAAGAAGCAAAAAGAGAAAATAACCCTGAGACACACAAAACCTATATTGTTAATAACATCACGAAAAGAAAAAAGGCACATTCCTGTCATTAATTTCAACTCTTATTGTTGTATGTTTTATTCATTTCACTTTCAGTATAAAAAAGCGAAAAGGAATCCTCTATCAACTACTAATACATTTAACACGGTGTAACTTACATTAACGACTCCACTTCACCCCGTCATAGAAATTACAAACAACACATTTTATCATTTACAAACTGTGTATTTACACTAGACTTGAAAAAATAATGGACATAGGACCAGTTTACACTAATATAAAAAACGTAGACATTAGGTCTGCTTTACATGAGGTTCAAAAGTTTTTAAAGGCTTACAATAGCTTATTAAATAAAGGTAGACAGAAGTCCAGTTTACGCTATAGTCAGAAAGGTTAGACATTGGTCCGTCTTACACAAGATTCAAAAGGCAGACATATGTCAGGTTTACACTAGAGCCAGAAATGTAGACATAGGCCCGGTTTAAACTACAGTGTGGTCCGAAAGTCTTGTCACCCATTACCCGTATCGTCCTCTTCGAAAGAGCTGTTTTGCTAAATCTTGCAGTGAAGTCATGCGACACTCCCCCCAGGCTCTTGCCAGAAAGCACACATGATCATGTGCCCCCCCACACTTGCAATCAGCCTCTCTTTCAAACTGTAGTAGATTCGTGTCATCCATCTGAAATAGAAAATGATATTATGTAGGGGTGACCAAATTTTCGGATCACATTGAAGATTCAAATGGGAGTCATAGGTCCAGTTTAAACTAGGTTCAGACTGGAGTCATAAGTACTGTTTAAACTAGGTTCAGACTGGAATCATGTCCGGTTTAAACTAGGTTCAGAATATAAATACATGCTCATCTTTTAACTCAGTTATTTTGCAGACAAATGTCGAAAATTCTATTGTGATTGCATGAACTGATGAGAAAGTTCTAAAAAGAATGGAAAAAAAACCCCAAAGATTTATCTCTATGTATAAAAGGCATGATGTGTGTGTGTGTGTGTGTGCGTGTGTGTGTGTGTGTGTGTGTGTGTGTAACGAATGCACGACCGCAATTTTCGACGGATTTGCACCAGAATTTACATGAACATGCTCCAAGTTAGCCAAAAGGCCAAGACAGACTTTGCATTTCTCAACTCACATCGATAGAGGAAATAATCGATTTTTTCATGCTTCTACGGCAGTTTTCATGTAGTTTGCGGCCATTTTCTACTGCGAGAGCCTATAGCTGGCTGCCACGAATAGGCAGGAAGATTCTATTGGGCAGCGTGAGAGCCAACAGCTGACTGACACGAATGTTAACTAGCATGCAAGCATGCAAAAATAATCGATAGCTGCATTCGTCACAAGTGGGAAAAATTTAAATCTGCATGGCACTTTACTCCAATTGGCTCTTTCGCTCGCTTAAACTGAACGTTGATTCTGATTCCGCAGAACTGGGTTGGGTGTGAAAATGTATTTGTTGTTAACATTCTTTTTTCATTCGGTTTTTCCAGTTACGAGTCCTTTTTTAAAGCTGATCGTTTTGTGTTCATTTTGTTTAGTTCTTTTTTCGTAACAGATTTAATGTTTAGTATAGAGCTTAGAAAATAATTCGCAGTGTGAGATAGGCAAGAAGTAAGGCATGTAGCAACATCAGCACGGCAAAGGGCACTCCTTTAAAGGCAAGGAATAGCAAAAATATTTTAAGTCAAGTGCTAGCGATTGCTGTATGAGTCGTACGATTTTTTGAATCAAGCACGGTCAACGCCGGGCCATGCTGCTAGTAAAAAATAAATGGCAGCTGAAATCATTCGTTAATATAATGAAGATAGTAGGATAAGCGAGTTTGACAATCACAAGGCACAGGGAAGGCAAGAGAAAAAGAAATGCAGCGAGTAAGTTACCTTACAGCATTGTGCAAATCTATGAAGTAGCAAAAGCAGAGAGCGTTGCCGAGAAGAACGAAAGGCGTGGAGAGCCACAAACATCCACGTACTGAAGAACTACGACATACATGCACATAGACGATTAATAAGCGTGTCTTTTTGTTGTTTTTAAGAAGATCGATTTTCTGAAACCTGAAATAATTTTCGAATTTCATAGGAAAAAAGAAAAGCTGTGTTGATATTCAAAATGGTCGATATAAACGCATAGAAACTGAATGGTTTTTAACGGCAGCTCAGCTGAAATCGTCCGCCTTCGCCTGGCTTTGGAAGTGGCAAGTTGGAATGGTATTTGTCTGGTTTTAGAGAAAAGCAGGATTTTTTTTTTAATTTCTCCGAGGAATAAACTGGTTTCTATAAATAAAGATTCGTTTTCTCTCTCAGTAAAAAAAAAAAGAAGACATTCAAGAAGTGTATGCTTATTGACATAGCTGTTCCATCTGACAGAAACACCTCCATAAAAATTACCGAGAAAGTGTCCAAATACAAGGACCTGGAGATCGAGATTAACAGGACGTGAGGAATGAAGAGTAAGACTGCACCAATAGTAATCGGAACTCTGAGCTTCGTGAGAAAATGAATGGACAATTTTACTAACAGTGTCCCAGGTAAAATCAACATACAAGTTTCCCAAAAGTCCGCTCTGTTAGGAACATCCTGTACACTAAGAAAAGTGCTATTAATTAAATGATAATTCAAGTTGGCTCCCTGTGCCGGCCGGGAAATTTTTCTCGCCGGAGTCTATCCTTCAAATCTACAAATCAACCATTCGCCCTTGCATGGAGTATTGCTGACATATATGGTCCGGTGCCCCTTCTGTTTTGATAAAATCCAGAGACGGATATGCAACGTAATTGGCCCTGATCTGGCATCTCGTTTGCAGTCGCTCTCTCACGGACGTGCCGTCGCCTCCCTCTGTCTTTTTTTACAAATACTTCCATGGTAACTGCTCCGAGGAGCTGCTTTCGCTGGTTCCCAGACTTCATGAATTTAAGCGTTCTACTAGGCTGGCATCTCGCTCTCGCCCTTTCACTGTCGAAACTGTTAAATGTAGCCGTCTCTTCTACTTCAATTGCTTCATGTCTCGCACCTCTCGCCTGTGGGACTCCCTCCTCTCTTCCTGTTTCCCTGATAGCTATAATCTCCAACTATTCAAATGTAATGTCAATCGACGTCTCCAGATGCCTTGATCTATCCCCTATCCTTCTCTTCATCCTCTCCTCTATCACTCCTATTTGCTCTCGCTCCAATTCTCTGTAACCCCTTGCGTGCTAGTGGCTTCCCGCCTTGCTTGGGGTGAAACGCTTAAAAAAAAATCTCCTATAGATCTTAAGGACCATAGTTTGGACCCGGCTCTGCAGGATACGAATCAGGAAACATGTTATACACAAATGATTATGATAAGAATAATAACCAAAGGAAATCAAATAATAACAGTATCATGTTTAACGGTGGTAACACCCACGGAATATAATACTCGGCATGATAGAGTGGGCGAATATCTGTACTGGAAAATAGGCAACTTTTATGAGAAGGAAAGTACAAGTAACCGGACTTGGTTACTGTTATGGGAACTTACCTACAATGACTGAATGAACTCTTCCTGACACTATAAAGACTGCGACTCTCAAGAGAGACGTAGAACGAGTTGAGCCAATAGTAGTCCACTCCAAACCAGACTGACAGTCATACTAACACCTTGTATTATTCTTATTCTGTGTAATATATCTTTGTTATTACTACTCTTGTGTTCGTGTTGTTCTTCCTTGGTCGTAACCTTGGACCATAACAGTGGTGCGAGGATATTGGACCATAACAGTTACAGAGATAGGTCCTATAATAATTTTCTGCGACTTTACAATACGCACCCACCGAACGAATCTAATCGTCCAGGCATCGTGATTAGAGACCACAAGAACATGTATTTCTTATTGACATGTCAGTTACTGCAGATTGTAATGTAGCTTTGATGATCTTAAAAAAAAACTATGAAAATACAAGGATCTTGATGGGGAAATCTCAAAGATGTGGCGCATGAGGACATCAAGGACTGCTGCAGTTGGATTGAATACAAAAAGATTTGATAGACTAATTGAAGGGTTTCCTGGTAGCACATGTCTTAAGAAATGAAAAAAAAATTGTACTCAGAAGTATAGCTCACACATTGCTTCACCGATGTAAAATGTGTGTGATCTCAGGGTTTGTCTGTTTTTTATAAAAATGATCTGGAAAATGTCATGATACCATTTCTGACCTTAGGTCTCTGGTTGGGATCCGCAAGGAAATGTGTCTATAACAGAAATCAAAGGTAATAATAATAATAATAATAATAATAATAATAATATAAGGAAAAATATTACTTAAATATTGTTAATAATAATAATAATAATAATAATAATAATAATGATAATAATAATAATATAAGGAAAAATATTACTTAAATATTGTTAATAATAATAATAATAATAATAATGATAATAATAATAATATAAGGAAAAATATTACTTAAATATTGTTAATAATAATAATAATAATAATAATAATAATGATAATAATAATAATATAGGGAAAAATATTACTTAAATATTGTTAATAATAATAATAATAATAATGATAATAATAATAATATAAGGAAAAATATTACTTAAATATTGTTAATAATAATAATAATAATAATCATAATAATAATAATATAAGTAAAAATATTACTTAAATATTGTTAATAATAATAATAATAATAATAATAATAATAATAATAATAATAATAATAATAATACAAGGACCTTGAAATAGAAATCTCAAAAATGTGGCACATGGGAACATCAACAATTCCTGTTGTAGTTGGAGCCCTTGGACTGGTTGGAAAAGATTCCAGTAGGCCGATTGAAGGGATCCCTGGAAGTCCATGCCTCAAAGAGATACAAAAAATTGTTCTGACAAGTACAGCCCACACTTTACGAAGGGCTTTTTCTATGTAATTATTTTTTTTTTTTTGCAGTGGAAAGTGTCATGATGCCATTTCTAACCTTAGGTCCCTGGGCGGGACCCGGAAAGAAATGTGTAAACGCCAGATATCAAAGGAAATAAAAAAATAATAATAATAATAGCTTTAACTATGTAAAATATGTGCGATTTTTATTTTTTATTTTATTTTTTTTTTTTTAAATTCTCAGTGGAAAATGTCATGATGCCATTTCTGACCTTAGATCTCATGTTGGGACCCGGAAGGAAATGAATGTACAACTGAAATCAAAGAAAATAATAATAATAATAATAATAATAATAATAATAATAATAATAATAATAATAATAATTGGAAGATTCCCCCATCGAAACCAATTCAGACAACATATAAAGTTTTTTTATGATGATTTTTTTTTTGTTTAAGGAAAATTCAACAATCGTTTCGATATATTCTAAGCACTCTTTATTACAGAAAAGCCCGAAAGTAGCCCCGTTCTAAATCCCAAGTGGCTTGTTGCCCAATGGTCGGTCAAATGATCCGGAGTGCGTTCGGCTATGGCGTCCAGACAACATTTATATGTGAACAAAGAATTTCATTTTTCCTTTTAAGCGAAAGGAAAAATCCGCCTGGAAAATGTTGGCATGATTCCAAGACAAAGAAAAAACGAAAAGAAGAACTTCCAGTTTCCAAGGAACATTTATACTTCAACGCCTTAAACTATTTCCGTTTCTGGGAAACTGACCGGAAACGATTGTGTAATATGGTCAGGCATATGTGTTGATTTTCTTCTCAAAGCGTATCACATATTTCCCCCCTTAAATGTTTACAAGGTAAAATTTTACAATCCCTACAAAAAAAAAACAAATAAAAAAAAACAATTAACAACTCAATAAGATATCAGAAAAAGATAATATAAAATTTATATATATATATATATATATATATAAAAGGCAGGATATGTGTGTGTGTGTGTGTGTGTGTGTGTGTGTGTGTGTGTGTGTGTGTGTGTGTGTGTGTGTGTGTGTGTGTAACGAATGCACGGCCGGAATTTTCGACAGATTTGCACCAACATTTACCTGCACATGCACAAGTTATCGTGAAAGCCAAGACCGCCTTTGCATTTCCCAACTCCCATCGATAGTTGAAATAATCGATTTGTTTCATCCTTCTACGGCAGTTTTCATGTAGTTTGCGGCCACTTTCTACTGGCCAGAGTGAGAGCCAATAGCTGGCTGCCACGAATAGGCAGGAAGATTCTATTGGCCACAGTGAGAGCCAACAGCTGACTGACACGAATGTTAACTAGCATACTAGCATGCAAAAAGAAATCGATAGATCCATTTGTCACAAGTGGGAAAAATTTAAATCTGCATGGCACTTTACGCCAATTGGCTCATTCGCTCGCTTAAACTCAACGTTGATTCTGATTCCGCAGAACTGGGTTGGGCGTGAAAAAGTATTTGTTGTTAACATTCTTTTTTCATTCGGTTTTTCCAGTTACGAGTCCTTTTTTAAAGCTGATCGTTTTGTGCTCATTTTATTTAGTTCTTTATTCGTAACAGATTTAATGTTTAGTATAGAGCTTAGAAAAAATTCGCAGTGTGAGATAAGCAATAAGTAAGGCATGTAGCAACATCAGCACGGCAAAGGGCACTCCTTTAAAGGCAAGGAAGGGCAAAAATATTTTAAATCAAGTGATAGCGATTGCTGTATGAGTCGTACGATTTTTGAATCAAGCACGGGCAACGCCGGGCCATGCTGCTAGTATATATATATATATATATATATATATATATATATATATATATATATATATAGACAGACATACACATATATGTATATATACAAAATTCCAAGAGGATAGAATCCAGGAAGAATTCAATGTCCAGTACAGAGTAAGAATATAATAAAAAGGCTTAAACACTAATATTCCAGGGTTATAATTTATTACATTGGAATTGTAAGTATGATCCAATTCATCAGACCTACAAATTGGTTAGAATGTTCGCTTTCTGGCTATGAGACCCGGGTTCGAATTTCACGATGGTCGATTTGTCAGGAAGGAGTCTTCTTGAAGTTATCAGACTGGAGAGATCGATTCCAGCTGCGGCACGTTTGATAAACCGTGCCACAGGTTGACCCAAGCCTTGTGAGTGAAATTGGGTAGACGGAACCCTTCGGTGCCGTCGATAGCTGTGCCAGCACGAAATCGCCAGTCATCATGCATATATATCTGTGATCATTTTATTCTTCTTTTTCTCCTTGCCGTGTCCCGTCATGGTATTTAGCGATAATGGTTCTCCACAACTTCCTATCTCGTGTGTCTCAACTGTGTCTCTTTTAGCAGTTTTTCTTCCTTTGCAAAGTTCCACCCCGTTCAGCGATCCATTCACATTAGTTCGTCAGGTAAGTCAAGTCCTCTTCTCTCTCTATCTCTCTTCTCCCTCAGTATGCCCCGTGGGGGTTAAGTTCTTTCAAGCCCTCATTTGTCTTTTCCTGGTTCTAAGTATAATTGTTCTTTCTGTTACCATTTTCTTTAGAGATATCAATGTCGCTTACTGAAACTCAGTAAAAACGATGCAATTTTGTTAAAGACACTGGAACAAGAAATGTAATATTTATGCTCATAATTGTATTAGAAAGAGCAATACAAATGGAGAAAGTCGTGTAACTGTTATAGCTTATGCATTAGCGTTTCATAAAGTACGTTACAAAGAACCGTTTGAACTGTTAGGTAAACTTGAGATATTTGAGAAGGATATTAGAATAATCAAGAACCTATACTGGCAGCAAACCACCTGCGTACGGATAGAAAATGAGTTCATCAGATATACAAATATAGAAAGGGGTATAAGACAAGGGTGTGTCTTCTCGCCGGACTTATTCAACCTATACAGTGAGGCGATTGTGAAATAATTAGAAATCCTACCAGGATTCATTATTGATGGCTATAATTTTTTAAAAAAAACATCAGATGTGCAAATGACACTGTATTGATAGCAGACATATCGGGGAATTTAATCGAAATGTTCCAATTGCTAGGACACCTTGAGATATTTGAGAAGGATATTAGAATAATCAGGAACATATACTGGCAGCAATCCGTCTGCGTATCGAAAGAAAATGAGGTCAGCAGATATACAAACATAGAAAGGAGTGTAAGACAAGGATGTATCGTCTCACCGGACTTATTCAACCTATACAGTGAGGCGATTCTGAGAGAATTAGAAGTCTAACTAGAATTCATTATTGCTTGCCATAATTTAAAAAAAAAACATAAGATGTGCAGATGACACTCTGTTGATAAAAGAGACTGAAATGAAACAAGAACTCCTACAGAAGTTAGTGAATGAAAGCGAAAAAAAAAGACCAAACATCAATTGTAAGGAAACATAATCCATTATTATTAGTCCAACATGTAAATAACAATTTACATATCTGGGAAGTGGTTTGAGAGTACAACAATGAAAAACGAAGGCGTATTGGGATAGCAAAAGATGCCTTCAATCAGCTATGTGCCATCCGGGATACACGCTGAGGCGATCATGTATATTTCGATACATGACTGACGAGGCAGATTTTTTTTTTTTTTTTTTTGCCCGCAGTAGGTTGCTATTTCTTTCAACGGTAGACCAGTTGTCATCTAAGGTTATAGAACCCAGTCTGTCCTGGCGCAATACACTCTTCATTATGACTATTATTTTATTACTAGTTTTATTCCATCATATTATTGTTGCATTTTATCCCAACACTCTGGCTCTATACATTCTTCATTGTTACTATTATTTTATTACTAGTTTTATTCCATCTAATTATTGTTGCTTTTTATGCCAACACTCTGGCTCTATACACTCTTCATTATTACTATTATTTTATTACTAGTTTTATTCCATCTTATTATTGTTGCTTTTTATCTCAACACTCTGGCTCTATACACTCTTCATTATTACTATTATTTTATTACTAGTTTTATTCCATCTTATTATTGTTGCTTTTTATCTCAACACTCTGGCTCTATACACTCTTCATTATTACTATTATTTTATTACTAGTTTTATTCCATCTTATTATTGTTGCTTTTAATCCCAACACTCTGGCTCTATACACTCTTCATTATTACTATTATTTTATTACTACTTTTATTCAATCTTATTATTGTTGCTTTATATCCCAACACTCTGGCTCTATACACTCTTCATTATTACTATTATTTTATTACTACTTTTATTCAATCTTATTATTGTTGCTTTATATCCCAACACTCTGGCTCTATACACTCTTCATTATTACTATTATTTTTTTACTAGTTTTATTCCATCTTATTATTGTTGCTTTATATCCCAACACTCTGGCTCTATACACTCTTCATTATTACTATTATTTTATTACTAGTTTTATTCCATCTTATTATTGTTGCTTTTTATCCCAACACTCTGGCTCTATACATTCTTCATTATTACTATTATTTTATTACTAGTTTTATTCCATCGTAGTATTGTCGCTTTTTATACCAACACACTGGCTCTATACACTCTTCATTATTACTATTATTTTATTACTACTTGTATTCCATCTTATTATTGTTGCTTTTTATCCCAACACTCTTGCTCTATACACTCTTCATTATTACTATTATTTTATTACTAGTTTTATTCCATCTTATTATTGTTGCTTTTTATCCCAACACTCTTGCTCTATACACTCTTCATTATTACTATCATTTTATTACTAGTTTTATTCCATCCTATTATTGTTGCTTTTTATCCCAACACTCTGGCTCTATACATTCTTCATTATTACTATTATTTTATTACTAGTTTTATTCCATCGTAGTATTGTCGCTTTTTATCTGGCGCAATACACTCTTCATTATTACTATTATTTTATGTTAATCCGCATTTAATTGATAAAGATAATGTTTGTTAATACATCAAACTGGCTATTATCACCGGCGCTTGTTTTCGATCCCAAAAAGTCTCTATAAAAATGCTAACATACTGAATCCTTTATTTTATAATGGACGCTAAGGGAAGCGAGGAGAAAGAACCAAACTTCAAGAACAGTTCTTCTACCAGTTATCCCATCAGATTCCGCCTTGTGTCATACTTAACTTGTGTTATATTTCTGTAAGCGTTCTGAAATCAAGGGAAATATTTGTAGCAGATTAACTGCACAACGCAAAGAACAAATCACCGTAAGTTCAGACTCGAATATCGGAAGCAGAAAGAAATGCCTAAATCTCGATTCGCAGGTTCGATCTCACAAATCCCAATGCACGTAACCAGTCAGAAATATAACTCATTCTCTGACGAGCGCGGTAGCCAAAATACACGAACATTTTTCCATCGATTCGAGAACACCAACTGCTTTTATCCGCCGAGCACTTTTTCCATTCGTCGACAGCTAGGAGAGGACGCTCAATTTTTGCATATCAAAATATTTTTATAGTGACTCCTGCGACGGACTTGTTATTTTTTTTTTTTTAATTTAAATATTTCGTCTTCAGCATGTCATGCGGAATACGTGCCTTTTTTTGTTGTTTTTTTTTATTGTTTTTTTGTTGTTTTTTTGGTAAGTAATTTTCTTCTTCACCACATTTTCCGTCGTAAGATACACGCGACGCGCTGTCGCTTTGTTTGACGAGGTAAGTCGCCGTTTTCTTCTCTGTAATTTCTAAACGGAGGGAAAGAATACGTACATTTACTATTTATTGCTGATAAATTGTCTAGTTTTATTTTTATTATTATTCTAATCAGAGCCAAATACATATTGTTGAATTAAATATTCTATAACGTCCTGAAGTTTCTCTTCATATTTTGGTTGAAGCGTCCAGGAAAAAGTTTCTCGATTCTCACATCATGTAATACAAAATCAAGCTTCCAACATGGCAGAAGTGTCAAAGGAATCGAAATAATTCGTTTTGACGTCTTCAATTCAATCTGGTAATTTTTCAAAATGCGAGAAAGAAAACGAACCATTTGTTTTATGGACGGAAGGAAATTAATCAATAAGAAAAGATTTTAAAAAAGAAGCCAGGCGAAACAAATTAAAATGATATTTTCGAGAGCGTTTACTTGCTTGAATGAAAATTCAAAACTAAATTATATTTAATGTTTTTAGCAAAAGAAATTAAAAATAAACACATGTAGTAGTTAATTCTATGAAATTCCGTTCAAATACCACACCGTATTTAAAGGTGCGAGAATTGAGGCCATTAAAAAAAGGTTGGAACTTTAATCAAGAACCATCAACACAAGCCTTTCCTACTTGAAAGAAAATCATGGAAAAATGATAGAATTTGCGTTTATTGATGGATTGTTAACGTTTATTTTCCAGCATGAAATTCGTTAGTACCAAGATATAAACAACGAATGCTATTACTATGGTGAAATATCTATCTATCTATCTATCTATCGATCGATCTCAGTCTGTTCATATCTATCTATCTATCTATCTCAATCTGTTCATATCTATCTATCTATCTCATTTAATTCTGTTCATATCTATCTATCTATGTATCTCACCTCCTCTGTTCCTATCTATCTGTCTGCCTATCTATTTATATATCTATCTATCTATCTATCTCACTTAATTCTGTTCATATCTATCTATCTATCTATCTCACCTCCTCTGTTCCTGTCTATCTATCTATCTATCTCACTTAATTCTGTTCATATCTATTTATCTATCTATCTATCTATCTATCCTTTATTTATGAATACTAATGGGTAGTTCCCAATCCTCATAAATACGTTGGCCTCTATTGTAAGTGGAGGTAATATGCTATCTAATAAGTCAAACCCTAGCAGTGGTTTACCTACTTTACGCCGCTGGCGAGTATTGTATTTTGTTGATATTATAAAGATTATCATTTCTTTTCCAACCTCCGTTTGGTTATTCCTCATTCGGTAACCCTTTTTCGGTTACAACAATATAGCTTCTCAAAATTTTTTTTTAATCAAATATAATTCTGTCACTGTCTACAACCTCGATATATTTTGATCATGAGCCGTTCTAAACTTCGTATATGTTATATACCGTACCTATGAACACTAATGAGTATGTCCCAGTCCTCATAAATACGTTGGACACTATTGTAAGAGGGGTTAATATGCTGTCTAAGTAGTCGAGCACTAGCAGTGGTTTACCTACTTCACGCCGCTGGCGAGTATTTTATTTTGTTGTTTACCATTTCATTTCTAACCTCCGTTTTGGTTATTCCTCATATCACTAACCTTTTCTAGGTTACAACAATATCTATCTCAGCCTATTCTTATCTATCTATCTTTCTGTGACACTATGTGATACTAGCGAATGGAAAGAAAAGGTTAACGTTGAAGAATAACTTGGGACAAGAAGAAAAGGGTTAAAGAATTGAACGATAGATACACTGAGAGAAGAAACGGAATTGCTTTTATTTTTGAACGTCTACTTTTTCAGCAGAGACGGTTTGAAGAAAGCAACTTTGCTGAATTGGGAGAAGATATTACCAAAGGGGCCATCTGGAAAAGCGGATAATTGACAATTAATAGATAGAGCCACCTTAATGTAGATGTTATGAAAATATCTAAAGACCAGTCTAAAAAAGAAAATCGATAGAGAAGATAATATCTGATATTTTTTAAAGACAAGGCAGAATTGAGAAATTGATTTATTCCACCTATCAGAAAGTGGAAATTACAAACAAATCGAGAAATAGAATATCTTTAGATGAAGACACAGGTCACGGTTCATGAGTGCGATTAGGCGAATGAGATATGTAAATTAAATATTTACTAATAGCTGTCGGAGGGAACAACTGGTAAATTTCTAATTTTAAAAACAAGACTTCAAACTAGAAACAATGTGTTGACGAAAATTAAAGCGATAATTACGAGTAATGATGTGGGTGGCTAGGCCACGCTATTTAGCGGTTTAAGAATCAGATTTGTCAAAATGACAACCGAGGTGAAAGACTTAGATGAGATACAAAGGAACTGCCTACGCCCATTGGGAAGTACTGGTACGAGGCATAAATATTGGATACATAGGCGACCACTTTCCATAGGAAAAGGGATCTCCCAAATTTGGAGATATAATTAATTTTCCAAAGCCAAACAACAAAGAAATCTTGTTGGAAGACAGGGGAAACCTCGAGACCTCAAACACCGTTAGCCCTCATGCCAGTCTTGGGTAAAATCCAATATAAATAGAGCGCTGATGCGACCAGGACAGTTGGAGAAGCAAAGGACGAGACACGACCATACTTGCCGAAGCCCACGTGACTTGCTGCCAAAGAGAACTCCTGGCTTAAGGTTTGTGCCAGACTTAGCTAAAAAGAGAAGTGACACGATAGAATTCAAAGTGAGAAGGGTTCATTTTTCGTTACAAAGAACTATATAAAACTCATAGAAAACTGACGCGAAAAATTTCCTGTCTACTTTTATTTCGTCGTCAAAGTATGACGTATTCAGAGCTGCAGCCTACCCGAGGCGACCAATTATAAGACAGCGATCCGGGTCCGGTCTGCTTCGGTTACCAGGTATGGCGGTACTCAGGGTCAATCCCGGTCTGCCCACTTGGTCAGGATCGATACCGGTATCAGAGAACAAGCTGCAGAATTGTATTAAGAACTGTTTTTTTTAAATAAACGTAATAAGAACACCGGATTATAAATCTCACTGTTCTTTCTCATTATATATATATATATATATATATATATATATATATATATATATATATATATATATATATATATATATATATATATATATATCCCATTCTTTCTTTTTTCTTTCGTAATCTGTCTATCTCTTCCATTCTTTTTTATTGATTTATTTCTTTCGTAATGTTTGCTTGTCTTTTTCTTTCTTTCTATTTCTCTTTCTTTCTATCGTAATACATCTATATATCTATCTATCTATCAATCTATCTATGCCAATCATTTCTCCCAATTTTGTTACCGTCTTTCTTTATTTCTTTCATAGTGTATCTATCTATGTCATTTTCTCACATCTTTTCTTCTTTTCTTTCTTTCTTTTTTCTTTCTTTCTTTCTTTCTTTTTTCTTTCTTCCTTTCTTTCTTTCTTCCTTTCTTTCTTTCTTTCTTTTTTATTTCTTCCTTTCTTTCTTTTTTCTTTCTTGCAATCTTTCTTCCTTTCTTTCTTCATTTTTTCTTTCTTTCTTTTTTCTTTCTTTCTTTTTTCCTTTCTTTCTTTCTTTTTCCTTTCTTTCTTTCTCTTTTTCTTTTTTCTTTCTTCTTTTCTTTTTTATTTCTTCCTTTCATTCTTTCTTTCTTTTTCTTTCTTTCTTTCTTTCTTTTTTCTTTCTTCTTTTCTTTTTTATTTCTTCCTTTCATTCTTTCTTTCTTTTTCTTTCTTTCTTTCTTTCTTTTTTCTTTCTTTCTTTCTTTCTTTCTTTCTTTTTTATTTCTTTCTTCCTTTCTTTCTTTTTTCTTTCTTTATTCCTTTCTTTCTTTCTTCCTTTCTTTCTTCCTTTCTTTTTTCTTTCTTCCTTCCTTTCTTTTTTCTTTCTTCCTTTCTTCCTTCCTTTCTTCCTTTCTTTCTTCCTTCCTTTCTTCCTTTGTTTCTTTCTTTCTTTCTTTCGTAGTTTGTCAATTTATCTATCTATCGCTCTATCTCGGCCAGTTTATCTCAATGTTTCCCTACACTCTGCTTCTTCTCGTCTGCATGTCACTGCAGATTTATTTCTCTTTTTTTCATTGTGTTTATTTGCGTATATTTTCGCGTTCCTAACAAAAGATTCTTTAACGAAGACTCGGACGCAGATGCTGCTGGAGTTTTATTGTTAGAATTCGAACATAATATTGGAAAACTAAAATCGCTCCTTTCAGTCTTAATTTTCTTGGAACCCCTTCACATATCGTCCCAGCCTCATTTATTTACTGGTTATAATGAGAATTGAAATATATTTTAAAATCTCATTCATACAAGAGAAGGATTTTTACATCTTCTTATTTGAGGGAAATATTTTCAGCTGTGATTGGCGAAACATTTTATTCACAGAAATTCATAGCATCATTATTCAGTCAAAAGCATATTTTCGAAGGCTTTCTGTATTCTTCTCTTACATCTCAGCTCTCTTGTGTATTAAATTGGCGCAAAATGTTCCTGCATGCATATGAAATCTTTCATACATATAAATTCATAGCATCATTATTCAGTCATCGAGGTATTTTCTTTGGCTTTTTATAAACATTGTATTAGTCTCCCTGGCTTTCTATGGCCTTATGCCTTATGTTGCATTATACTATCTATCTCAGTCTTTTCATATCTATCTCTCTCTCACTCTCTCTCTCTCTCTCTCTCTCTATATATATATATATATATATATATATATATATATATATACATATATATATATATATATATATATATATATATATATGTGAAGAAATATAGTCTTAAGATGTGCTATATTAGTGGGATAAAGTTCTCAATATCAGAGATAGAGCGTGTGTAAATATAAAAGTGAACCTGACGATTGCATCTAGCATGAAACAGACTGTCGCCTCTAAGTATTGACTTCTATGTTCACTTTTATATTTATATATATATATATATATATATATATATATATATATATATATATATATATATATATATATATATCGCCCCACCCTTATCTTCCTTTCTGATTACAATGTCAGCTCTGAGTTGATCAAGAAAGATTATTTCCTGTTCTAGGTTTGAACTTTTCTCAAAATTTACTCGTCACATTATAAGTTCATGTACAACGTCTACAGATTTGCACATTTTTAAATTTGACTTTCAGGGAAGGAAACATTCTCAAATTGTCTTTTTCTCGTTCAGCCTCTTTAATTGGTTCGTTAAATTTGTTATAAGATCTCCGTCTTTTGGAGACTGGAATTAAATTTTTATTAGGTTTATATGAACTGCAATTGCTGTTCTTCATATCTATCTATCTATCTATCTATCCCAGTCTGTTTGTATCTATCTATCTATCTATCTATCTATCCTAATCTGTCCATATCTATCTGTCTCAATCTGTTCATATCTATCTATCCTAATCTGTTCATACCTATCTATCCTAATTTGTTCATATCTATCTCAATCTGTTCATATCTATCTATCTATCTATCTATCTATCTATCTATCTATCTATCTATCTATCTATCTATCTATCTATCTCACTCTGTTCGTATCTATTTACCCCAGTCTGTTCATATCTATCTATCTATCTATCTACATATATATATATATATATATATATATATATATATATATATATATATATATATCCCAGTCTGTTCATATCTCTCTATCTACCGTAATCTGTTCATATCTATCTATCTATCTATCTTTCTATCCCAATCTGTTCATATCTATCTATCTATCTATCTATCTATCTATCTATATATAGAGATATGAACAGACTGGTATATATATATATATATATATATATATATAAAAAAAAGTATGTATCAATATTGTGATTTTCTTTCATTGTTTAATAATAATGTTATTAAGATTATCAGACTATATGAAAAAAACTTACATAAAATATATAGACAACACTTATCTATATTATTTAATGAAACATGTATTAATACATATATATATATATATATATATATATATATATATATATATATATATATATATATATATCCCAGTCTGTTCATATCTATCTATCTATCCTAATCTGGTCATATCTGTCTATCTGCTGTAGATTCTAATTTGAGAAGAAATATTTGAGTTTGTTCAAGAGTGTTGGACACAAGATCTAGACCTTTTCCAAAATCTGTGATGCTGATTTCATTTTATAGACTAAATGTTGCTTTTGTTTTAAGATAAACACAATGATTTGGTCATCTTTAGTAGCATGTTTCATTGCGTTATCAATGGCAATGATGAATAGAAAGTGGGACTAATGTGTCTCCCTGTAAAATCTCATCTGTCATTTTAGTCACATTCCGTATTTCCATCTGCGGATAGGACTTGTGCTACTGCATCTGAGTAAAGCAGGTTGATAGCCGATACGATTTTAGTTGTTTTGCCATAAGCCTTACAGTATTTCAATCGTGTTTTTTTCCCGCTGCGTATGGAATCGAAAGCTTTGAATGGCATAAGGTTCTGCTTCTGCTGACTTAGAAGACATGGATTCGGTCATGTGGAATGCTTGATCTATCGTAATATGGAAGAACATTTTGAAAAACAAGAATTGTTTCAGTGTCTATTGTAATACTCCATCGAACCATCCACTCAAATATTGATGCACTGTGTTTTGACAATATTCCAAGTTCGGAGGATATGTTATGTGAGGTTGGAGGCGGGCAGCTAGTAATCACCATTGGAGATTTTTAATGCAGTAATACGGGATTTCTTTTTCATTTTTCACTTCTAGATGAGAGTTTTAAGATTCTCTACCATTGCAATTCTAAAGTCGATTTTCATTCATTCTTCTTCTTCTTCTTCTTCTCCTCCTCCTCCTCCTTCTCCTTCTCCTCTTCCTCATTCTCTTCCTCCTCCTCCTCCTCCTCCTCCTTGTTCTTCTTCTCTTCTTCTTCTTCTTCTCCTCCTCCTCCTCTTCCTCCTCCTTCTTCTTCTCCTCCTCCTCCTTCTTCTTTACTTCTTCTTCTCCTTCTCCTCCTCCTCCTTCTTCTCCTCCTCCTCGTCCACCTTCTTCTTCTTCTCCTCCTCCTCCTCCTTTCCCTTCTTCTCCTTCTTCTTCTTCTTCATGAATGAATGAATGAATGACATGAAGGAACAGTTTTTAGGAGAGATAAGAAAACAACAACATTTTATTAACAAAGACAACGGACAGGAAATTGTGGAGAGCCATGATCGCCAACGTCCTGAAGGGATTCGGCACATAGAAGATGAAGAATAAGTTTGAGTAAATGAATGAAGGAACAATGTTTAAGAGAATTAAGAAAAAGATAAGTGCTACAAAGGAAAGAAAATTGTGGAGAGCCATGATCGCCAACGTCCTGAAGGGATTCGGCACATAGAAGATGAAGAATAAGTTTGAGTAAATGAATGAAGGAACAATGTTTAAGAGAATTAAGAAAAAGATAAGTGCTACAAAGGAAAGAAAATTGTGGAGAGCCATGATCGCCAACGTCCTGAAGGTTGCTACAGCTACTATGTACATTGGTGTTTGAGTTGGGAAACACGTGTGTCCTGGAATGTTTATCCCACGACACAAAATAGCGGACTCGGTATGTGAGTCCGAGTAATAAAATACAAAAAAACAATTAAAACCAATATATATAAGTGATAGAAATTATTAGGAGGATTGGAGATAATTAAGTAATTCATCGAGTCTGAGGAAACAACAACAGAATGCGGAAAGCACTGGACAGCCGTTTCGTCCTATATTTGGGACTCATCAGCAGTGCGCATCCACTACCGTAAAATCCGGACCGTTAAGATACGACGCAAATCTTACATCAACTGTACAAATATGCATCGGTGATGTAAAGGTAACGAATAAAGGTAATGTCGATATAGTGATGCTCGACATATATATATATATATATATATATATATATATATATATATATATATATATAATTCTCTGTAAATCCAGAGAAAAATAAAATTCTCTGGTGAAATAAATTATAACTAGTGGAACCTTAAATTTGTCTGTTTTTCTTTAAATTAAATTATTCGCTCTGACTTAACATTGAGCTCTCAGGGTTTTATCCTCTTTGGGATTATCCAAGATTTTCGTTACTTAAAAATTATATATATATATATATATATATATATATATATATATATATATATATATATATATATATAACAAACGATGATGTATTATTAACAAGACAAAAAGTTACATTGTTGCGAGCGTCAAAGACAATGGCATGCATGAAAACGTTTAAATATTATTCCTATATATAAAATGTGTGTAGAAGTCCCGGAGAAAATTAAATAAAAGGTGGTTACGTGCGTGCACGTGCGTATGCGTTCCCAAGTGGGGAAAGGGCTTTCCTCGTTAGGCCTACATCTTACTGTCCCTGAGTGAAAAAAACGAATGATAGAAAATATTAATGTGTTTATAGATTCAGAAAGCGTACTCTAGTGGCGGTTTCTTTTTGTTCGGTAAGTAAGTGGGGTAACTGTAAAAGCTATACGGCACAGCGAAGCAGATAGCCGAGAATATGTTAGTTGGTATTCCATAAGTGTTTCGATGAGGTTTCCTTTATTAATGGAATTTCAATGTATTGCGTTAATTCTATAGAATGACTGAATTCTCGAGTTCTGTAAATAGATTTATTACGTAGACTTTCCTAAGACTATGCCGCCAAAATATATCTTTCCTTTTACAGAGGTTTTAAATAGTTTTTTTGTGAAATTTTTCTCTTTGTAACTGCAAAATATTTCCGAAGCAGAAGTGACATGGTAAAATTTTTATGTGCCATGATGACGTCAGCTCCGTACAATAAAAGGCAATCGATTACATCTATGTGTTGAATGTTCTCTCACACATTCGCGCGAGGTTTTATATAATCAAATTTGAAGACGACATCCAGCCGAAAGGAAAAAATATAATAAAAATAAATAAAATAAAAAGCAATTATTCCTGGGAAAAAAAAGAAAGATCTTTCTGAACAGTTCTGATAAATTATTTTCATTCGGAATGCTTTAAGGATCTTTAGTTTTAGTTTTAATGTTCATATTAACTAAACTGTTCAAGACGCTACCTTCTACGAATGTTGATGTAGCTACCTGTAAACAAAAAAAAACAATATAATTCAGTCTGTAGTTTCCTTTCCTGTTCTTTCAACATTATTGTCGGATTTCGACCATAAAATAAGGGTCGTTAAAGTATACAGATGTTAAATGAAGCAGCAGGGATTGAAAATAAAGTTTAGACTACGAATAGATTCCGAAATAACATTCTATGTCACTAGATCACAGCTATTTACATTTGCTATTTTATTACTAGCGAGTAAATAAATAATTTGCAGTAAAGAAAATCGAAGGCAATATATACTTACCTACTTATCTATCTATCTATCTATCTATCTATCTATCTATCTATCTATCTATCTATCTATCTATCTATCAGTCTGTCTATCTCGGTCTATCTATCTATCTATCTCAGTCTATCGCAATCTATTCTTATCTATCTATCTCGGTCTATTCTTATCTATCTATCTATCTATCTAACTATCTATCTATCTATCTATCTCGGTATATCCTTATCTATCTATCTATCTCAGTCTATTGCAATCTATTCTTATCTATCTATCTATCTATCTGTCTATATATTTATCTATCTATCTATCTCGGTCTATTCTTATCTATCTATCTATTGCGGTATATCCTTATCTATCTATCTATCTTTCTTTCTTTCTATTTCGGTATATCCTTATCTATCTATCTATCTATCTCAGTCTATTGCAATCTATTCTGGTCTATCTATCTCGGTCTATTCTTATCTATCTATCTATCTATCTATCTATCTCGGTATATTCTTATCTATCTATCTATCTCAGTCTATCGCATTCTATTCTTATATATCTATCTTGGTCTATCTATCTATCTATCTATATGTCTGTCTGTCTATCTCGGTCTATCTATCTATCTATCTCAGTCCATCACAACCTATTCTTATCTATCTATCTATCTCGGTCTATTCTTATCTATCTATCTATCTCGGTATATCCTTATCTATCTATCTATCTATCTCGGTTTATTCTTATCTATCTGTCTATCTCAGTCTATCGCAATCTATTCTTATTTATCTATCTATCTATCTGTCTATCTATTTATCTATCTATCTCGGTCTATTCTTATCTATCTATCTATCTATTTCGGTATATCCTTATCTATCTATCTATCTATCTATCTATTTCGGTATATCCTTATCTATGTATCTATCTATCTCGGTCTATTCTTATCTATCTATCTATCTATCTATCTCTGTATATTCTTATCTATCTATCTATCTCAGCCTATCGCGATCTATTCTTATCCATCTATCTATGTATATATATATATATATATATATATATATATATATATATATATATATATATATATATATATATATATATATCGGTATATTCTTATCTATCTGAAGGCTGCAAAGGTTTTAGAAGATTAGAAGAGCCACATTCTTAAGAGATATGGCACAGAGAAAAACATGTGGTTTTGTTCATTTGTTTCGTTTTGGATATAAAGATTGGGCCGAGTCGTGTGAAGAACAAAGCCTCAAAATAAAATCCAAAGAAAAATCTCCAATGTTACTGGACTTAATCTGGCCTCTCTTCTTCAGTCACTTTGCCACCGTCGTAATATAGCTTCACTGTGTCTTTTCTAGAAATACTTTGATAGTAATTGATCTGATGAACAATTTCACCCCAGACAAGGCAATAAAGCGACTAAGACGGACGGGGGTTACTGAGTGTTAGAGAATATGATTTCAAAAAAACCATAAAGTTGAAAGAAATATAATTGAACAACAAACTAAAACGACAGACGATAACGACTGACATTCGATTTATTTATTTCAAGATCAAACTTAACTTAAAAGCAAGAAGCAGGAAGATAGTTGCACAAGCGAGAGGTGCGAGAGAAGAAACTGTTGGCATAGAACTTCCGGTTACATCTAGCCATTTCAATTGTAAAATGAAGAGAGCTTGCCGATAGATAGATACATACATAGATAGATAGATAGAGAGATAGATAGATAGATAGATAGATAGATAGATAGATAGATAGATAGATAGATAGATAGATAGATAGACTGAGAAAATAGATTGAAAACATTTGCAACAAAAAAAAATGGCTTTGGACAATGGAAGAACATTCGAATGATCCATCACAAAATTCTTTACGATCGTATCGCAGAATTTAACACAGAGGATATTACAAACAGTAAGAGAAAAAAAAAGTTTATATGGATATGCATTATCAATCAGGAAGAAAGTTATTGTCAGTGGTCAGGTATTAATCTAATTGTTACTAACAAAATAGGGCTATTATATGTATGATAGATAGACATTTTTACAGGGTGCGAGTTCTAACTGAGGACATTTTTAGTATGTTAAATAAACAGAATATCTTAGCATACAATGTATATATTTAATTCAAATTGACACAAATATCCTTCATGATACTTCTTTATCTAATTATTCTCTTAAATCACCTTTGGCTTCAATGAATGCTTCTATTCAGGCTCGAAACCGTCCACAAGCTGCAATTCCCTAGTTCTATTCATTTTGGACATCACCTGGACAATGGCGGCCTTCAGTGCAGCTATGGTACTATGAGGATGTCGATTAGTCTCCCTTTCAACGACGCTCCACGCGTAATAGTCCATAGGATTTAAATATGGCGAGTTAGTGGGGGTCACATGATCGTAAAAATTCTCTGATAACCAATCCTGGGTTACAATAACTTTGTGAAAAGGTGAAGAGTCTTGTTGAAAGACATATGACCTTCCATTGCATACTTTATTTATCCAGGGCTTAACAACCGTTTTAAGAACATTAACGTATCCAGAAGCATTGACCCTAAAACCTTGTGGGAAAATGTAAGGTGGCATGACATGACCTTCACTGCTCACAACCCCTAAAACCATCACAGTATCCGGGTATTTGGTGTGCATCACCTTGGGTACATCAGAAGGAGATGCACATAGCCACCTGTCATTCCGTCTGTTTGTTTTCTGATCTTGGTCAAAGTTTTTTTCATCAGAGAAAAACCAAAGCATGCCATGTTCGTGAGGATTTTTCAGCAACCGTTTTGAACGCATGAGACGGTTTTCCTGTGTCATCGCCGATATGAATTGGCCTTTCCTCATTCCATCGGACTTATATCAAATGCCCTGATGTACCACGGTTCTGATAGTCCACTCTGATACCTGGAGTTCTTTGGCGATAGACCCCACTGATCTTCCGGGGTTCTCATCGATGATGTTTTGAACATCCCGTATAAATTCTGGTGTTCTCACGATATCAGAGCGATGTGAATGCTTTTGTTTTCTTTTTGCTACAGGGGAAACATTGCCAGCACATCCGTCTAGCTCCAACCGAACCTTATGAACAAATGATCTGTCAACATGTAAAAAGTTACTGATTTTTAAATCACTATGTTTTGCAGCTAAAGCAACAAAGACTACATGTTTTTTTCATTTCTTGGGTTAACATCTTCCTCTGACTGGGTTATCTGAAATTAAAAAAATAATATTATAAATGATTAGAGTGTGTAGTGAACTTAAAACAATATGTCCTCAAATAGCACTCGTGCCCATTAATAGAAATGCATTGCAAATGAGAAAGAAAATTATTGTCGGAAATTCATGCAAGTATTACTGATAGAATAGTCAGTATAATAGATAAACATTTACTGAAAGAGTGCATTGCAAATGAGGGTGGAAGGGATTGTCAGTGGTCAGGAATTAATACAAGAGTTACTATGAGGCTAGTGCTATTATATGTATAATAGAGAAACATTTACTATAGAATTGCATTGTAAATAAGGAATAAAGGGATTGTCAGTGGTCAGGAACTCATGCAAGCGTTAATGAGAGGCTTATGCTAATATATGAATAATAGATAAATATTTACTGTCAGAATGCTCTGACCAAGAATTAATGAAAGCGTTACTGAGAGAACAGTGCTATTAAATGTATAATAGAGTATTATTGCTATAGAAATGTGTTTCAAATGAGTAAGAAGGGGATTGCCAATGGTCAGGAAATAATGCAAACATCACTGACAGAATAGGGCTATTATATACATAATTATTTTCTCTATTCTTTTTTTTTTGAATTGTCATTATTTTTGACAGACACACCCATCTGCCCGAGTGTAGTCTTAATCTAATATGGATGTGTGTTAATCACCACAGTCAACTGGACGGGGCGAAAGCAGATTTTGCTAATAATATATCATCCACGACGGAAATCAATGCTTTGTCCCGAGCCCCAGGCCAGATGATCCATCAAACTTGCTTTGTTTCCAGATAATGACGCATTCTTGGCAATTTAAGCCTATTAATGTATTGGTCAGCGTAGAGGCCATGAGACAAGAGCAAAATATGACAGGGCGACTGACCACCGTTAGATGGACAAAAAGGACATTGTTTGTATTGAGTGAAAATAATCCTACTTAGGCATGAACTTAAATGTACCTTGATCATATCTCTTAGGAGCTCTTTCTATTTGTCGGCAACTATCTATATATCTATCTATCTGTCTATCTATCTATCTCAGATTTTTATCTATCTATTTCTCTCAGACTTTGATTCATCTATGGTAAATTTGCTTTTCAATCCCCAAGCTAAATATCGATTAATATTTTTCGAAATCATCACATTTCCGTATGAATGTACATGCTGAACTCGAATTAATAATTACAATTCTGATAAAACCTAACATTTTGGAGTAATCGACCAGAAAAACTCGGATTTAATCGTGGTCATTCGCCCACAATTACCGGCTATGAAGAATCAGATTCAATGCGGATCTCTTACATTCGTTTCCGTAGCGCAATCATAACTTTTTGGCCTATTTACTGTTTCACTGCTTTTACTCGTCAAGAGTGGGCTGAAAAGTTGATAGTCTGACTATGAAGGGATGATGCTTGGGTTGCGGAATTAATTTCAAGGCTTGTCAATAACTGCATTGTTTCTTTCCAAGTTCGAGGGTGGGTTGAAAAGTTCATAGTCTGACTATGAAGGAATGATGCAAGGGTTGTGAAATTTATTTCAAGTCTTGTCAATAACAGTTAGAATTCGAAATAGGCACGTTAGAATTACAGTACAGTGTTAGAATTCGAAATAGGCACGTTAGAAGTACAGTACAGTGTTAGAATTCTAAATAGACACACTAGAAGTATTGTACACTACGAGAATTCTAAATAGGCACGTTAGAAATACAGTACAGTATTAGAATTCTAAATAGGCACTTTAGATGTAGAGTACAGGGTTAGAATTATTAATGGGCACACTAGAAGTATTGTACACTGCTAGAATTCTAAATACGCACGTTAGAATTATAGTACAGTGTTAGAATTCTAAATAGGCACGTTAGAAGTACAGTACAGTGTTAGAATTCTAAAATTGCACATTAGAAGAATTGTAGACTACTAGAATTCTAAATTTGAACGTTAGAAGTACAGTAAAGTGTTAGAATTCTATATAGGCAAACTAGAAGTATTGTACACTGCTGAAAATCTAAATAGGCACGTTAAAAGTACAATACAGTATTAGAAGTATAAATAGGCACGTTAGAAGTAGAGTACAGTGTTAGAATTCTAAATATGTACGTGAGAAGAACAGTACAGTCTTAGAATTCAAAATAGGCACGTTAGAAATAAAGTACAGTGTTAGAATTCAAAATAGGCACGTTAGAAATAAAGTACAGTGTTAGAATTCTAAATAGGAACGTTAGAAGTAGAGTACAGTGCTAGAATTATAAATAGGCACGTTAGAAGTACAGTACAGTCTTCGAATTCTAAATAGGAAGGTTAGAAGTAATGTACAGTGTTAGAATTTTAAATAGGCACACTAGAAGAATTGTACACTACTAGAATTCTAAATAGTCCCGTTAGAATTCGAGTACAGTGTTAGATTTTTAAATAGGTACGTTAGAAGTACAGTCCAGTCTTAGAATTCTAAATAGGCACGTTAGAAGTGCAGTACAGTGTTAGAATTGTAAACAGGCACGTTAGAAGTACAGTACAGTGTTAGAATTCTAAATAGGCAAAATAGAAGCATTGCACACTGCTAGAAATCTAAATAGGCACGTTAAAATACTGTACAGTGTTAGAATTCTAAATAAGCGGGTCAGAAGTAAAGTAAAGTGTTAGAATTCTAAATAGGCACACTAGAAAAATTGTACACTACTAGAATTTTAAATAGGCACGTTAGAAATAGAGTACAGTTTTAGAATTCTAAATAGGTACGCTAGAAGTACAGTAGAGTATTAGAATTTTAAATAGGCACTTTAGAAGTAAAGTCCAATCTTAGAATTCTAAATAGGCACGTTAGAAGTAGAGTACTGGGTTAGAATTCTAAATAGGAAGGTTAGAATACAGTACTGTGTTAGAATTCTAAATAGGCACACTAGAAGTATTGTACTCTGTTAGAATTCTAAATAGGCACGTTAGAAGTACAGTAGACTGATTGAATTCTAATAGGCAGGTTAGAGGTACAGTATAATTTCAGAATTCTAAATAAGACGGTTAGTCGTACAGTACAGTGTTAAAATCCTAAATCGGCACGTTAGAATAAAGTACTCTGTTAGAATTCTAAATAGGCACGTTAGATTTACCGTACAGTGTTAGAATTCTAACAGGCACCTCAGAAGTAGAGTAAAGTGTTAGAATTCTAAATAGGCAAGTTAGAACTACAGTACAGTGTTAGAATTCTAAATAGGCATGTTAGAAGTACAGTAGAGTGTTAGAAATTTAATAGGTAGATCAGAAGTACAGTACAATGTTAGAATTCTAATGAGGCACGTTAGACATACAGTAGTGTTAGAATTCTAAATAAGCACGTTAGAAGTACAGTAGACTGTTAGAATTCTAAATAGGTACGTTAGAAATAGAGTACAGTTTTATAATTCTAAATATGCACGTTAGAAGTAGAGTACAGGGTTAGAATTCTAAATAGGTACGTTAGAATTAGAATGCAGTGTTAAATTTCTAAACCGGCACGTAGAAGTACAGTACCGTCTTAGAAGCATTGTCCACTGCTAGAATTCGAAGTAGAGTGTTAGAATTCTAAATCGGAACGTTAGAAGTAGGGTACACTGTTAGAATACTAAATAGGCACGTTAGAAGTACAGTGCAGTGTTAGAATTCTAAATAGACACACTAGAAGAATTGTACACTATTAGAATTCTTAATAGGCACGTTAGAATTACAGTACAGTGTTAGAATTCTTAATAGGCACGTTAGAATACAGTACAGTGTTAGAATTCTAAATAGGCACACTAGAAGAAATGTACTCTGCTAGAATTCTAAATAGGCACGTTCAACGTACAGTACAGTGTTAGAATTCTAAATAAGCACGTTAGAAGTGGAGTACAGTGTTAGAATTCTAAATAGGCACACTAGAAGAAATGTACTCTGCTAGAATTCTAAATAGGCACGTTCAACGTACAGTACAGTGTTAGAATTCTAAATAAGCACGTTAGAAGTGGAGTACAGTGTTAGAATTCTAAATAGGCACGTTAGAATTACAGTAGAGTGTTAGAATTTTAATAGGCAGATCAGAAGTACAGTACAATTTTAGAATTCTAATTAGGCACGTTAGACGTATAGTACAGTGTTAGAATTCTCAATAATCACGTTAGAAGTACAGTAGAGTGTTAGAATTCTAAATAGGCACGTTAGAAGTACAGTACAGCTATGTGAGCGGTGGCTTTGGCCCTTAGCTGCTTTAACCATGCTCAACAGGTCTGTGTCGTACGAACCATACGAAACACACACTGGTCCTCCAGGTTGGGGGTCGTGCGGTGGGCTAACAACCTACTCATTTAAAAACTAGCTCGTTACAGAAACCTCAATGGTATCTTCAAACAACGACATGGAAGAGGAAGAGTCCTACAAAGTGGAACGTATGATGTGTGCTGGTGAAAATCCCCTGGGAAGCTAGTGCCACCTCTGAAAACTTATCCCACAATATTAAAAAAAAATTAATTAGTCCCTTTCCACAATGATTTTGGTAATATTTATACCCAGACCAACGGCGTCGCTATGGGTAGCACTCTCGGCCCTTTATTTTCAAATTTTGGTGATTTTTCTAAGCTAGCTTAGATGTGGCACAGGGCCAAAATCGCATCTTAATCCAAACCAAGTTCGTTAATAACATTATAGAACTTTTGAAAAATTTGAAAAAATTCCTTGAAATAAAAATCAATAAAAAAATTCCATTTCTAGATATTTTTATCGACTATAAAAGTTCATAATTTTTACCCCATTTCTGTATAAAATGTCTAATAATTCTCATTCTAACCTTCTAGACTCCAAAATGAATGCCCTGGAAATATAAAATTGCTATCGTTAATAAAATAATCCAAAGAGCTAAACTCATTTCCTCAACTAAAATAACTTTCCTTAAAGAATTAAATAAAATAAAACAAACATTTATCAATAACCGTCTTGATGGCGTGTCACCTGAACGTGGTAGGACGACTTGCGTGCTCAGTCACCTCCAGAGCTATGTAGGCTAGTGATTCGGCCCTTAGCAGGGCCAACCAAGTTCCACAGGTCTGTGTGGTTCGAGCCATACAAAACACACACTCTGGTCCTCCAGGTTGCGGTGTGTGCAGTAGGCTAACAAACTACTCACTTAAAAAAACTAGCTTGTTACAGAAACCTCAGTGGTATCTTCAAACAACAACATGGCCGAAGAAGAGCCCTCCAAAGTGGGGCATATGGGTAAAAGATAATATACGTGCGTAAAAAAGGGGGATGGATTTTCTATTTATTAATCCGACAGATTTTAATTACTTGAATATTATTTTTAGGGATACTCTTATTTAAGTAGATAGACGCTCCGTTTATTTATTAAATAGTATATTTATTTTCGTCTAGTCGCTTGTTTATTTGAGAAATCTTATTACACAAAAATATGCGCTCTCCAGCAGAATTCGAACCTGCGTCCCCCCCAGGGAAAACCGGCATTAGATCTAACGTACTTTGACCTATCAGCTATATTGATGGCCAAACAAAGTTGAAAGGTGCCTTTAAAAACAGATTCTGACTCTTGAAATAAATATAACTGCTCAGTTTCCTATCTTAACATAAACCACACAATCTGAAAAGTAAAGGGGTGATTTTTTTTATTTTAAAGGCACGATTGTCCGGAGAGCGCAATTTTTTTTTCTCTAAGGAGATTTATTTATTTATTATTGATTACTTTATTATATGCTGTTGATTATTATTATTATTATTATTATTAATATTATTATTATTATCATCATCATCATCACCACCACCATATAAAATATAGAAATTAGAATTAGTTATTGTTGTAACATATCTACGGGCGATAATAGGTATATTCACATAAATACAGTAGTAAAATACTGTATGTTGGCAGAAAAAATAGCTATACCTAGCAAACCACAGTACTATACGGATGACTATTTCAGTGTCTTATTACGTTGGAATTTTTGCTTTAGTCTAGCCTAAGTTTACAAATAGTTAAGTTTATTACTTTTATTTTGTTGAACTTTTGAATTTCTCTGTTTTCCTTTTTCATTTGTGTGTACCTGTTTCATTTGTTCACTTTTGCTTTTTCTTTTAAGTTTGTTTCCTTATTTTGTTTTTTTAAATCCCTTTTTCCGTTTTATTTCAGTTTTTATTTTTTCGTATTATTTTAATTGTTGTTGCGCTTATTTTCCACATCTCGTTTTATTTTGTTTGTTTTTTGACTTTGGTTTGTCTTTCGTCAGATTTTTTCTTTCGTTTTTAAGAACAAGCCCATTTTTATAAAGGCGAACCGTTATTTGTTGAGCCGTGGTGGTTTTGTGCCACCATGGCGGAAATTTCAAACGCACCAGCGGTGCTAATACAAAATAAATCGCTGCCAAAAAAATGCCTGGGCGGAGAACAAGCCAAAGAAGGAATCGGCAACTTACGATGAATAACGAGTCAAATATGAAATGTTTGAGCAAGGGAACGAGTTTCTGACGATACCGGAAGCCCTGGATGAAGTTAATGCAGGGATTATTTCCCTGCTGACAACCGGCATAAAAATTCGGAGATTGATTGGGGACAGCAGGAAAACTATGGATGGGGCCATAAAAGTCCTAAATATCACGCCTAAAGTTTTAGCGAGAAAATCCCATGCAAAGTGGGACCTTCTCTTAGCCACGGAACAAGAGGCGAAACAGCTCGCCGGAAGTATCCTGACAAGAGCAGCAGTAAGACCACAGACAGGGTACATAGACACCCGACGAACAAAAATCACAGTTCATAGGGTACACGTGGATACATGTGAAAACCGTATGGGGGCCTTTTATCGAAGTATGGACAAGTAGAAGTAGTGTCCTCCAGCATAAGCAAGTCTGGAATTGCCACAGGGGACATGGTGTTACACGTAACACAGACCCGTCGGGCTTTTGGAGAAATACCAAATGTATTTGTATGGCGTGAGAGGGGAATGTTGTCGAGTTTCCTCAGCGAGTGTCGGTCAGCCTTGAAGGTCATTCCTCGTTTCAGTGACCTTTCTCGGAGTTAGAGACTATTGTATCATGAAATAGTCGAGTGGGTGGCGAGGGATTCTCTGTGTGACTGGCTCGGCTTGTCGGTATCAGCGTTGCACTCTTTCGGTCCTGGGCTCCAGCGGCAAATTTTCTCAGCAACCCTGAGCTTTCGCTTAGCTGGCGATTCATTCGGAACGTGCTACCTCTGAATGACGTACTCTTCAGATGGGCCAAGGCAGATTCTCCATGATTTTCTCTTGTACGTTCATATCTGCTCAATGCGTATCCAAATGTAAACAAATGACGTCACACATTATGAAATGGACAAAGTCCGGCAATTAAAATGTCTTAAAAATAATTGTCGGACTTTATCCATTTCATAATGTGTGACGTCATTTGTTTACATTTGGATATCGCCATGAGCAGATATGAATGTACGTGAGAGAATCATGGAAGATTGTAGTTTAAAGATAGTAAAATCGACCTTCCTAAACGAACGCTCCTCTGTGGCGAAATCGGTTAAAGGCACATCAGGCTATATGACTGTTCCGTATAGGATACAGGTTCGATTCCTGTTGAAGGACGCATATTTTCTATGATAATTTCTCGGTAAATGTTATTTAATTCTGTTTACTTAAATATTTTTTTTCTATAAAAAGAATGTATAAACATAAAAATGTCTTTAAAATAATTATCGGACTTTGTCCATTTCATTATATATATATATATATAATGCAAGTTTTAAATATTCATTATTTAGATTTTATTCGCTCTAATATTTCGTCAGCTACTTTCATCCAATCGTTGATGTAAATCCAAATATATATATATATATATATATATATATATATATATATATATATAAAAAACACCTGAAAAGTTGCAAATTTAAAAAAATTGAATGTTTTTTGTGAAAGTATTTATTTATGTTTTATATATATATATATATATATATATATTTGATATTTCAGATATAATATTTGATATTTCAGATCAGCCCCGAATTTTTGTCTGACGAAAGATCGGGGCCAACCTGAAATATCAAATATATATATATATAAATATAAATAAATACTTTCACAAAAAAAAACATTCAATTTTTGTTTTTAATTTGCAACTTTTCAGTTGTTTTTTCTATATTATATACATATTAAGAAAGTATACGTGACTTCTCATTATGCTATATATATATATATATATATATATATATATATATATATATATATATATGTGTGTGTGTGTGTGTTGATTAAGGTGAAATATTCATTCGGTTTAATAAGTAAATATCATAGACATTTCTTTTCTTTTCAATATCTTTCTTTCTAGACTCCATTTTCAGCCACTATCTTTTGCCATATTTCAGCGAACGGAAAAATTTAATTGACCTCGACATTTTATCTTTCTTGTCAGAGAACTTATCTATTTTCCTTTTGCAGATTTCAAGAGAACTGAATTTTAATTTTTTATTTATTTGTAAGACAAATGCCAGCTCGAACTTGTATTATCTATAAATACGTGCATTTTTGGTAATAGATATTGCACTGGAATTTCCCACCAGACCGTCAAAGGAACTTCGATGCAATGGTGGTCTGGCATTACTCTCCCGACTATCGAATTCAGAAGTACGTGACCTCGAATCTTCATCCGGCATTGTATGCGCCGAAACGAGAACTTCGGGATATATGTATATATAAATAATATTTGGTTTCGAAGCAGTCTCTTACACATCACAGACAGAATGTAAGATCCACTTATTGGGCCCCGAACGACATCAACGATTGGCTGAAAGTAGCTGACGAAATATTGCAGCGAATACAATGTAAATAATAAATATTCAAGTCTTGCATTATTTAAACGCTACACCCTCTTCATTACATGGAAGAATTAAAAACTGACAGGTAAACTTTAGGCTTTTATTTCATGTTGCCAAAGAAATACGTGTTTTGACGTCATTTTCAATTCAGAGTTATCTTAGACTAGTGTTGTATTCTTAAAGTGGTTACAAACAGACAAAGGTGGTACTCGATTCAAGGAACAGCAACACACGCGTAGATGAAAGAAGAGAGATTTATTTTAA
This sequence comes from Acanthosepion esculentum, assembly GCA_964036315.1. NCBI lineage: Eukaryota > Metazoa > Mollusca > Cephalopoda > Sepiida > Sepiidae > Acanthosepion > Acanthosepion esculentum. Next base: position 90,102,640 of record OZ038495.1, on the reverse strand, counting down.
AAGAGAATATGCTACTGAAAGACGAGGAAACGGAAGGCAGGCTAGTAATTCCCGAAGCAAACCCCCAGGTATATTCTGTGCTCACCATATATAGCTACTGATATAGTCAGTCCACATAGGCGATAGGGAGTGTGGGATATTCCATTACAACAACTAGTTGCTAACCAAGACTAAAGAATTTAATCTGCTCGGCAATTTAACCTATAGCTTGGAAGAGAAAAGACGAATTATACATACACACGGACAAACACTCACACACACATATATATATATATATATTAAGACATTTTTATGTTTATACGTTCTTTTTATAGATACAAATATTTAAGTAAATGCTCTGTTTATAATAAACAGTATTAATAACATTTACCAGGATGAATGTCCGAGAAATTGTCATAGAAAATATACGTCCTCCGACAGGAATTAAAACTGTATCCTATACGGAACCGTCATATAGCCTGTCGTGCCCTTACCACTGGGCCACAGAGGAACGTTCGGTTAGCAAGGTCGATTTTACTGTTTTTAAACAACAATCTTCCATGATTCTCTTACTGTTGTGGAGTTATTTCCACAATAGAACTTGTAGTCGGACTAAATGCGTCCTAATTGGGGTAAACGTACAGAAACGTTAGGAACTTGTAATAAAGTGTTACGCAGAGTAATCGAGTTGTGGTCGCTAATCACTTCTTCTCGACTACCTACTGATTCCTACTTATAATAGGTGGGAGAGTCTATTACCTATAGACTAGGTGACTTCCACTATAATACTTACGTACAGTCATAATGTCCAGTTTGTCGTACTGATATATATATATATATATATATATATATATATATATATATATATATATATGTATATATGTATATATATATATATATATATATATATATATATATATATATATATATATGTATATATGTATATATATATATATATATATATATATATATACGACAATCTGGAAAAGTCTACTTGTGACGCGTTGCTTCCTTTTCATTGTCCGATGAAATACTAACGGTAAAACTCGTCACAAATAAACTTTTCTAGTTTGTCATACCTTAGTATATATATATATATATATATATATATATATATATATATATATATATATATATATATATATATCTTATAATTTTATCATATAGACAAAACCATTTTACTCACAACAAAGATGCAACTTGGTTTCAGTGCATTTTAACTGCACATCTACGGGTGAGGGTCTATGATAAAGGCGAATGCCACTGTTTCACACTTTCTCAACTTTACTTCTACAGGCCGTAGCCCAACATATCATACCATATTGGAATCAGGCTGGCTCCGTGAACAAATTAAAATCATTCCGGGCCAGTTCCGGATCAGCAATCATGACAATTTAGATTTCCAAGTTGTCATTACTTCTATAGTTTGCGTCAATTTTTTTACAAGATTTTTGTGACGAATTTTTTTGATACGATATCAATTTTTATAACTTGAAAATACATTTGGGAATAATCGAAATCAATTGCGAAATCCAGTGAAATAAAAATAATTGTTTGTACGGAAAGTAAGGACCTACTTACATCAAGTTTTCTTCAAATGAAGTGGCGGGGAGGAATTTACGTTGAACTTTTAAAAGATAAGCATAAATATTAATGCAGTACTTAAATGCAGCGATCAAGTTTTAGTTCTTCTGTAATTTATTGTTGTTTCTCGCATATACTCCTCCCTACATAATCTGATTAACGCCCAAATCAAGGACCCTCCACAGCTAGCTTAAATGCCGCCCGATGGGTGAGCTTTTAAGCTAATATATATATATATATATATATATATATATATATATATATATATATATATATATATATATATATATATTACAAAGAGTTAATCATACCTTGAATCAATTAGCAATATTAATGCAATTATTGGTGAAATCCCTTCGCTAGTAGACATAATTATAAGCATTATACTACTAATAATGATGAGATCCTTATGTATAAAATGGATATGGTGTATTTTTTAATTCAGCTAGTACTTTCAAATGCTTCATGCATTCATCTTCAGGCTGTATTTTTTTCCTTTAGAATCAAAACTGGAAGACGAAATAAATGTGTTTTTCCGACCGAAAGATGTTTTTAAGAATGAGCTATTTATAAACGGCTTGTAGTTTTGGAGCGTGCAAATCGCAACGCTAAAGTTCAAATATTACAAGTGAGAATTATATATAATATATATATATATATATATATATATATATATATATATATATATATATATATATATATCTGTGTGTTTGTGTGTATTTACATATATATATATATATATATATATATATATATATATATATATATATATATATATACATACATGTATATATACATACATATATACGAGGGTCATTCAATAAATAAGGTCTTAAAAAGCCAATTGCACATGACACCTTACAAGCTACAGTTAACCCAACAGTTGCAGGACACTGATAAACCAGCTCGTCGTGACTTTTGCATTGCAATGCAAGAGAAGTTGGCAGATGACGGATTTGATGTGTGCCGTGTGACCAACGGTGCTCACATTGAACATCTTTGAACATTCCAGGCAAAACTTGAGATTAAATTCTTTCAGAATATGTCAGGCGCGTTTTCATATCCTTAATAGTTTTAGAGATATTCAATGTGAAAATGTGCCCAAGACTTTTGGAACACCCTGTATATCGACACCTTTATACACATCTCTATCCATAAAAGGCAGGCTGTGCGTGTGTGTGTGTGTGTGTGTGTGTGTGTGTGTGTGTGTGTGTGTGTGTGTGTGTGTGTGTGTAACGAATGCACGACCGCAATTTTCGACGTATTTGCACCAAAATTTACATGCACATGCTCCAAGAGAGAGGGAAAGCCAAGACCGACTTGGCAATTCCCAACTCCCATCGATTGGCTGCCACGAATAGGCAGGAAGATTCTACTGGCCAGCGTGAGAGCCAACAGCTGAAAGACACGAATGTTAACTAGGATGCAAGCATGCAAAAAGAAATCGATAGCTGCATTCGTCACAAGTGGGAAAAATTTAAATCTGCATGGCACTTTACTCCAATTGGCTCATTCGCATGCTTAAACTCAACGTTGATTCTGATTCCGCAGAACTGGGTTGGGTACGAAAAAGTATTTGTTGTTAACATTCTTTTTTCATTTGGTTTTTCCAGTTACGAGTCCTTTTTTAAAGTTGATCGTTTTGTGTTCATTTTGTTTAGTTCTTTTTTCGTAACAGATTTAATGTTTAGTATAGAGCTTAGAAAAAATTTGCACTGTGAGATAGGCAAGAAGTAAGGCAGGTAACAACATCAGCACGGCAAAGGACACTCCTTTAAAGGCAAGGTAGGGCAAAAATATTTTAAGTCAAGTCGTACGATTTTTTAATCAAGCACGGGCAACGCCGGGCCATGCTGCTAGTATAAAATTAATCATTTTTTAATACTAGAGGTCGTTGAAGTCGAGTGGACGTTTCTATTTATGATGTAAACATACAGTTTTAATTTAATAAAATCATCACTTAACCGCTATAAATTAATACTGAATTTTAAACGATTTAGCATCTTATAAATTACTCTAATTAAAATTTTAAAAATGATGCAAATAATCCTTCTATTTATTATTCATCGACATTTTGTTTTCCATAACATGTCATATTAATCAAAGCAATTAAAAGATTTTCTAATTAAATAATGTTTTATCTTTATTGTATTTTTTATTTTACAATTAAGGGCAGATTTTCCTTAATTGCATGTCCTGTTTGACAAAAAGAAGAAAAAAAGTAAATTAATGACTCCTGAGTATTTAGATACAAAGGGGTCCCCGGGAGAGGACACATCACACCCCACTGAATGTTTTACCCTTTGATTTAAATTAAATTTAAATTTGAACAGGGCAATGATGCATACCCAAAACATAGAAGGAGAAAGCCAGAAGATAGAGGTCACATTTGCATGATCATTGGGTAATAATGAAATGCATCATTTTTCTCCACAAATTATAACAATAATTTCAAATCTGTTCCATGCAAAGCGCAATTGAGTGTTGTCTCCAATGTTTATTTTTTATATTTATATTTATATACGCTCTATCTCTGATATTGAGCACTTTATCCCATAAATATAGCACACTTTAAAACAATATTTCTTCATCTATATATATATATATATATATATATATATATATATATATATATATATATATATATGTATGTGTGTGTGTGTGTGTGTGTATTTAGGCAGAAATCCTTCTTTCATGCACATTTCACTAAAAACGACTGACAAGGTGCTTTTTTTAGTTTTTTAAATAATCTAATAATGTTTTTCTTTTCACATGATAAATTATATAAAACATGCATATAACAAACTATTTTAAATTCTAACAGTTGAAATATAATCCTTGAAAATGGCTAAAGGTATAGCCGAAAGCGCTCGGATAAAAAGAACATTCGGACAGTTTCTATATAATTTA
>OZ038495.1:90075667-90090667 GCA_964036315.1 Acanthosepion esculentum | reverse complement strand
TCTATCTGTCTGTCTATCTATCTATCTCAGTGTGTTCATATCTATCTATCTATCTTTGTTTTTATCTATCTCAGTTCCTATCTATCTATTTATCTGTATATATATATACACAAACACACACACACATATATATATATATCAGTTCCTTTCTCTCTCTCTCTCTCTCTCTCTCTCTCTCTCTCTCTCTCAGTGTGTTCATATCTAGCTATCTCTCACACTGACCATATCTATCTATCTATCTATCTATCTATTATTGCATTCTGAAAAACGTCTGTAATAGCCACACTCTCTTTATTCTTCGCATCACAATAGAGTAATTATTGCCGAAATTTATTTGTCTCTTACGTCTCGCGAGTGATACCATAACGATTTCTCGTGCGTGCAGTGTACTGCTGTCGTCTGCATGTGATAGCTTATCAAGAAAATACACAAAACTTTACACGCACACCCACATACATTCACGCACACCCACATACATTCACGCACACCCACATACATTCACGCACACCCACATACATTCACGCACACCCACATACATATGAACGAATGAACGAACACACGAACACGCTTAATGCTTACAAAACATGACTTTTTAAAAACCTTGGTAGCATTTTAGCCATTTTCATAAAATCTATTTTTAGAATACCTCATTAAAGGTAAGTTATAATTATGAATTTTTAAAAAAATGCATTATTTAGATTAACCGATGTGTCTGAATTAATTTAATGGTGTGTTTGTTCCTTTCTGGTCTTTTGAACAAGAGTAAAGTTTTATCCATTGTTTCCTGTTTAGGACTGCGTTTCAAGTTCCTTCAACACTGTACCTCTGACGTCTCCACCTGAAATCTGAGATTTTATTCAGTCATTTATATTATTTTTACTTTCCCAACAGGAGTAGATTTGTTTGCCTATCGTCTGGTTCACACTCCGCCCCATGTTTTTTTTTTTTTTTTAACAGCATTAGATGTTCATCATGTGTTTCCTGTTCAGGACCGAGTTTCCGTTTCCTTCTAAAATCTACTTCAACTCTATACTTCTAACGTTTCTACCTAAACTCTAAAATTGTATTTACTGTTTATTTTCTTTCCTCAATAGAAGCCGATAGGTTCGCTTTTCGCCCGGTTCACATTCCTCCACTGTAATTTGAACAAGGTTAGAGGTTTATCCCTTTTTTTCCTGTTTACGATAGGCTTTCCGGTTCCTTCTAAAGTGGACTACAACTTTATACTCTTTTAAAAAGTTATCTACTAATAAAATATTGACCTCTTCAAGTGAGCTTTTATCTTTTCCACATAGCCTCAATAAATTCACTTCTTGACCATTTTTACAACTCCACACAATAAACCTCTACTTTGAGTTGCTCTTAGGCGTTGTATGGGGTCAACATTAAAGGTTTATGCCTTCATCCTGTTTACGATAGACTTTTCTGTTGCTTCTAAAATTGATAAAAACTCTATAATTCTAACGTCACCGCTTAGACTGTGAAATTATATTTGCTATTTATTTTTTTTAAATGGTTGCAGTTAGTTTTGTCTAACATCTGGTTCCCACTTCTTCCAGGTATTTGAACAGGAGTAGAGGTTTAGCCCTTTTTTTCCAGTTAAGGATTGGATTTCCGGTCCTTCTAAATCTTTTTTCATTCTCTTTAACTCCCAGTAGCCCCTTGCGTCTTAGTAGCATTCTCGCATTGTTTGGGGTAAATTAATATATATATATTTATATTAGCTTCAAAGCTTCCCTATCGGACGGCATTTCAACTAGCTCCTCTGGAGGGCTCTTGATAGGGCCTTCATCACAATAGATAGGGAGAGGTAGATAGGCAACAATAAACTACAGAAGAACTCAAAATTGATCGCTGCATTTAACTATTGAATTAATATTTAAGCTTACCCTGTCGCCACTTAGTTTAAAGACAATTTGATGTACGTAGGTCCTTATAAAAATTGGTTTTATTTCACGGATGACTTTCGCTGAATTTCGTAATTAATTTCGATCATTCTCCAATTTATTTCCAATTTATAGAAACTGTTATCGTACGAAAAAATTCGTCGGAAGAAAATCACGGGAAAAAACCGCCGAAAACAATCGCAGTAACGAAAACTTGGGAATCGAAAATTTCAGGATTGCGGGTCCGGATCCGGCCCGGAATGTTTTTAATTTGTTCAGGGAGTCGACCTGATTCCAAAATGGTTTGATATGTTAGGCTACGGGATCTAGGAGTAAAGTTGAAAAGTGTGACACACTGACAAACTGACGCTCGCATTTTATATATATATATATATATATATATATATATATATATATATAGTCAAACCTAATGAGCCAGACAAACCTACCAAGATTTCACTTAGGCAGATCGTCAGGGTCCCTTCGAGATTGATTTAACTATTAGTAAATCAAGAATTCGAACGTTTTTCGAGACGAGTATAGTTATATATATATATATATATATATATATATATATATATATATATATATATATATATATATATATATATATATATATATTTGAATTGGACATAGTCTGACAATTTATTTAAATACATTTCTATGAAAATTTCTCGGACATTCAGGCCGGTAAATGTTATTTAATACTGTTTATTATAAAAGAGAGCATTTGCTTAAATACTTGTATCTATAAAAAGAACGTTAAACATATCATAAAATGTCTTTAAATATATATATATATATATATATATATATATATATATATATATATATGAATGCTTAGGCATCGTAAAAATAATTTCATAGATCAATATTTAGCAAGGTGAATTCAGTATTCGGCCTTTCAGTATCTGTCTATATTTCTGAGATGAGATATTATGTACACTATTTACATTATTCGGACTATTGTCCTCATCTTTGTCGCCATATTTATTACAACGTTTCGGCCGTTGTACGCCCCGGCCTTCTTCTGGTGGTTGGAATGTCGAACTGAACCCTTTATTTCGCTCACTGGGGTAGACTGTTCTAGTTCCACGTGGCATATTTAATGGATCAATCGCTAAAGATGCTGGAAACATGGTTGATTCAGCTCTAGTAAGGATCACTTTCCCTGCTATATTTTATAACAATTACAACAATATATTTAGCAAGGTGAATTCAGTATGGCACAAGGCCGTATGTGTTGAGAAATATGTAAACAGAACGCGCAACTTTTAAAAATAAGGTCGCATTTTTTTCGCTTCATGGTGAGGATGCGGTCAGAACGTTCAGTGTTTAAATTGTCTGAACTTTGTAGAGAAGAGTTCTCCCACGTCAAATCTCCCGCATACAGAACCCCGAACTAAAAAAGAACGGAAAAGAAAAGAAAAGAAAAAAAGAATAAACAACAAAAGCAAAACAATAAAAACAAAATCAGATGAAGGACGCCTTCTTATTTCCAGTGTTTATTCCCAAATTAGAATCTCAATAATTGTAATGTTCATGCGACAAGTAGCATGTGGGTTGCCAACGAATTGAGCAACAGGTACTTGATTATCTGTATCTTCTAAAGGTTACTGCGGAATGAAACTTCTACCCATCGATCGATCGTTCTATTAATCACAGCTCATATCTATCTATCTATCTATCTATCTATCTATCTATCTAACCCTGTTCATATCTATCTATCTATCTATCTATCTATCTAACCCTGTTCATATCTATCTATCTATCTATCTATCTATCTATCTATCTAACCCTGTTCATATCTATCTATCTATCTATCTATCTATCTATCTATCTAACCCTGTTCATATCTATCTATCTATCTATCTATCTATCTATCAGAATTTGTTAATTATCTCAGTTCGGATCTCTCTCTCTCTCTCTCTCTCTCTCTCGCGCGCGCGCGCGCTCTCTCTCTCTCTCTCTATCTATCTATCTATCTCAGTTCGGATCTCTCTCTCTCTCTCTCTGCCCGTCTCTCTCTACTTTGTAAGTTCGTATCTGTCTAGCTATATATTTATCTCTCTACATATATTGTATCTATCTCAGTTCGAATCTATATATCTATCTGTAAGTTCTTATCTACCTATCTCACTTCCTATCTATCTAGATACACACACACACACACACACACACACATATATATATATATATATATATATATATATATATCATTTCCCATCTATCTATCTCGGATTTACGTCTCTTCTACTCCAATAGCTTCATGTCTCGCACATCTCGCCTATGGAACTCCCTTCCCTATTACTGTTTCCCTGACAAATACAATCTCCAACGGTTTAAGTGTAGCGTCAATCGACATCTCCAGCTGCCTTGATCTATCCACTTCCCTTCTCCACATCCTTTCATTTTTCATTCCTATCTGCTCTCGCTCCAAATCTTCTGTAACCCCCTTGCCTTGATCGACCCACTGTCTTTCTCTTTCACCACATCCTCTCCTTTACCACTCCTATCTGCTCTTCATCCAACCCTTCTGTAACCCCATGCGTGATAGTGGCCTCCAGCCTTGCTTGGGGTGATACGCTTAAAAAAAAAAAATCTATCTCTCCCTATATATATATATATATATCTTTGTAAGTTCGTATCTGTCTATCCATAGATTTATCTTTCTACATATATTGTATTTATCTATCTTTCTAAATATCTATCTCAATTCGAATCTATCTATCTCTATAAGTTCTTACTATCTCAGTTCATATCTATATCTATATATATATATATATATATATATATATATATATATATATATATATATATATATATATATATATATATTAGGTTGGTGCACAAATAATGTCGTTTTTTGACGTTCAACGTGAGAAAACCACATTATTTTTACACCAACCTAATATATATATATATATACACACACACAAACACACACACACACATATATATATACATATATATATATATATACATATATATATATATATATATATATCTGTTCCTATCTATATATTTATCCACCTCAAATAGGTGTATATTTCTAAAATGTGACATTTCAAACTGAAAGATAAAAGCCAAATATATTGGCGATCAATAGAAATGTATACATATAAAAACATTCCAAACGCCACCCTCATGCTGAAATTATTTAGAAAAACCTTCTTCATCTATCAGCCTTTTTCTCGATCACTGTTCTCCACAACTTCCTGTCCTACTTAGATCTTGCTCAATTTTGGCTTTTTTCTATCTTTCCTAATTCCTGTCCTTCCAATTCTTTACACAGCCACGTTAGACAGCTTATCCCCTTCTCTCCCCTTGCCTTCAATATACCCTGTGAGTGTCAGATTTTCCAAACCTTCTGTCTTCATCATGTGTCCTATAAATTTTAATTGCTTCTTTCTGATTTTTAGTATCATTGTCCTTCTTGTTTCTGTTTCCTCTGAAACCTCCTAATTACTCACATGTTCTGTCCAGGGTATTCTCAGCATCCTCCTGTAGGACCACACTTCTGTTTCGCCAAGTCTCTTACTGTCTTATTCTATATTTTTTTTAATATTAATTTCTTTGCTACAACAGCGAAAAATAAGCTATGAAATGTTTTATTGCCTCTTACTTGGGACCCGATAGATATGTCCTTGTGCCAGCGTTGCTTTAGATTGCCAAATATCTGCCGATTTGGCTCTCGAAATCTTAATACCGCTTACAAACGAATCCCTGAATTCGATGTCGTGGGACGAGTTACCGTTCGAGGCATGTATACGCCATTTATGTAGTCTAAAAATATCTTCGACAATTATAGGGAAATTGTTAGAATTGTCTTAAGTGTTATTGCTCTGGAACATAATACGAAGAGTCTTGTGTCTGAAGGCTTCAGTAGCTGAGCAAATCATGTTGAAAGTGTATTTTTAAATATTTCCCGCCAATTTCATGCACAAACAAAACCCCGAAGAGGAATATTTAAATGCCGATGTCAGAAGTTTGCTTCTTTGTGTAAGTGTTCTTAACTATGGTTATTAATATCTATCTATCTATCTGTCTATCTATCTATCTATCTATCTGTCTGTCTATCTATCTTTCTGTCTATCTATCTATCTGTTTGTCAGCCTGCCTGCCTGTCTGTTGATGCCTTCTCACTATAAACGTTATATTTAGTTACCGAGGGTATTTGAATTGGAATCACTAAAAAAGTAGACGGTGAAATTAAAGATTTACCGGCCTAGAGATTCAAAGTCTTATCAATTTTTTCAAAATATTGCGTTTAACTCGATTTAATGAATCCATATTTTGCTTGAGAATTACTATCTATCTATCTATCTATCTATCTAATTCATTTCAGTATCTATCTATCTAATTCACTTCAGTATCTATCTATCTATCTAATTCACTTCAGTATCTATCTATATATCTATCTATCTTTATATCTATCTATTTTATTCTGTTCATTTTCTTTCGATCTATCTATCTATCTATCTAATTCACTTCAGTAATTATCTATCTATCTATCTATCTCAGTCTATTCTTATCTATCTATCTATCTAATTCACTTTAGTATCTATCTATCTATCTATCTCAGTCTATTCTCATCTATATATCTATCTATCTAATTCACTTCAGTATCTATCTAATTCACTTCAGTATCTATCTATCTATCTATCTATCTATCTATCTATCTATCTATCTCAGTCTATTCTTATCTATATATCTATCTATCTAATTCACTTCAGTATCTATCTATCTATCTATCTAATTCACTTCAGTATCTATCTATCTATCTAATTCACTTCAGTATATATCTATCTATCTATCTATCTATCTATCTATCTAATTCACTTCAGTATCTATCTATCTATCTATCTAATTCACTTCAGTATCTATCTATCTATCTATCTATCTATCTATCTATCTATCTATCTATCTATCTAATTCACTTCAGTATCTATCTATCTATCTAATTCACTTCAGTATCTATCTATCTATCTATCTATCTAATTCACTTCAGTATCTATCTATCTATCTATCTATCTAATTCACTTCAGTATCTATCTATCTATCTATCTAATTCACTTCAGTATCTATCTATCTATCTAATTCACTTCAGTATCTATCTATCTATCTATCTATCTATCTAATTCACTTCAGTATCTATCTATCTAATTCACTTCAGTATCTATCTATCTATCTAATTCACTTCAGTATCTATCTATCTATCTAATTCACTTCAGTATCTATCTATCTATCTAATTCACTTCAGTATCTATCTATCTATCTATCTATCTATCTATCTATCTAATTCACTTCAGTATCTATCTATCTATCTATCTAATTCACTTCAGTATCTATCTATCTATCTAATTCACTTCAGTATCTTCTCTCTATCTGTCTGTCTATCTATCTATCTATCTATCATAATTTATTAAACACGTCTATATATACATTGTTCGTATTTGGCAAATACAATAAAACATATATTAATCAGTCTCTCGCTCTCGCTCTCTCTATTTTGTAAACAAACCAAAGTGTCGTAAACGACTACACTTCCCCCCACACCCCCACCACATATTTTCATGTTCAATACAACTTCATAACCAGGCAACAGAGGAGCACTCCGCCATATCGTACACTGCCATTATTTCTGCACACTTACAGTACACTGACAATAGTTCAAGTAAAAAAAATAATTTTATCAGCCAATTATCTTTTTAAACCGAAACTTCGACGAAGAAGTTTGTATTTCTACACAGCCCAGTCTCATAAAAATTACGGTTGGCATCATGAGAATCTATTTGAGCTAAAGTTAAAGACTGTCGCAAGACGACACTAACGAACTGGGTTGCAAGAAGCACAGTCGCTTTATAATAACACTTTTCATATACTTATTTCTTTACATCAACTAAGCCTGGTACAAGGCCAGGATTATCAAGCAACCTGTTAATGCAAATTATAATTCAACGGCTGTTCGTCAGATTATAGGTTATCCAGGCGCAAGTAAATATATATATATATATATATATATATATATATATATATATATATATATATATATATATATATATATATATAATAGGACATACCCGTGGATCGAACTCGTTACCTTAAAGAACTGTTCTTCGAGCTTCCTACTTCTCTACGGTAGGTAACCTGTATATCGTGTTGTATGATTAAGTGCCTGTGCTTTATTTTGCTTTCTTACTGTTAGAAGTTTCATAATCGGAAAGTAAACGCTGACATCTTAAGAAATAAAATGCAAAAAATGAAACCTTAATCTTCATATATATATATATATATATATATATATATATATATATATATATATATATATATATATATATATATATATATATATATATATATATTGGGGGTGCAAAATTTTCAGATAGAGTATATCTGTAAAAGAACAATATGAATAAAGACAAAAGGAAAATTTATCTTAGTCGACGCGTTTCGTTCTTTTGCGGCCCTTTATCATTTACCTTGGTAAAGGTCCTTCAGATTTCGAAACGCATTGGCTGAGATAATTTTCCCTTTTGTCTTTATTCACATATATATATATATTTTAAGACATGTTTTATGTTTGTACGTTCTTTTTATAGATACAAATATTTAAGTAAACGGTCTGTTTATAATAAACAGTATTAACGACATTTACCGGCCTGAATGTCCGAGACATTGTCATAGAAAATATGCGTCCTTCGACAGGAATCGAACCTGTATCCGATACGGAACAGTCATATAGCCTAATGTGTGATGCCATTTGTTTACATTTGGATACGCATCGAGCAGATATGAATGTACAAGAGAAAATAATGGAGAATTGTAGTTTTAAAACAGTAAAATCGACCTTGCTAACGGAAAAGCTCCTTTGTGGCTCAATCGGTAAAAGCACGTCAGGCTATATGACGGATTTTTATTATAAACAGAAAATTTACTTAAATATTTGTATCTATAAAATGAACGTACAAACATAAAAAATGTCTTAAAACAATTATCGGACTTTGTCCATTTCATAATATATATATATATATATATATATATATATATATATATATATATATGTGTGTGTGTGTGTGTGTGTGTGTGTGTGTAATAAAGCTCAATCACTAATATTCCATGGTTATAATTTATTACATTGGAATCGTAATCACGATCCAATTCATCAGACCTATAAATTCGAATTTGAATTTATATATATATATAAATGAATTTGAATTTATATATATAAATTCATATTTGAATATATAGGTCAGATGAATTGGATCGTGATTACGATTCCAATGTAATAAATTATAACCATGGAATATTAGTGTTTGAGCCTTTTTTATTATATCCTTACTCTGACCTGGACATTGAGTTCTACCTGGATTCTATCCTCTTTGAAATGTATTTATATATATATATATATGTATATATATATATATATATATATATATATATATATATATATATATATATATATATATATATATATATATTTGTATATTGACTAATATTATCAAGATATATATATGTATGTATGTATATCCTGCTTCCTTTCAGAGATTAAACAATGATGACTCTCCACCACTTCCCGCTTATTTTTGTTGCTCTAAATAACTTTTGGAACTTTGCCCCTTTCCTTTGTCCTTTTTCTGTTATCTATTCCCATAAACTCGGTAAATGAGTAATCGGTGTTTTTCCCCCTCTAGAAATCTTGCCTTCCATATGACTTATAAGTATTATATTCTCTAGGCTTTCTTTCCTCATTATGCGTCCCAGAAATTTCGCCCATCTCTTTCTGATTGTAAGTATACGTTTCCTTGCTGTTCTTAGTTTCCTTAGAACGTCCTCGTTGCTCACTTGTTCAAGTGAATTACTGAAAAGATTTTGATATTTACCCGTTTATATCTTTTTATTTCCTTCACGTTTTTCTTCGCTCCACCTCCACCCCTTTGCTTCGGACTATTCAAATTTCAAAATCTCCAAGATTAATATTCTTATTATTAGTAGTAGTGTTGTTATTGCTTTTATTAATATTAATGTTGACTAAGCAGTTTAAAGAGTAATACGTTTGAGATATTATTATTATTATCATTATTATTATTATTTTAATTTTCTTTTATATCTGGCGTTTGCACATTTCTTTCCGGATCCCGCCCAGGGACCTAAGGTTAGAAATGGCATCATGACACTTTCCACTGAAAAAATAAAAAATAAAATAAAATAATTACATAGATAAAGACCTTCGTAAAGAGTGGTCTGTACTTGTCGGAACAATTTTTTGTATCTCTTTGAGGCATGGACTTCCAGGGATCCCTTCAATTAGTCTACTGGAATCTTTTACAACCAGTCCAAGGGCCCCAACTACAACAGGGATTGTTGATGTTACCTTGTGCCACATTTTTGAGATTTCTATTTCAAGGTCCTTGTATTTTGACAGCTTTTCGAATATCTTCAAAGATACATTGCAGTCTGCAGGGACTGCCATATCAATAAGGTGGCACTTATTTTGTTTGTGGTCTTTAATAACAGTGTCTGGGCGGTTGGCTTTGATTGTTCTGTCAGTGTGTATTGTGTTGTCCCATAGAATTGTAACAGGTCCTATCTCCGTAACCGGGTCTGGGTGGTGTTCGTACCAGTTTCTTTCAGTTTCCTTCCCGTAGGAGTAGCAAATTTTCCAGTGCAGATACTGGCCCACTCTGTCATTATTATTATTATTATTATTATTATTATTATTATTATTATTATTATTATTTCCTTTGATTTCTGTTGTATACACATTTCCTTCGGGGTCACAACCAGCGAGCTAAGGTCAGAAATGGCTTCATGAGATTTTCCATTGATCATTTTTGTAAAAGAAAAAAAGAAAAAAGAAAAACGGAAACCCTAAAATCACACATATTTTACATAAATAAAGGTCTTAGTAATGCGTAAGCTGTACTTATGAGTAAATCTGTTTTGCATTTCTTTAAGGCAAGGGCTAACAAAAAAACACTCTAATAAGTCTATCGGTACCTTTTCCAATCAATCCGAGGCTTCCAACTAAAACTAGAATTACTGATGGTCTAATGGGCCACATTTTTGAGATTTCTACTTCAAGATCCTTGTATTCTGATAGTTTTTGAAGATTATTATTATTATTATTATTATTATTATTATTATTATTATTATTATTATTATTATTTCCTTTGATTTCTGGTGTGTACTCATTTCTTTCCCGGTTTTCCAGGTTAGAAATGGCATCATGACACTTTCCACTGACGAAAAAAAGATTTACATAGATAAAGCCCTTCGTAAAGTGTGGACTGTACTTGTGAGAACAATTTTTGTATTTCTTTGAGGCATGGACTTCAAGGAATCCCTTCAATTAATGTACTGGAGTCTTTTCCAACCAATCCTAGCAGCAGTAAGGCAGGTTTTGGAAGCATAGAAATGCACTCAATTTGAAAGTTGCTGTTTGACTTGATAAATAAAGACACAAAATATATCTTTCCAAAACGTTACCATTTTTTGAGGAAACGAATTTAAAAATTAAGTCTAACTTTAAAATCGTAGCGTTGGAATTTTGAAGTCAGTTTGTGAGTAAAAACCTGTAGAAATTAGGTACGTATTTCTATACATATTTTTCAGGCGATCTTTAAAACTAAATACTTTAAAATTGGTAAAAGCTATGAAACTAAAACTAAATAAGTCAAAACACTATGTGTGATTCACCAGCGGCCATTTTGTGTGAATTTTTAATAAAGGCTTCGAAGAACGTAACATCTGAAACCGTTGTCAACACATTGAAAAGATATGGTATCTGCAATTCAATGGTTGGTTTTGAAGATGATGTGTTGTATAACTCTGACAATAAAGGCGAAGCCGATTCAACAGATTTGAAAAGGTTCCCATATGACGAAACTGTAAATGATGATGTTTATGATGAGTTTCAACCAGAAATAGTTACATCAGTAATTATCATACCGAGGTAGTTGTTAGCCTACCGAGATCCATGGCGCAAGCAAACTAGCCTACTTACAAGAGCGGGTGCACCTCACGATTTCCGGTTAGCTTTTTGTAACTGTTGTATTAAACGAATCCCTGTTTTTGTGTTGAGGTGTGGGTAAATTTTAAGATTTAGAGGTCACCTTATATGAGGAAATATTATTATTGGTGTAAAAATATGCTATTTTTATGGCTTAAAGTGGTCAATATCGGGGATAGAAGGTATGTAAATATAAACGTCAACATTGCTTTTTCTTGTGTTGGTACAAGTGTTGTCTTGTCTGAATATAAAGTGCGTAAAAATTGTCCAAAACATTTAAAACAGCGAACCTTATCATTAAAAATAATAACACATCTACAGAATCAAAACTACAAAGGACCAACATTATTTACGAGTTCAGATGCCCCTCTAGGAACAACGTTTCTGATCAAACCAAATTCATAAATAATTACATCGGTCACACAACTACATGCCTATCCAGACGACTTACTTTACACCTACCGACCACAGTTCCATTAGAGCTCACTTAAACACACACAAAAACCTACCAGACTCCACCCGAAACATACTAGTAGAAAATACGAGCATAATAATCCAATATATATATATATACAGATTTAAAATTATGGAAGTCCTAATAATGAAAAAGAAAAAAACAGCAATCAATAACATTAACTATGAATACGGGCACAGTGTGCTGACCGTGTTTCGAAAATAAAATGTTCTTATAACTCTAGATACTTACATAATACAACCCACAATATATATATATATATATATATATATATATATATATATATATATATATATATATATATATATTTGTGTATTTAGGCAGCAAGATGAAATGTGTATAGATAGATAGATAGATAGATAGATAGATTGAAAGGAAGGGATTTAGATAGATAGATAGATAGATAGATAGATAGATAGATAGATAGATAGATAGATAAAAAAAAGTAATGGTCAGAGCTGAATTAGACCAGTAGCATGAAAAAGTTCTCAAAACACGTATTTTTAAAAAATAAAAATTAACATGTAGAGCTTTTAAGTATAAAAAATTATGAGATCAGCCGATTCCGCTACCTTGGTTTCAACCTTTCGGTATCTTCATACGATTTCGGTTAATTGATTCCCTCACGCCTTACTTAAAATTTAATCAACACTATATTATTTAAAAATTAATAAATAAGCGCACGGCGCGGTGTGTGATAGAGAAGGAGGAGGATGAGAAAAGCAAGTGTATTGGAAATGTATCGGTGGGGGTTATATGAGATATACATACGTTCTTTTTATACCAGTCCATATGAACTCAAAAGGAACTTTTTAGTATGTATGCAACAGGTGATACTTTTCCTATCTCTCATTCAAATGTTTTTTGGTCTGGAAATTTTATTATAGTGAACTTTTCTTGTTGACAAAGGTTGCAGATATTACTATGATTTGAAACAATCATAGTAATATCTGCAACCTTTGTCAACAACAGGCTTGGCTTTTTTTTTTTAATTTTCCATTTTACAATCCTATCTTTTTTTATTAATTTTTTTTCCTTTAATTTCCACATATTGTTGGCAATTCTAGTAAAATTCCTAAGACTTTCTCGCTTAAAAGATGACTTGTGATTATACGAACTCTTCTTAAAGTCACCTTGAGCACACCCCTATATATATTTTTCTGGATATTTGCATCTATTACTTCGACTTTTACTGCTTCAGTTTTCCAAACTCCATCTAATGGACATCTACTTTTATTTGTACAGTTGCATATACCAGTGTTAACGATGTTTTTTTCTGCACGTTATTTTTGAAATTTCTGGCGTTTTGTCTTTTTATGCGGTTTCGAAATTACTAGTAGAGCTCTAGCATAATTTAA
Organism: Acanthosepion esculentum; assembly: GCA_964036315.1. NCBI lineage: Eukaryota > Metazoa > Mollusca > Cephalopoda > Sepiida > Sepiidae > Acanthosepion > Acanthosepion esculentum. Next base: position 90,076,936 of record OZ038495.1, on the reverse strand, counting down.
CTGTGTTTTTAATGTTACTGATACCCCTTGAAGAATAGACGAACATGCCTATCTACGAATCTCTGGAGTCGGGATGCTGAAGCTAACTCTAATCAGCTAAGTGACAATTTTACTCACGTTAATCCTATATATATATATATATATATATATATATATATATATATATATATATATATATATATATATATATAGGTAAAGATCCGTGGGTAAGTAATCAAAGTGAATCTTAATAATATGAAATAGTAAAACTGATCTACAAAAGAGATCTCAATATACTTATTATAGAGAATATAAATGAATTACATAAAAAAAGAAATTCAGTTGTACCCTATTTATATAGCCATTTCGCTCCCCGAGATGTTTCTCTCTAAGACAAATTCATTTGAGCTTGTCAATACTAAAACGTTTGAATGAATCATAATTTTTTTTAATTGAAAATTAAAAAACATGGTAAGAAAGAGGCAAAAAGTGTAAAAAAAAATGAGAAAAAAATTACGATTCATTTTTTATCAAACGTTTTAGTATTGACAAGCTCCAGGGAATTTCTCTAAGAGAGGAATCTCTTGAGGAGCAAAATGGCCATATAAATGGGGTACAATTGAGTTTCATTTTTATGCAATTCATTTACATTATATATATATATATATATATATATATATATATATATATATATATATATATATATAAAGTGAACCTTGAAGTCAACTGTCAGAGGAGGCAAACTGTTTCATGCTAGACGCAATCATGATTGCTTTCTAGCATGTAACATTCAATGTTCACTTTCATATTTACATACGCTCTATCTCTGATATTGAGCACTTTATGCCATAAATATAGCACACCATAAAACTATATTTCCTCATATATATATATAAAAAGTGATGATTGCGCATAGCATGAAACAGACTATCGCCTCTTAGTATTGACTTCAATGTTCACTTTTATATTTACATACGCTCTATCTCTGATATTGAGCATTTTATCTCATAAATATAGCTCACCTTAAAACTAAATTTTTTCATATATATATATATATATATATATATATATATGTATATATATAAAATAAAAATATATATATATGAAACTATATGAGTGAAACATTTCGTTGCTTATTTATTCCAGTAATTTCTGTGTCGCGATGGAATTATATTTTTAATAAATAATTATAATATATATATATATATAGATAGATAGATAGATAGATAGGTAAGATTAGTGGTCAATATATATATATATATATATATATATATATATATATATAACATA
>OZ038495.1:90055667-90070667 GCA_964036315.1 Acanthosepion esculentum | reverse complement strand
AGCCGAAAGCTTAGATTGGATTGAAACATGTATCAATATGGTGTTTTCTTTTCGTCTATGTTATTTGTTCCCTGCTCTTAATATATATATATATATATTAGGTTGGTGCAAAAATAATGTCGTTTTCTCACATATGTTAGAACGTCAAAAAACGACATTATTTTTGCACCAACATAATATATATATATATGATGATGATTGTTAATATTTGAAGTAAATTCGATGATGAGGATATAAATTTTAATTTGATTCCAGTGTATTTCACTAGCTGTCATTTGTACTTCATTGTGATTATGCTTTACTTCCCTACCCATCTCTTCAGTAATATAAATCAATAGATAAATATTTCTAGCTCAAGCAGTTTAGACTTCCAGTTCTCTTGTGATTTATTTTTTTTAAATTTTAACATATTTGGCTAAATTTAAACCAATTTATTATTCCGATCTGATGAGGCAGGTATTAAAATCTTAAATAAATTTATTATCGGATTAGTTAAATTTTTCCTTTGTTATATATATATATATATATATATATATATATATATATATATATATATATATATATATATTAATTTTGAATTTTATAGTATAATTTAATATCTATTAGTTAGAATAAATTCTATTTTAGTCTAACCCTAACATTAAACCTTTAAATGATTATTATAATAACCTAAGTCCGTTGTCAATTTTTTTGAATTCTCATATACTTGTATTTTGATTGGTCATTCCAGCTTATGCAACAGCGTTTCCCCTATCGAGAGTTGTTTGTTTGATTTGAACCTTTTAAAACCCTTTATTCTACATTCAATACTATCACTTGATAAGACACCAGAAGTGTTGAAACAAAATCTCTATTTTTGTCGTGACTTTATAGCATATTTATGTTATAATTTTCGAATAAATAATTTTATATATATATATATATATATATATATATATATATATATATATATATATATATATATATATATATATTTCTAAAGAACTATATACTATAAGCATTTGTACTATATTTGTTATATTATATTAATTTTGTTAAGTGTTAGTTTTATTTTTTTAATAAAGAATTTGTCGTGTCTGCTTATTGCGTTCTATATATAGATACGAATTTTATGGTTTTCCTATTTGAAATTTCTGCTGAATCTTAATCCTTCCGTTTATGATTGAATAACCTTCTGGCGAGTTCTACGACAATAAAATAACTGTAGAAATCCTGCTATTGCTTCGTTAAATATATGCGCTTGCAATAGCAATTATAACTCTAGTCGTTATTTTAAAAATTAAGGGGGGGGGCAGATGAAAAGATTGAAATTGACAATTGTTCCCATTCCATTGAAACAGACGTTAAACACTTCCATCTTTCCTACTTTCTTTCATTTTCTCATTGAAAATAAGTAGCATCTATGATACGTCTTATGTCGTCCCACGTGATCAAAACGGAATAGTCCATTATTTATGAGGTATTAGCAGGAGACGTTAAACCATTCTTTCTTTTTTTTCTTTCTTCTTTCTTTATTTCTTTCTTTCTTGCTTTCTTTATTTCTCTGAAACCAAGTAGCGTCTTTGATCAGAACGGAATAGTTTATTACTTATAGGTGTTAGCAGGAGACGTTAAACCATTCTTTCTTTGTTTCTTTGTTTCTTTCTTTCTTTCACTGAAACCAAGTAGCGTCTTTGATCAAAACGGAATAGTTTATTACTTATAGGTGTTAGCAGGAGACGTTAAACCATTCTTTCTTTCTTTCTTTCACTGAAACCAAGTAGCGTCTCTAATCAAAACGGAATAGCCCATTATTTATGAGGTATTAGCAGGAGACATTAAACACTTCTATCTTTTTACTTTCTTTCTTTCCCTGAAACCAAGTAGCGTTACCTTCTCTCTTCGTAATTTTTGTTCTTTTGTTCTCTCCCCTTAATAGTCTTATTTTTTGCCTCATATTCTCCAAAACTTGGCAAAAGCAACCTGCCGGGACTCTGTTCTGCAAAGCAGCAGTTCTTGGGAAAAAGCTACCTAAATAGCACTTACTTCTTACTATAAAAACAGGAAGAAAATTGAAATAAACCAGCCTTGTATACATGGCACATCCGGTCTTATTTTTAAAGGTCATGGTTGGTGAAGTAAAGGAATGTACACCATCGGAATATATGTCATAGAAATAGAGATATTGTAGACAGAGAATCAAAAAGTTTTGTCAGTGGGAGAGGGTTTTAAGCTGGAAAATAATTCATCACCCACAAGTCCGTGTAGACTCTTTTGAATTCTATCAAGGCAGGTAACTGTGGACTGAGCAGATTTTTGGTTTTGTTAATTGCCTCTTTCTTGTATGCGAAGAGGAGATTCAAGAAGTCTTGCTTGTTTAGTCAGGAAAAAGAATACAAGTATGTGAGCACTATCTCCTCCGCCATTTTAATAACCATTAGCCCGCGGAAACGGGCCTAATTTTGCCCATTTTTTTACACTAGAATTATTAATCCCCAGAGTATTTAGTATCTGTCTGTATTATGTGCAATATTTACATTATTCGGACTATTGTCCTCATCTTTGTCGCCATATTTTTTATTATAACGTTTCGGCCGTTGTACGCTCCGGCCTTCTTCAGGTGGTTGGAATGTAAAACTGAACCCTATATTTCGCTCACTGCGGTAGACTGTTCTAGTTCCATGTGCCATGTTTAATGGATGTAGTTATCAGTTATCTCCTGTTAATTTTCCCTCTGAAAGTTCTCCACTGCCTTAACCGGGTATTGAACTCACGCTCTTTGGGTCCTGTCACTGGATCTAGCCAACGCCTTCAAGGACACATTGCACAATGCATAAAGGCGTTAGTTAGATCCAGTGACAGGACCCAAAGAGTGTGAGTTCAATAGCCGGTTAAGGCAGTGGAGAACTTTCAGAGGGGAATTAACAGTGGATAACTGATAACTGACATCCATTAGACATGGCAAGTGGAACTAGAACAGTGAGCGAAATAAAGGGTTCAGTTCGATATTCCAACCACCTGAAGAAGGCCGGAGCTTACAACGGCCGAAACGTTGTAATAAAAAATATGGCGACAAAGATGAGGACAATAGTCCGAATAATGTAAATATTACTCAGAGTATTTAGTATTGTTGAAGATATCGCTAAAAAATATTTCGAAATTTACAAATTCTACGTTTAGTTCAATTTCGCAAAATAATCGATGAAATTTGAATAAGCTGATGTGTTTGGAAAATACTTTGACAAAAACCCTACTTTGCTGTTCAATAATTGCTTTAATTTAATTTTATAGAACTTCATGATAAACGATATCTTTTAAGAAAGTTTTTTTTTTCTTTTTAACAGCGAAGAATAAATTCTTACGATTTCTTACTCTTTAGCATGCAACATACAACTGGCCATGTTTAAATATTTATTTTTGGAGTTAAATTCCAACTTTTTGAAGCGTTTGACTATGTGAATTATTTATAGTTCTCGCAGACACAGGGCGAACTGAACATTGAATTCTTGTATACAGTATAACCCGGATATAAGAGACCCGGATATAAGAGAAACTCGGATATAAGAGAGATTTTCTCTGGTCCCAAATTAGAGCCTGTGTTAATGTATATATAATAGACCAAACCCGGATATAAGAGAAACTCGGATATTCTTCTTCTCCGGTCCCGACAACACTCTTATATCCGGGTTACACTGTATATCAAAAATCATGAAAAGACACGCAAAAACAATATTACATTTTTATTAAATAAGTATTTGATATTTTAATCATTAGATAGCTTTTAAAATAGTGGGAATATTTTGTATGTTAAATAAATTTTAATTTTTTCAAAGAAATTAATCAACGTTTATTTTACTAAGCTACGCACCCTAGTAAAACGGTGCCCCCTTACCAGTTTGCGCTTCTCCCCCAAATTTGGTTTTGAACGGTTAATGTATGTCTACTTTAGAGGGTGTGATAGACGGGCGGACTAACAGAAGTCACAGAATTTTATATATAGATAAAAGATCATATACTGTTGGTTGACTAGTGTGTTCACGGTAAACGAATGCCGATCTGCGCGACCTGCTCGTGAAACATGTTTCCATCGCGAGGCCCACTTCTGTATCATATTAATTCGATGGAAGCGTCGTATTTACTTTCGTTGTGGGCTTGCGGGGAAGTCAATAAACGCAGCTGATGCAGTTCACGACGATAAGTAAAGGCGTTACTATGAGAGACTGTTATTTGGCCGATATGTGTCAACGGCTCGATGTCGCAAACTGTGTTTGCATTGGACAGAACTGTTTAGAACGTTGTCAAATCAGTTCCAGATTGGAGGGGGGAGTCATTATAGGGAAAAAGAGAAAGTAAATATAACGACAAATGTTTATCTAGTTCAACTATTTACTTTCCGAGGCTCCATATATATATATATATATATATATATATATATATATATATATATATATATATATATATATATATATATATATATATATATATATTTTAAAGAAAAACAGACCACTTTAAGGCTCCATGTAATAATTTATTTCACCATAGCCCTTTTAAAGGACGCTGGATCATCAGACTACACTTCCAAAAGGTTCATCTAGCATGAAACAGACTGTCGCCTCCAAGTTTTGACTTCAATGTTCACTTTTATATTTACACACGCTCTATCTCTGATATTGAGCATTTTATCCCACAAATATAGTACATCTTAAGACTATATTTCTTCATATATATATATATATATATATATATATATATATATATATATATATATATATATATATATATATATATATATATATATATTGAAAATATATTAAAAGGAAAGAAGGAAAGCAAAAACAAAGAAAAAATGAAAGAAAAAAGGTGACAGAAATAAAGAAGGACAAGTAAAACAAAAAGAAAAAGAACTGATAAAGAAAGAAAGAAAGAAAGAAAGAAAGGAAAAAGGAAAAGAAAGAAAGGAAAAAGGAAATAAGAAAAGAAATAAAGCAAAAATGAATAAAAAAAGAAATAGAAAGAAAGAAAGAAAGGTAAAGAAAGAATGAAAAATGGAGAAAAAAAGGAAACAAAGAAAGGAGAAAAAAGAAAGAAAGAGAAAGTTAATGACAGAAATGAATAAAAAGTAAAGAAAAAATTTACAAAATAATTGTTTCCATTTGCAAAACTTTAACTTGATTTCCAACGGGAAAATGTTCCAATTTAATTTTTACGATTACGTTTTCTGATTGGAAGCAAAAACACAGAAGACAAACACGAAAAGCTTCGTTGTGTATTTATTGTCTAAATAGTTGCATCAGGATTATACAGACTGTTAATAATTTATTTGCAAGAAATAGATTGTAAAAAAAGGAGGCATTGTCAAAAAAGTGTTGAATTATGTCCAATCCACAGCAGATTAAACAGAGCCTGATTTCTAATTATACAAAAACTATAATTGAAGAATTGTTTCCCGAAGCCCAATAAAAAAAGATCCCTATACTTAATTGTAATCGAAGATGAATTCTAAAAGAATTACACGAGGTATGTCAGTTGATCTGAGCGATTATCCTTGGAACATACATATTACTCTTTCTTATTACTACAAGTTTTAAAAATTTTTTTTAATTGGAATGACCCTAAGCAAGGAAGTAATGCCACTAAAAAACAACAGGTTACAGGATATGGAAGAATTACGAACAGAAATATTAACAGAAAGGGAAGAGAGAAATCAGGGGGAGATTGAATTGAAATTTTTGCGGATTAAAGTTGGCTGGGAAGCATGAGGCCAGAAGGGAGTCCCACAAGCGAGAAGTGCGAGATAAAAAAAACTGTTAGCATAAAATTTACGGCTGCATCTAGGTACCATAGCGAAGATTACAACTAGTTGGGGTATTAAAAGAAGTCTTTTAATAAATTTGGTTGCCTTATTTTGTTTAGTGGCGCATCAACACCTCTATGGGTTATTAAATGCCGAGATCTAAATATTTAAATTGTTTTGGTTCGTTGATTTTGTTTAGCGGCATATCAATACCTCTATGGGTTATTTAATGCCGAAATCTAAATATTTTGATTGGTTTGGTTGTTTGATTTTGTTTAGCGACATATTAACATCCCTTCGGGTTATTTAATGACGAAATCTAAATAGTTTGATTGGCTTGGTAGGTTGATTCTGTTTAGCGGCATATCAACACCTCTATGGGTTATTTAATGCCGAAATCTAAATATTTTAACATAACTTTATGGCTTCAACTTAATATATTTTTATATTAAATATTGTATGCCCTCAACTACAGAAAATATATTGGTATTTTTATATAAAAATGTATTGCTGGTATTTTTACTATAAAAATGTATTTTTATATTTTCCTAGTGTTCTGTTGTTGTTTTTGTTTTTGCTGGGAGTCATTATATTCCCGTAGCTGAGACTGTAACAGGTGCTACCACCCCGGCTCAGAATGGACCTCAGAATAACGGCAATTCAGCGAATATATCACGTTCCTCAAAACCGACAATCTCCGGATCAGTGGCCATGCCAGATGTAGTTGTCTTTTAATATGAAATAAACAGTCGTTTAAGTTCCATACGGTATTTTGAATTCTTTGTTGGCAAAGCTAAGTGGATGAGTATTGGCTCCCACTGAATATAAAACCCATCATGGCAGAGAGGGAATGGTTAAAACCTGAAACCGAAGATTTTATTATTGCTGCACAGGGCCGCAATGCTTGCTAACTGAAAATTACCAAAGCACACGCACTGAAAAACTGTGTTAGCCCAAAATGCAGATTCTGTGTTGAACATCCAGAAACAATTGACCATGTTGTATTGGGTTGCACTGATAACACAACAGATCTTTCTATTTTTGTCTATCTATCTATCTGATAACAGAATAAATCTATCTATATATCTATATATATTCTGCTCATATATATCTTTATCGCTTCATCATCTGATAACAGAATAAATATCTCTCTCTATATATATAGCAACCTATCTGTGTATCTATCTTTCTATCTAACTGATAAAGTAATAGATCTATCTATCTATCTGATAACAGCATAGATCTATCTATCTATGTCAGTGGTAACACTTCTATCTATCTGTCTGTCTGTCTACCTGTCTGTCTGTCTGTTTATCTATCTATCTATGTCAGTGGTAACACATCTTTTCTATCTATCTGTCTATCTGTCTACCTGTCTGTCTGTCTATCTATCTATCTTTCTATCTATCTATCTATCTATCTATCTATCAAATCAAATCAAAAATAAATCAAATAATTCAAAGGAAATAAAAACAATAATAATAATAATAATTCTGTCACAAATATCCAGAAACCATTGATCATCTTGTATCAGGTTGCACGATATTGGCACACACTGAATATCAAAACCGGTATGACAGAGTGGGCTAATATCTGCACTGGAAAATATGCAACTCCTACGGGAAGGAAACTGAAAGAAACTGGAACGAACACCACCAGACCCGGTTACGGAGATAGGACCTGTTACAATTCTATGGGACTACACAATACACACTGACAGAACAATCAAAGCCAACCGCCCAAACATTGTTATTAAAGACCACAAACAGGATTAGTGCCACCTTATTGATATGGCAGTCCCTGCAGACTGCAATATATCTTTGAAGATATTCGAAAAGCTGTCAAAATATAAGGACCTTGAAATAGAAATCTCAAAAATGTGGCACATGGGAGCATCAACAATCCCTGTTGTAGTTGCAGCCCTAGGATTGATTGGAAAAGATTCCAGTAGTCTAATTGAAGGGATACCTGGAAGCCCATGCCTGAAAGAAATATAAAAGATTGTTCTCACGTGTACATCCCGCACCTTACGAAGGGGTTTTTCTATGTAAAATATGTGTTTGTTTTCTGTTGTTTTTTTGGAGGGGGGGGGTCAGTGGAAAGTGTCATGATGCCATTTCTGACCTTAGGTCTCTGGGTGGGACCCGGAAAGAAATGTGTACCCGCCAGAAATCAAAGGAAATAATAATAATAATAATAATAATAATAATAATAATAATAATAATAATAATAATAATTCTGTTACAAATATCCAGAAACAATTGGCCATCTTGTATCAGGTTGCACGGTTTTGGTACCCACTGAATATAAATCCCGACATGACAGAGTCAGCCAATATCTGCATTGGAAAATCTGCAACTTTTACAAAACTGAAACTGCAAGAAATAAGTATGATCACAACTCAGACCCGGTCATGGAGATAGGTCCTGTAACAATTTTATGGGACTTTATAATAGACACAGACAGAACAATCAAAGCTAATCGCCCAGATATCCTAATTAGAGACCCGCAAAAACAAAATATACCTCCTTACTGATATGGCAGTCCATGCAGACTGCTATGTATCTTTGAAGATCTTTAAAAAAAACTATCAAATTAAAAGGACCTTGAAATCGAAATCTCAAAAATGTAGCACATGAAGACATCAATGATTCCAGTTGTAGTTGGAGCGCTCGGATTGACTGTGGAAATATAGAATCATGTGGTAGAGGGAAACATGACAAAGATAGCAAGACTAAAATGCAAGTATGTTGTTCGTTAAAATTAGACATTCAATGTCATTTCTTTATTTTTACTCCTCTCGTATCCATCGGTGAGTTGAAAGTTCCACTCGAACAGCTTCTTCCCCCAAACCACTGATTTGTGGGACTGACTTCCAAGAGGATGTTTTCCTGATCACTACAATCTTAACCTGTTCAAGTCTAGAGTTAACCATTATCTTCCCCACATATGCGTATCAACTTTTATTCTTAATATGTATCCCTCTACCTCGATCGGCTTACGAGCCTTGTACAGGGTGAACATCACTGGAAAAAAAATGAAATAAAATGACTTTGAATACAAGTTAATACAATATGGGAACCAGTAATAAGGAATGCCAGAGAAAAGCGATAATAACAAAAAAAATGCAATATGAGCTCTGGTAAAAACATGCAATGATAACAGCAAAAATTGCATATGTGTGTGTGTGTGTGTGTGTGTGTGTGTGTGTGTGTGTGTGTGTGTGCGTGTGTGAGAGAGAGAGTGTGTGTGTGTGTGAGAGAGAGAGAGTGTGTGTGTGTGTATGTGTGTGTAAAACATAAGATATGGGAAGACCTACGCGCATGAACTACCCGGGTTTCGACCTTACGGTCTCGTCAGGGCAGTTACTTGCGGATGGTCAATCTGTTATTCATGCCCGCTTAAATAAATTAACAAAGTGCCGCAATATGTGTCTATATCTCTGAGATGAGGTATCATGTGCACTATTTACATTATTCGGACTATTGTCCTCATCTTTTTCCTGGCGTGGCATAGAAATGGATACAATATGGGAACCAGTAATAAGGAGTGCCAGAGAAAAGCGATAACAACAACAAAATTACAATATGAGCTCTGGTAAAAAAAACATGCAATGATAACAGCAAAATTGCAATATGAGCACTGGTAAAAAAAATGGTTGCTGAAGACATTAGGTTTATAATACCTAGAAATGCATACTCAAGGACACATGGCACAGTGGATAAAGGCGTTAGTTAGATCCAGTGACAAGAATGTTAGTTCAATACCTGGTTAAGGCAGTGGAGAACTTTCAGAAGGGAAGTAACAGGAGATAACTGACATCCATTAGTCATGACACGTGGAACTAGAACAGTCTACCCCAGTGAGCGAAATAAAGTGTTCAGTTCGACATTCCAACCACCTGAAGAAGGCCGGAGCGTACAACGACCGAAACGTTGTAATAAATATGGCAACAAAGATGAGGACAACAGTCCGAATAATGTAAATAATGTACATAAAACCTCTTCTCAGAAATATAGAAAAATACTGAAAGGCCGAAACGTTGTGATAAATATGGCGACAAATATGAGGACAATAGTCCGAATAATGTAAATAGTGTACATAAAACCTCATCTCAGAAATATAGACAGATACTGTAGAAGGTTGGAGCGTACAACAGCCGAAACGTTGTAATAAATATGGCGACAAAGATGAGGACAATAGTCCGATTAATGTAAATAAAGTGTAAATAAAAATATATGAGAAGGGAAGGGACGAGGGGGAGTTGTGGGAACCGAAAGCAAAAAAAAAATTTTTTTAAAGATTTAAAAAAATAAAAATTTTGTTCATTTTAGAAATGCATTGCAAACGAGAAAGAAAGGGATTGTCAGTGGTCGGGAATGTACGCAGTAATGAACTCGTTAAGATCTCATTTATTGAAGATCACGACTTGCAAATGTTTTATCAATTTCTTGTGGCAAATTCAGGCAAGGCGATTTTGAATCTGCAACGAAATGAAGATAAGTGGAAAACGTTATAAATTTCGGGTCGTTTTAAAGACCGGACAGGTTCGGTTTGAAAGAGTGTACTTATATCTTTTAATGACAGTTGAACTGGCGGGAATCTCGTTAATTATCTCGAGGGGAATATAAATTTGGTCGAAAGATGGCGACTAGGATCAAATAACCTTGAAGAAGCAAGTTCTAAGTGCCCGAATAAAATCAACAAGTTGGTTTCAGAAGTAAAATTGGCAAAAGTTGACGACTGGAGATTAAGAAGGTTGATAACGATTTTAGTGGAACATTTTTTCACACATAAAGTTTTTTTTTTTATTATTTGCATTATTCGCACTGTTATCCTCATTGCCATATTCACAACATTTCGGCCGTTGTACAAAACAAACTTCTGAAAACAGTCATTTCTGATGAAAGATCGGGGTCGATCTGAAATATCAAATATATATATATATATATATATATATATATATATATATATATATATATATATATATATATATATATATATAAAAGTGAACATAGAAGTCAACACTTAGAGGCGACAGTCTGTTTCATGCTAGATGCAATCGTCAGTCTTGACGATTGCATCTAGCATGAAACAGACTGTCGCCTCTAAGTGTTGACTTCTATGTTCACTTTTATATTTACACACGCTCTATCTCTGATATTGAGCACTTTATCCCATAAATATAGCACACTTTATGACTATATTTCTTCATATATATAAAAATATAAATAAATATTTACAAAAAAACATTCAATTTTTTTTTCAATTTTTTCTATATTATATATATATATGTATTTAAAAAAAATATTATAATTATATATATATAATATATTATATATATTATAATTATATATATATATATACATTCAGGCATAAAACATAAAATGTCTTTAAATATATATATATATATATATATAGAGAGAGAGAGAGAGAGAGAGAGAGAGAGAGAGAGAGAGAGAGAGAGATAGAGAGAAAGAAAGAGAGAAGAAGAAGAAAGGAAATCTATCGGTGGAGGATTATTTGAAATGTACATATTTTTAATCCAGTCTCATATGTGATTAAGATGAATTACCTAATATGTATGCAAGAACTCAAGACTTCGGTTTTCTGGTTTAAAAGGTTCTTTGGATCCGGAAAATAATTACTAATTTTTCCTGTTGGCAGAGATTGCAAATATTGTTTTGGCTGTTATAAGGCTTTTTTTTTAAATAATAATAATAATAATAATAATAATAATAATAATAATAATAATAATATAGCATTCATTACTTTTAAAAAAAACATAAAGCGTTAAGAGGTCGTTTGGTAAAAATCTCCTGCGGATACCGTAAGATTAAAACCAAAGTCGCGAATTCAACTGATCTCTTGATTTTTAAAGTTAAAAGCTCTACATGTTATATATGAAATTAAAATTTCATATACATATATATATATATATATATATATATATATATATATATATATATATATATATATATATATATATATATATAATATTTGGTATTCCGTACGGAATTTCCAAAAGGACTATAAATCCAGAGAGCTCCATGTTAAAAACTTATTTGGGGTACAGGGAAAGTAACTCGTTGGCATGAAAATATTTCTAGAAAAGACAGAGGGAAGCCACATCACGTGTGTGAGAATGTGACTGTAGACGAGATGCCAGATCAGGACCAATCACATTGCATATTCGTCTCTGAATTTTGTCGAGGACCTCGAGATGAACAGCGGGGGCAACATTATTAAATGCAAGGACGAATGGTAGATTTGAACGATGGACTCAGACGAGAAAAACCTTCTGGCGCGAATGTACAATTTGTAAAAAGGATTAGAAAGAAGTAAATCTATATTCTTCAAGGTTTTATTGAAATTTTATTTAAGTTTCCACATGTCCTCCATCATTAGCAATACAAAGGGTAATACGATTTTGCAGTTCGCGGAAAACATTTGCCAACTGATTTACAGTAATGCCTGAAATCGCATTAGTTATTTTAGCTATACTTAAAACTAGGTACATTAAACTTTATAACATTTTTACAGATTATTTCTATTGCAAATACAAATAAAGTTATAAATTTTTTTAAACATTTGCCAACTTATTTACAGTAATGTCTGAAATCACATTCGTTATTTTAGCTATACATAAAACTAGGTACATTAAACTGTATAACATTTTTACAGATTATTTCTATCGCAAATACAAGTTATAAATTTTTTAAAGTGCACACGAACTTTATGGACACCCTGTATATGTGCGCGCGCTCGTGTGGGTGTGTGTGTGTGTGTGTTTAAGATTTAAACAAAATATATAATAAATACATAAAATAATATATCCGTAAAATATATAATGGAAAATGAATAAAATATATATGTAAAAAGACAATATGAACGAAGAAAAAAAAGACGCTTTTCCTTTAGCAACGCATTTCATCCTATGACCTTTAATTTGATGAAGTCCATCAAAGCCTTCATTATTTATGACAAGACTGGGAGAAAACTACTTGCGCACAGATAGAAAATTAACTGAGAAGCTAGAAGAAATAGAAAGGTACTTAATGTAAAACATGTTCACCGTAGTCTGAGTGTAGAAATCCAACGTAGTAAGTAATTTGTTCAATGAAACAGCACCAATATCTAGTAGCAGCTATTCAGTAATTCTTAAGGTCTTCCATATCAGAGGTTGGCAGTGAATATTCGGAGAGAGTAGGAAAGCGTAGTTCTTCAGGTCTTTCATTCGACAGGTTAGCAGTAGATATTCCGAGAAAACAAAATGGCCGCCTTTATACACGTCGGATTGAATATTCCAAGTCTTCTGATTGGTTAACCGTCTCTTGGTAAACTATAAAATGAGTCAGTTCATTTTGGTTGGCTCACTAGTTAATACAGTATCCCAAAAACTGTAACACTTAAGACAAGGATGGGTCTTCTCACCAGACCTTTTCAACGTTTAAAGTGAAATAATACGGAGAGAATTAGAAATCCTATCAGGATTCATTATTGGTGGCTACAATCTTAACAATATTAGATATGCAGATGCACCGTGTTTAGGAAAGTGCAGCAACTCTTGCAGAAATTAGTAAAGGAAAGAGAGAATAATGGACTAAGCATCAGTTATAAGAAGACAGAATGTATGATTGTCATCAAAAAGAAACAAACATGCGAATTACATATTGGAAATGCCAAAAGTAAGCAAATACAAAAGTTGACATATGTAGGAAGTCTTTTAATCGAGGTCGGCAAGTGCGACACCAGAATCTGAAGGCGTATTGCGATAGCGAAAGTTGCCTACCAAAAGCAACGTGAAGTAATTCTACAGAAGGATGCTGAGAATGCCATAGATGGGACACGTGAGCAATGACGAAGAAAATGGAAATAGAGTAGACTTAACATCAAAAAGAGGCAAAGGAAGAAAAGACTTGAGGCAAAAGAAATATAGCACTACAGAAGGATGTTGAGAATATCATTGATTGAACAATCAGGTTTTCGGGAAAATGGAATCAAAAAAACACCTACACATAGACTAAGAAAAATACAAATTTCTAGGGAACATAATGAGGAAAGAGGGCTTGCAAAATCTGACACCCACAGGACATATTGAATGAAAGAAGACAGAAACAAATAAACTACCTACAAGCTTGTATAAATGTTTCGCAGAACAGGGTTCAGGAGTGACAGAAAAAAAGAAAAAAATTATTAGAGCTACAAATGACAGGGACTTGTAGAGAGCCATGATCGCCCACGTCGTCACGGCACATAGAATAATCAGAAGATAAATCTATTCCATTATTTTCAAGGCTGTGGCTACATTGTCGTCGGAAAATAATGACGGCGAGTAATGTGAGGCGAATGACAACATCATGAAAGCTGAGTGTTATGGCGATACAATTGCCGACATTTATTTGAGGAGATCTGAATAAAAGATGTCGTCTGCTGCTTTTAATCCAAACATGTCCACCCACTTCGTCGAATAGCGAAAACAATATTGTTGTGCCGGCAATAAAACAGAAAAGGTCGTTGCGAACAAATTCTTCTGATTGATAAGAAAAAAGATAAAGTGTCTTTGTCTGGATCTGCAGGTTTTTATCTTTTATATATTCGCGGAAGGATACATTTTGTGTGTGTGTGTGTGTGTGTGTGTGTGTGTGTGTGTGTGTGTGTTTGTGTGTGTGTGTGTGTGTGTGTTAACAGAAGAATCGTGATTAAATCGATCATAAACAAAAATGACATGTTCATCATTAATTAATCATAGCTAAAGATCGAAAGTTCATAAAGGATTGAAATAAAGTTTATATATATATATATATATATATATATATATATATATATATATATATTTAAAAAATATTTTATGTTTAACATTCTTTTTTATATATACAAGTATTTAAGTAAATGCTCTGTTTATAATAAACAGTATTAAATAACACTAAATGTCCGAGAAATTTTCATAGAAAATATTTGTCCTCCAACAGAATTCGAACTTGTATCCTATACGGAACCGTCATTTAGCCTGACGTGTCGTAACCGTTTCGGTCACTGAGGATCGTTCGGTTGGCAAGGTCGAATTTGCTTTCTACTGTTTCCTCTTTATTTAAAGTTATTCACCGTTCTTTTCTTTTTTTCTGGTTCTTTGATGATGGAAGCCAATGTTGGTACCATTACTGAATGATCTTTTTCCTCTCACCATTGCTCAATGATTCTGACACAAAACGGTATTAACCTGTCTT
>OZ038495.1:90018167-90050667 GCA_964036315.1 Acanthosepion esculentum | reverse complement strand
ATACCTACCCTTTCGCACAAATAAGAACACATATGATAAGTGCCAACACACACACACACAAATATATATATATATATGCACACATATAACAATAAGTACAGATATATTCGTATATACACATGAACATTCAACCGTATACATATATATATATATATATATATATATATATATATATATATATATATAAAGAAATGTAGTCTTAAAGTGTGCTATATTTATGGGATAAAGTGCTCAATATCAGAGATCAGAGAGCGTGTGTAAATATAAAAGTGAACATAGAAGTCAACGCTTAGAGGCGACAGTCTGTTTCATGCTAGTGCAATCGTCAGGCAACCAGGCAATCATGTTCACTTTTATATATATATATATATATATATATATATATATATATATATATATATATAGATAGATAGATAGATAGATAGATAGATAGATAGATATAGATATATACCCTCACATACATACACATAAATATATACATACATACAGAAGTACACGCAAATAGAAATATATACATACACACACAACCGGACATATATATATACATATACATACATATATATATATATATATATATATATATATATATATATATATATATATATATATATATATTTCCCTCCTCTCTTTTTCTCCGACTTTTTTCCTTTTTATCTTCTTTCTTTTTATATAAAATCTAAAAAAACCTGCGAACATATATATATATATATATATATATATATATATATATATATATCAGTAAAAAGACACACACACATACACACACACATGCAGACATGAACAGCACAGTACATGTACACCAACACACATCAGCAGGAGGACGTAATAAAAGTAATAACCTCCTAAACTTACAGTGACATATCATTATCGTTGAAAGTATTACAACGCCTATAGTAAGTTAAATTTATAACGGTGTTTACAGTTAACAGTTACTTCATATCTTTGATTTAAGAGATGGGTCTTATTTTTAAATCTAATTATTTCAAACTTTTCGTTAAGACATAGATAGCAAGGTGCATATAGGGAGTTACATGTTCAGTCTCACTTGATTAATTTCCATCTAATGGTAGGTGTTTTATTCTTTTCTTATAGACTCCAAAAACACTTGGATAATGAAGTCTTGTACTTATGATTACTGCTATTAAAAAGATTGCATATGCCCCCGCTAACGTACTTATATATATGCATATGTGGATGTGTATACATGCGTACTTATATATGCATATGTGTATACATGTGTACTTATATATGCATATGTGGATGTGTATACATATGTGTATACATGTGTACTTATATATGCATATGTGTATGTGTAGGCATGTGTACTTATATATATGCATATGCCCTCGCCAACGTACTTATATATAGGTATATGTGGATATGTATACATGGTTATATATATATATATATATATATATATATATATATACATGGTCATATATATATATATATATATATATATATATATATATATATATATATGTGTGTGTGTGTGTGTGTGTGGGCGTGTGTGTTGATGTATGTGCGTATGCCTTCGTATATGTATATGTATGTATATCTTAGTGTCTTGGGATGCATCATCAATACTAACTAAAATCTACTCTTGTTTGGTAATGGTTTTATAATTGCTTATAGACTGTATAATCAACAATTGTGTCTCGTTACATTTGAATATTGTATGGACTTTACTCTCCTTTATCGTCACTAAGATAATATTGATAGAATATGTGTAGGCTTATGTATATGCTTATATATATATATATATATATATATATATATATATATATATGATGGGTGTATGTGCGTATATATATATATTTATATGTGTGTGCGGTTACGTTTGCGTTTTTATGTGTTTTTTTTTATATATACAGTTGTCTGTATATGTGTATGTGTGTATATATGTATGTTTGTGTGTTTCTGTATATATACATAAATATATATTTTTTTTTATACTTATGTATGTGCACTAGTGCGTATATAAGTATATATGAAATATATTTTTTATATATATTTGTGTGTTTGGAGTTTTTGTTTTTATATATTAGATGGTGTTATTTTTCTGCGTAGATATCTAATTTTCTGTCCATGTCTATCGGTTTTAATGTTCTTTCTTTCCCGAATGTTTGTTTTTATCTATATATATTTTAATAAGTGTTTAGAATTCGTTTAATAACACTTTCAAACTTGAATATTTCTTGGTAGGTGTATCGACGTGTCTTTGTCAATGTATGTGTGTGTATGTACGGGTCTTTATCGGTGTCTGTGTGTATGGTCACTTGTGTGTACCTTTCATTTTGTATGTATGTTGTGTGTGTGTGTTTTTTTTTTTTGTTTTTTTTTTAAGAGTCCCGGAGATATTTCCTGTCTCGTCGCTTTTTGTGTGTGTGTATATCTAAATACGTCTGCGTTTTTATGTATTATAATCTGATTGTGTATGTATTGTCCTTTGCAAGTTGTCATCCTCCCCTGCCTCTGTTTATACTTCAAATGTATTTATGTTGTCATGAAGTTCAGAGCAACATTTGATCTTAACGTTTATTCCAACTTAATTTCAATAAAAACAAAATGAATAGAACAACATATGTATTTTTCTTTGTTCCTCGGTAATTTTATAATTTTAAACTTAATAGAGATTAAATTTTAAAATGGTTAATTTGTAATTTGTAATTTCAAATTTTATCGTATAATTTAATATTCATTAGTTAGAATAAATTCTATTTTAGTCTAACCATAACATTAAAGGAATAAATAATTATTATAAAATTAGTTCGTTGTCAAGTTTTTTTAATTCTCATATACTTGTATTTTGATTGGTCATTCCAGCTTATGTAACAGGGTTTCCCTTAGCGAGGGGTGTTTGATTGATTTGAACCTTTTAAAACCCTTTATTCTAAATTCAACATCATCACTTGATAGGACACCAAAAGTGTTGAAACAAAATGGCTATTTTTGTATTATTTTTATAATATATTTATGTTATAATTTTCGAATAAGTAATTCTATTTGCTCTACTCTGTATTGAGCACTCTTTTAAGAATAGTATTTATTGGTTATTGGAATTTATTCCGTATACACCAATTCTATACTTGTATATATATATATATATATATATATATATATATATATATATATATGTGTGTGTGTGTGTGTGTGTGTGTGTGTGTGTGTGTGTGTGTGTGTGTGTGTGTGTGTGTGTGTCTGAATATATTCGAATGTATATGTAAGCGAGTAAAATTCGAAATGTTTGATAAAGGCACGTTTTAGACAGAAATAATCATCTCCGATGCCATATTAGAAACAATGAAAGCGACTAAATAATTTAGCGTCTTCCTCGTCGTTTTATTGCCTGTGTAAACAGCCATTTATATCACCTTGTTCAGAAGACTAATGAAAAGTTCAGAAAGGAGAAAACCGCAATCGACATGAACTAAACAGAGATTAAAACGGGTCAGCGTTTAAACATTTTGTATTTTATCGTCTTCCATAATAAAGGCGTCATTCTTCGAGAATATAGTGACTGGCAGTGAGAAATGGTTATTTATTGCAAGAATTCAAATTGGACAAAAATCCTGAATGGAAGGAAATCCTGAAGCAACCCTAGTTAAACGGTTCTTTGTATTTGGTTAAATTCAAATAGGTGTCTTCATTATTAATTCCTGGGATCTTAAAAGACCTTTACCGCAGAAAACTCTATCGTGCAATTGGATTATTTTAAATGATATATAAAAATAGTAAAGTATTTTTATCCTGATTTTGTTAGATTGTGGCCGCACCTCCTTGATGAAAAATTCAGAAGGCAAGAAATCGAGGTTTCGATTTCAAGGATAGGTGTTTTGTCTTTATCGTATTTCACAAGAAAGAGTCATTCTTTGAGCATCTAGTACCTTTCAATGATAAACGTTTATTTATTGCAAGAATCCAACTTGGAGAAAAACACGATTAAATTCATGAAAATATTTCAAATCACAACGGTTCTTTGGATTTAATGACATTCAAAGACCATTCTTCATTATGAATCACGAGCTAATAACGCTAGGGTAGGTATGAATCCATCACTTCTACTCCAGCTATGGGTAATATAGCAGGACAGCCTAGGTGTTATAGCCTTGTCTGGCAACCAGTCTAGGAGAAGGAACACTCTGTTCAAGCCGGATCAGCCTTTCATAAAATTGTATTCGGCTTCATCCACCGAAAGGAAAATTGGCTTCCTATGCCGCGCCAGGAAACTTTTCTCGCCGGAGTCGATCCTTCAAATCTACAAATCAACCATTCACCCTTGCATGGAGTATTGCTGCCACATATGGTCTGGAGCCCCTTCTGTTTGTCTCAAGCTTCTTGATAAGATCCAGAGACGGATATGCAACGTAATTGGCCCTGATCTGGCATCTCCTCTGCAGTCGCTCTCTCGCAGACGTGCCGTCGCCTCCCTCTGTCTTTTTTACAAATACTTTCACGGTAACTGCTCCAATGAGCTGCTTTCGCTGGTTCCCAAACTTCATGAATTTAAGCGTTCTACAAGGTTGGCATCTCGCTCTCACCCTTTCACTGTCGAAACTGTTAAATGTAGCCATCTCTTCTACTTCAATAGCTTCATGTCTCGCACCTCTCACCTGTAGAACACCCTGACCTTTTCCTGTTTCCGTGATAGCTATAATCTCCAACTATTCAAATGTAATGTCAATCGACGTCTCCAGATGCCTTGATCTATCCCCTATCCTTCTCTTCATCCTTTCCTTTATCACTCCTATTTGCTCTCACTCCAACTCTCTGTAACCCCTTTTGTGCTAGTGGCTTCCCGCCTTGCTTGGGGTAAAACGCTTAACAAAAAAAATGCGGGTGAGGACCGTTTGTGAATCCAAATTTCGACAGAAATTTCTATTATGGTCACAATCTTCCATAGATAACGCTAGGAACTAACTATATACATAAGATATTATTATTTACAGTATGAGTAATATATATATATATATATATATATATATATATATATATATATATATATATATATATATATATATATATATATATATATTCGAATACATATGTAAGCGACACACACGCACATATATAGGCTAAGCAAGATATAAATGTAAGTGTACACACGAATTGATAAACTAAAAGACATGCTCCCTGCTCTCCAGCCAACTATGATCTGCAAAACTTTAAATGTGATGTCAATCGCTATCTTCTGTCCTCATTTCAATAAATTCTTCTGATTAATAATGAAGATTATGAAGTGTGTTATCGTCTGAATCTACTGTCTTTCATTTTTTTATAAATTCGCGGACGTCTATACTTTGTGTTTGTCCACCTTACATCAATAGAATAAGACTTTCCAAGCCTAGCTGAGATGTGGCACAAGGCCGAAAATAGGGGCACCCAGTGAGGATCGAAATCACTACTCAGGCGTAATTGTTATAGCGAGACAAGTTTGCTGACAATTACACCGCCAAGTAGGTTGTCATTTTTTTCTGCGGTAGACCAGTTGCCATTCAAGGTCTGTCCTTGCTCTACATGTATATATCTCTATCTCTCTCTCTCTCTCTCTCTCTATATATATATATATATATATATATATATATATATATATATATATATATATATATATATGTTCGGATTGATATGTAAGCGAGGCACATTCGAATTGATGTATGATCTTACGTATAATTGAAAACGGCTCGTTTTGGGGCAGAAACAATCATCTCTGATGCTATATTTCAAGCAATGAAAGTGTAAAAATAATTATTGCCTGTGTAATCAGTCAAGTGTATTCTCTCATTCAGAAGGCTCATGAAAAGTTCACAAGGAAGAAAACCTGTTTTGACACGGGTCAGCGTTTGAATATTTTGTCTTTATCGTCTTCCATAACATCTTCGAGAATATTGCGACTGACATTAAGAAATGTTTCTTTATTGCAAGAATCCAAATTGGAGCAAATATTGAACGGAAGGAAATCCTTAACTATCCAAGTTAAACGGTTCTTTGTATTTGGTAAAAGAATATTCTTCCCTATGAATTCCTGGGAACTTAACAGACTTTTAACTGCAGGAAACTCCTCTGTGCAATTGGTTCATTTGAATGGCTTTTATCTGGGAATTGGAAGTTTACCGGTGATTTCGCGATATAGCAATATCCGCCCTGATATTTGAAATGTGATACTCCAAGCAAAGAAGGTGGGAGGGAAAATTCTTCCACGTGTGGCATATTTTCCAATATCTGTTCCCTTCTTTTATTCCCTGCAACACATATTTGTCAGCAATCTTAACACGTCCACGGACGGTTCTTTGTTTGGAGAATGGAAATGTTGTTTCCTGATGGAATAAAAGATATTGAAAAGCAGGGGAATCGTTTGACGATTGAAGAATGACTCCAATAATTCATATAAATAATTCGTCAAAAACGTCTGTAAATTTGCCTATGCCTCATGTTGAACATGCAATTTAACTGAAAGGTGGCGAGATGTCATACAACGTCAGGGAAAATACTTTCATGACTCAATAATGATGCTAAGAGTTTATATGAATAAATATTTTAGGTGAACCTCATACGATGGAAGACCCGATTTAGCTGTAAGAAGGCGAAAGATTATGAAAAGTCTGTAAAATGCCCTGTCGACTGAATAATGATGCTATGAATTAATATGACTATAGGATTTTGACAACTAAATGCTATAATCTTTTACATCATCCTAATATAATAGAGGAAAATTTAACTGAAAACGCAACCATCTATCCTGAGTGGCGCTTAAGCTTTGTATTGGGTTAAGATTAGTAACAAAAATTAGATGAATGATAGTGAAATGTCATGGAAAGCCAGGAATATACTTCGATAACTGAATAACGACGATATGAATTTATATGAATAAAAGCTTTCATCAGATAAATGCTATTATCTTTCGCATCAGTCTAATATGATGGAAGACTTGATTTAGATGAAAGATGATGAAATGTTAAAGAAAACCTTGGAAAATTCATTGATGACTGAATAATGATGCTATGAATTTATATGAATAAAAGCTTTAATCAGATAAATGCTATTATCTTTTGCAGTAATCTAATATGATGAAAGACTTGATTTAGCTGAAAGATGAAATGTCATGGAAATTCTGGGAAAATACCTTGATGACTGAATAATGATGCTATGAATTTATATGAATAAAAGCTTTCATTAGATAAATGCTATAATTTTTTACATTATCCTAATATGATAGAAGAAAAATTAACTTAAATCGCAACCATCTATCTTGAGTGGCGCTTAGGCTTTATATTGGATGAAGATTAGTAAGAAAATAGATGAATGGTGGCGAAAGATCATAAAACGACGGGGAAAATACGTTCATAACCCAATAATGCTGCTACGAACTTAAATAGATGATTGTGTAAAAGGAATGCTAGTATCTTTTGCATCAACTTCTTAGAATGGAAGACTCGACATAGCCAAAAAGAGGTAAAAGGTTACATAAACCCAGGGAAATACTTCGTCGACTGAAAAATACTGCGTTTAATTTATAGCACAATAACATGTACGGAAATAACCACTGTACATCAAACTAATATGAAGGTAGGCCTTTGAATTGACGTATGACATTCCGTATATGTAAGAATTGCGTATTTTAGGCAAACATTTGAATCGTATGTAGAAGGACTTTTGGCGCTAAATTTTTTGACCAGCATCCGAATTCTAAATTTCTGAAAGATGCAATTTTTTAAAGATATATAAATATACATTTAAAGATATATAAATATACATTTAATGATATATAAATATACATTTAATGATATATAAATATACATTTAAAGATATATAAATATACATTTAATGATATATAAATATACATTTAAAGATATATAAATATACATTTAATGATATATAAATATACATTTAAAGATATATAAATATACATTTAATGATATATAAATATACATTTAATGATATATAAATATACATTTAATGATATATGTTTATAATATATATATAATTATATAGGCCACACTACAAATTGTTTAACACGCAGACTAACTCTACATCTTTCTGACAATAGCTCGATTAGATCACATTTAAATATTCATGGTGACCTACCGGACACTATTCGGAACATACTTGTCGACCACACTAATATAATAGCATCATCCACGTGCAAAAAAGGCTAAAAATAATGGAAGCCTTATTAATAAAAACAAACAAACCAACACTTAATAATATTAACTTTGAACATGGACATAATATCTTGACCGTGTTTTGAAACAAAAAATGAAACGTTTTATAAAACATACATATAACAAACTATTTCTAATTCTAACAGTTGAAATATAATCCTTGAAAATGGCTAAATGTATAGCCGAAAGCGCTCGAATAAAAAGAACATTCAGACAGTTTTTATATAATTTACATCCGAAAAGAAAAACATTATTAGATCGCATGAGAAATTGTATAAAAACTAAATAAAAGGACCTTGTCAGTCGTTTTTAATGAAATGTGCATGAAAGAAGGATTGCTGCCTAAATACACAAATATATATATATATATATATATATATATATAGTTAAGGATGTATATACAGTGGTTGGACAAAATAATTGAAACACTTGTTAAATTCAAAGTAAATTTATTTAATATGGAGTTGGTCCTACTTTAGCCTCACATACAGCTTTGATACGTCTAGGAATGGAATCATACAGCTTCCTGACTTCCTCCAGAGGAATTTTCAGCCATTTTTCCATTAATACCCGCTCCAGCTCTTTACGACACGACGGTGGAGGATAGCGACTCCTAACTTGTTACTCCAATATGCACCACAAATGTTCAATAATATTGAGATTGGAGAGGCCACTCCATGTTTTCTAGTTTTAATTTCATGTTCTTCATACCAATTCTTAACCACTCGAGCGGTATGTATTGGAGCATTATCGTCTTGGAAGATGCAGTCACCATCAGGGAATAAAGTCTTGGCCATTGGATGAACATGATCTCCTAAAATATTCAGGAAATCTTTTCTGTTGATTCTACCATGCAGGGCAACTATTGGACTGAGACATTTCCATGATATGGTGGCCCAAACTATGACTGGTCCACCTCCATGCTTCACTGTTGGAAGAAGGCAGTCAGGGTTGTAAGCTTCTTTGGGCTGCCTCCACACATAAACTCGCCGTGAAGGTGGGAAAAGAGAAAAACTGGACTTGTTTGAAAATATGACTTACTTCCATTGGTCTGCAAACCAGTCATTGTGATTTCTGCACCACTTCAACCTCTTTTGAATGTTGCGAGTGGAGAGAAGAGATTTCCATGATATGCAGCCTTATAGAGCTCACGGCGAAGAGTTTTAGTAGAAACTGAACTATTCAGATGGTTATTCAACTCAGCAGTCATTTTGGCCGCATTTGTCCGATGATTTATTGCCACGTTGCGTTTCAATGCACGTAAGTCCCTGTCAGTAAGTTTGCAAGTCCGGCCCGAATTGCTACGGTTGCTAGAGATCGTGCCCTGTTTCTCGAATTGCATCAGTGTTCTTGATATGGTAGCTCTTGAAAAACCGAACAGTTTAGCAACCTTAGTGATCGAGGCTCCTGCTATGCGAGCTCCAACAATTTTCTCTTTTTCGAACTCGGAGAGGTCACGCATTTAGCTTAAATTTGACTAAATTCTAAAAATAAGACAAAAACAGTAAATTGGATAAATAAACGTATTTACAATAGATATAACCTGGAATTACGAAGTTTTAGTTAAAGTTCTTAATATAATAGGTCTTTGAAATATAGGAGTGGATTTTGCAACTGTTCCAGCTATTTTGTCCAACCCCTGTATATATATATATATATATATATATATATATATATATATATATATATATATATATATATATATATATATATGTATATATATATATATGTAAGCGAACATTGAAATCAACACTCAGAGGCGACAGGCTGTTTCATGCTGGGCACAATCAGTATGTTCACTTTTATATTTATATTTACATACGCTCTATCTCTGATATTGAGCACTTTCTCCCATAAATATAGCAAACCTTAAAACAATATTTTTTCATATATATATATATATATATATATTAGGTCATCCCATAAGTTCTGTCTGAATTTTAACTTTTTGATTAAAACCCTGCTAACGTGGAAGTACACAAGAATCATTTGAGACACATAATGCTTTATGAGTTCAAGAAAGTATACTCAGCTGCCGAAGCGGCTAGAAACATTCACTCAGTTTATGGAGAGAAATGTGTGAATGAAAGAACTTGCAGAAGATGGTTTGCAAAATTCAGAGGTGGAGATTTCACCCTTGATGAAGATCGAATCAGACGTCCAGTTGAGTTTGATGAAAAGCTTCTTGAAGTAGCACTTGAAGAAAATCCTGCTTTATCAGTTGAGGAATTGGCAGTGGTTCTCAGTTCAAACCATACAACTGTTCATCGTCATCTTCAACAACTTGGAAAAGTTCCTAAACTTGGAAAATGGGTGCCTCATGAATTGTCTGAAAACAACCTCAAATCCAGAGTTGACATCTGCTCTTCTCTCCATTCTCGCCAACTTGTTTCACCTTTTTTGGATAGACTTGTGACTGGCGACGAAAAATGGATCTTTTATTGAAATGTTAAGCGTCGTAGACAGTGGCTTGGTAAATGGGAAGGACCCCAGCCACAGCCGAGAAGGGAACTTCATGGGCAAAAGGTTCTTCTTTCAATCTGGTGGGATTGCCAAGGTATAATCCACTTTGAATTCTTACCACCTAATGCAACAATTAATGCTCAAATATACTGTCAGAAATTAGAGCGTTTGAACCAAGCTTTGATGAAAAAAAGACCTGCTCTAGTGAATCGAAAACGGGTGATGTTTCATCAGGACAAGGCGCGACCACACACAGCAAGAATCACATCACAAAAGATCGAAGAACTTGGTTGGGAGAAAATTCCTCATCCACCTTATTCTCCCGACCTTGCTCCTTCAGACTACCATTTGTTTCGTAGCTTACATTGTTGATTGAATCTGTAATTAAATGTAACATTTGGTCACTTGTTTTCTCTATTCAAAATTCGGACAGAACTTATGGGATGACCTGATATATATATATATATATATATATATATATATATATATATATATATATATATATATATATATATATATATATATATATATTATGTTAATGTCTATACTCGACTGGTGTAAAAAAAAGCGGATAATACAATTTGCAAATAAAAACATATTAGAACAAATTAGTATATGAGTAAAAATATTTAGAAAAAATAAAGAAAACACTAAAGACATTCGAACAGGCCGAAGTAAAATCGCCCAATGTCGTAATTTCTCGTCCAAATAAAAAAAAAACGAGTAAAATAAGACAGACGCTAAAGTATACACTAAGTAGAGCAGAGTATAAAAAATCCAATTTGAGAAGATAACTTCTGCTACAACTTACTTTTCTCTGTTCATATATTTTCATACACACACACACACACACACACATATATATATATATATATATATATATATATATATATATATATAAGCCTATATGTGAGAATATATTCGAATTTATATGTAATCGAGTAAAATTCGAAATGTTCTACGACCGTAGGTTTATTTGAGAAAAGCACGTTTTAGACAGAAATCATCATCTCCGATGCCATATTAGAAACAATGAAAGCGACTAAATAATTTAGCGTCTTCCTCGTCGTTTTATTGCCTGTGTAAACAGCCATTTATATCACCTTGTTCAGAAGACTAATGAAAAGTTCAGAAAGGAGAAAACCGCAATCGACATGAACTAAACAGAGATTAAAACGGGTCAGCGTTTAAACATTTTGTATTTTATCGTCTTCCATAATAAAGGCGTCATTCTTCGAGAATATAGTGACTGGCAGTGAGAAATGGTTATTTATTGCAAGAATTCAAATTGGACAAAAATCCTGAATGGAAGGAAATCCTGAAGCATCACTAGTTAAATGTTCTCTGTATTTGGTGAGATTTCATAGAGAATTTTTCATTATTAATTCCTGGGATCTTAAAAGACCTTTACCGCAGAAAACTTTAACTCTGTGTGTGTGTGTGTGTGTGTGTGTGTGTGTGTGTGTGTGTGTGTGTGTGTGTGTGTGTGTGTGTGTGTGTGTGTGTGTAACGAATGCACCGCTGCAATTTTCGACGGATTTGCACCAAAATTTACATGCGCATACTCCAAGTTAGTAGTTGGCCATGACCGACGTTGCATTTCCCAACTCCCATCGATAGTGGAAATAATCGATTTTTTCATGCTTCTACGGCAGTTTTCATGTAGTTTGCGGCCAATTTCTACTGGCCAGAGTAAGAGCCTATAGCTGGTTGCCACGAATAGGCAGGAAGATTATATTGGCCAGCGTGAGAGCCAACAGCTGACTGACACGAATGTTAACTAGCATGCAAAAAAATCGATAGCTGCATTCGTCACAAGTGGGAAAAATTTAAATCTGCATGGCACTTTACTCCAATTGTCTCATTCGCTTGCTTAAACTCAATGTTGATTCTGATTCCGCAGAACTGGGTTGGGTATGAAAAAGTATTTGTTGTTAACATTCTTTTTTCATTCGGTTTTTCCAGTTACAAGTCCTTTTTTAAAGCTGATCGTTTTGTGTTCATTTTGTTTAGTTCTTTTTTTTTTTCGTAACAGATTTAATGTTTAGTATAGAGCTTAGAAGAAATTCGCAGTGTGAGATAGGCAAGAAGTAAGGCATGTAGCAACATCAGCACGGCAAAGGGCACTCCTTTAAAGGCAAGGAAGGGCAAAAATATTTTAAGTCAAGTGATAGCGATTGCTGTATGAGTCGTAAGATTTTTTTAATCAAGCACAGGCAACGCCGGGCCATGCTGCTAGTGATATATAAAAATAGCAAAGGATTTTTATCCTGATTGTTTTGGATTATAATGCTAATCAAAAGCGGCGGGTTTTTGAATTATCGTCCCCTGACGATAAAAGCAGGCGACGCAAAATTTGAAAGAATCCATCTCTTCCTCTGTGAGCTTTCATAGCTAAAAAACGCCTTCTTTTCGTTCCCGCCAACAGGCATGTACCTCAACCGTACACGCTGAATGTGGCTTTGAACACTTCACATATGAATTCATTTCTCATTTTACTTCTTGTAAAATGTCCTATCGATATATTTGTTAATATTTATTCGTTTAAATTCTATGTATCTTTTTCTTTGGACTCACATAACTCCGCCGAAATTGTTTACGTATTTCAAAACAACATAGCACCATCCGCCATGACGTTGTAAACATGCTGCGGCAAAAGAAGAAATGGAGATGGGATGGGAAATTTGTTCCCAGTTGGAGTATTCTCCAAATCTATCACTTTCTGACTTCATCTTCTTTTATTCTATCAAATCCTATTGCAGTTGATATTCGTATTCGAAATAGACTCCCCATTTTTATTAGGAAACTGAGCAGATATGAAACTTTCGAAAACTTAATTTGAGTGAAGTGAATATGCTTTACATAGAAAGTGAAAATAGGCGTTCTTCGTGGCCGAACGGTAAAGCACACCGGGTGCAAATGTGATTTCCACTACACAGGGGGATACAAGTTCGATCCCGGGGAATGTAGTAGGTGTTTTAAAGATTTCTCGAATTCGCAGACAGATAGACGCAATAAACCGGAAAATTTTGTTAGAAATAAATAAAAGAACGCTGAATGTTTATGTAGTATCAGTCCTCATCTTTGGCAGTGAATGCTACAAAATCTAGAAGAAGAGACATGAAGAAGGATAGGAAAGAAAAAAAAAGAGATAAGAAAGGCAAAATTTGCTGAGTGCTACAACGGATAAGAAATTGTGGGGTGCCATCATCGCCTATGTCCCGAAGGGACGCGACACATAGAAGATTTTTGTGAATGATTGCCAGAACAAGGAGTAGAAGAAAATGAAGAAAAAAAAAAAAAACATTAATACAAGCTACAAAGGAGAGGAAGTTATGGAGAACCATGATCGCTCACGTCCTGAAGAGACACAGCACATAAGAAAAGAAGAACGAGCTTGAGTAAATGGCTGACAGAACAGGGATTAAGAAAGATACCAAAAATAAAAAACTACTAAGAGCTACAAAGCATAGGAAATTGTGGAGAGCCATAATCCCCAACGTCCTGAAGTGACACGGCTCATAGAAGAAGAAGAAAAAGAAGAACAAGAGCTTGTGTAAATGGTAGAACAGAGAGAGAGGGTAAAAAGCCACAATTCATTACGAGTTACAAAGGACCGGAAGTTGTGAAGAAATAAGATGGCTGACGTACTGAAGGGATACAACACATAGAACATGAAGCAAAAATGTGTGTAAATGATTGGCTGAACAGGATTAGACGAGGGGACAATAAGATAAAAGAGCTACAAAGGACAAGAAATGGTGGAGAGCTAGGGTCACCCCCGTCAGAAAAGGACATGGCTCGTAAATGTAGGAAAACGAGTTTGTATTCATGAACAGGGATTAAGAGATCAGAGAAGAGAACAAACTTCATTAAGTGATACAAAGGAGAGAGAAAATTGTGAAGAGTTGTGATCGCTCACGTCCTTAAAGGACACGACACAAAGAAGAAGAAGAAGAAGAAGAAGAAGAAGAAGAAGAAGAAGAAGAAGAAGAAGAAGAATATCGTTTCAAGAACTGGCAAAACAGGTATTAGGGTTGAATGGAAGAAAACAAAATTTATTCGGAGTTATAAAGGTGAGAACGATTGTAGAGAGCTATAATCGCCCACATCTCTAAGCAGCAGCAAGAAGAAGAAGAAGGAGGAGGAGGAGGACGACGACGACAAGAAGAAGAAGAAGAAGAAGAAGAAGGACGAGGAGGAGGAGAAGAAGAAGAAAAAAGACAAGAAGAAGAAGGACAAGAAGAAGAAGAAGAAGGTAGTAGAGTACTTCGAGTAAATTATTGACAAAACAGGGATTAGACTTGAACGGAAGAAAACAAACTTTATTAAAAGCTACATAGGAGACATTGTGGAGAGCCTTTAATCCACATAGGTAAATAAGTAGATCAAAAGCGGATCCAGTGGAGAAAGTAATTATCGTTTCTTCAAACGCAAGTAGAGTGAAGAATAGCGTCCGAATAATCTGAAGATTAAAAAGGAAGCCGTCGTCTGCAGGGAAATACGCCTCACCTTTTAAGCAAACATCATTGTGAAGTTAAAGACGACATGCGCAAAACTTAATTAAAGATTTTCCCGCCGCGACAAGTCGAAAAGAAAAAAAACGAACAGCAACGGCATTCACTTGAAAATGTCAACAATCTCAAAATAAACGAATTCAACACATTTATGCATATATAATGTCTAGATAGGGTCAGTTGGAAACCGTCGGTGAGAAAAAGGATTGAATGGAAGAAAACAAAATGTATCAAGAGTTATAAAGGTGAGAATGAGTAGACACTCCGTTTATTTATGATGTAATGAATATTCATACACCTAGGTTCCCCGTCACAGTAATATGATTGGCTGGTGTCAGCCATAAATATAGGCTGATGTGGAGGTATAGGGACGACGCCCATTGGAATACGCCATTGGCTATCCTATTGGTCTACACCTATTGCCTACGACTACGACGAGTACCAGTCGATTACGGCTACCTGCTAGATTGTACTACTCGATTACAGTAGCCAAAACCACTTAGCTACTTCGAACAAATATATCCGCTTGCGGGACATATCAATTTATTAAAGAGGACATTTTTTCTCTACTATATGTACGTATGTATTTTATGGGTACTTGATCGTGTGATTAAAACGTTCGCTTTCTGACCATGAGGCCCGGGTTTGAGTCTTACCATGATCGATTTGATGTAATCGGACTCGGGGAAAGCGATCCTAGCGTGAGGCAACTATGGAAAGTACCTGCAACTGGAGATTCCTGTCTACTAAGCTGCCTAGCCACAGACACCTGCTCAAACACTTTTGTGTTTGTTTATCACGCACGGATCTCAACTATGGCTTATACTACAACTATGCTGAGTGGTTCGTAGTTGCAGTCATTAATCAAGGGGTTGAAGTCTGAAGAGTTTAGTGGCCGGATGTAAGCGGTGGTGTGACCGCAGAAATTGTTTGACAGCTATGACTGCGTTCTCCTCTTGTGTGATATAGTCCTGTTGTCAGACATAGTTTCTTCCAGCAGCCACCCACTTGACACAGGGCAGCACTACCTCCTCAAGCCACTTGGTGTAGTCCTCCGTTTTGAGACTGAGGTCCTGTGGGAAGATGAATAGAGGTATAAGGTCGCCATCGGTAGTGATCACTCCAAACACCTTCGTAATCACCATTGGACTCAGCCAACTCTTTCCAAATCCTCTGCACTATCCTCAGATTGATACCCAAACACTCTGAAATGTTTCTATTGGAACTTCTGGGGCGAATGCCAAGCAGTACGGCATGCTGTTTCCAAATATCTGGAGGAGTGAACTGCGTCATGGTGCTCTTGTCTCTTGCCGACGGTGCCCAACTGACCCGACTATGATGTAGAGTCGACATAATCAAACAACGTGCTTGAGAAATTAAAAAATATATGGTGACATTTTACCCCTCGCACCCGATATATATATATATATATATACACGCACACACATACTCACACATGCACATACACACACACACACACACATATATATATATATATATATCTATATATATATATATATATATATATATATATATATATATATGTACTAAAACACCTTGTATTGGGGGCCGTT
The DNA here is from genome assembly GCA_964036315.1 of Acanthosepion esculentum. Taxonomy (NCBI): domain Eukaryota; kingdom Metazoa; phylum Mollusca; class Cephalopoda; order Sepiida; family Sepiidae; genus Acanthosepion; species Acanthosepion esculentum. Next base: position 90,033,954 of record OZ038495.1, on the reverse strand, counting down.
GATAGCTCTGCTAGCAAGAAGTGACACGTCATCACACGTCTTCTCTGCGCCTTTTTCTATATACACTTCCGTGCTAATTACTCAGCTCTTCACTGTGTTACCTAGAATTCATGAATTTAAGCGTAGTACTAAATTGATGGCAAGGTCTCATCAATTTACAGTTGGACTGGCTAGATGCAACCGCAAGTTCTATGATAATAGTTTCTTCTCTCATGCTTCTCTCTTGTGGAAATCTCTTCCAGTCCCATGCTTTCCAGTCAATTTTGATCTTCAGAAATTTAAATTCAATGTCAATCGTTATCTGCTGCCTTTTTGATTACTCTTCTATTTTTCTCGCTCCCTAGTAGTTTCTGTTTTCTAATTCTTTTACAAACCGTAACCTCGTGCGTGGAAGTATCTTTACAGCCTTGCATAGGAATAATTTGATAAAAAGAAAGACGCTGATACACATGGCTTCTCTCAAGCCCTGGTGAGACAATGCAAAATTATTACAGATATTAAATTCAGTACAGACCATTTAGCATTTCTTGTCGAGAAAACACACCTGAAGCCGACAGGAATATTGACAGATTGGTATGTTTTTTACGGTTTATGAACACTTTGCAGGTTATTTAAACCCATAATATATATTGAGATTGTAAGAACTTTTTTTTAGATAATAATTATTTAAGGATATACGTCTTACTATTTAACCCATTGCTTGGGAGAGAAGAGGTGGATCCATACCTTTCCCAGGGCTATTTGTGTGTAAGTGAATATAACGAACACAAGTGAAACTGGAACTCGGCTCTCCGATTATCAATTCCGAGTCATTATCCATTGCACCACCCGCACATCCAAACTTACAGCATCTGGTATGCTCAAGCGGTCACCCATTTAGGTGCTGAACGATCTCATGGTAAGTAACGTCGAGCCAGGTTAGTATCTAGATGGGTGACCGCTTGGGAATAGCAAGTACCATAAGCTTGGATGGTGGGGTAATGCACTTACGGTCGCATCACGCTGAAACGCCGGTTCCCGTATGATCACATAAGTTAAGCAAGGTCGACACTGGTCAGTATTTAGATGAGTAACTGCTTGGAAATACCAGGCGCTATCACTTTAAAAAACCGGTTGTACTTGCCGTCTCAAATAGTGATACCGTAGGTGAAAATTTTAGGCAGATGTTTTCCCGCAGTAGGTTGCCATTTAATTCCTCGGTAGACCAGTTGACATCCAAGGCTATAGAACCCGGTCTGTTCTGCTATTTAACCATAGCTGGGGGGGGGAGACGAAGAGGATTCATACCTTTCCCAAGGGTATTAGCACGTAAGTTAATGCAATGGATTCGACTAGAATTCGAAATCGCCTCTCCGATTCTTCAATGCGAGCCGCTAGCCATTACTCCACCGCACCTCCGTTTTAGGTACGTTTAAGAAACGTTCCAGTACATATAATGGTAATGATAATATTAAGTGTTTCCTTCTAAGGAAATCTTTGACAGGGAAGGAATCACGAGATTTCGGTCTCCACGCGGCCCCAAGGCTAAGATCAAAGTGTAGTATCTGTTCGCAGATTACTCTCTGAATGATCGCCTATGGGGCCGGGATTCCTTCTCCGATACAGGCCGGCGGCAGGGATTCGTCCCTGCGCTGGTAGTATCGTGGCTAAGTCTGACTAGCTATGACCAGCTTGGACAAGCTATGACCAGCCAAGACCAGCTATGACTAGCTAAAGCCAAAGCACTGCGACCCGGGTGAAAACTCGGGTCCATTCCCCCTCCCTCCCCACGTTAAACTCCGACCTTGTGTCACAACCTGGCCCTGTGGGAGGTCAAGTAAATCCCAAGGCTAAGATCAAAGTGTAGTATCTGTTCGCAGATTACTCACTGAATGATCGCCTATGGGGCCGGGATTCCTTCTCCGATACAGGCCGGCGGCAGGGATTCGTCCCTGCGCTGGTAGTATCGTGGCTATGTCTGACCAGCTTGGACAAGCTATGACCAGCTAAGACCAGCCAAGACCAGCTATGACTAGCTAAAGCCAAAGCACTGCGACCCGGGTGAAAACTCGGGTCCATTCCCCCTCCCCTTCCCACGTTAAACTCCGACCTTGTGTCACAACCTGGCCCTGTGGGAGGTCAAGTGAATCCCAGAAAATCTTTGACAGACTTTGGACAATCAGACAACACGGCTGATCTGCCAATGAATCGGTGGAAATTTATAAAATCTTTCTCTTAAAACAATTTTTGTAACAAGAAAATAGGTTTCTCAAGTCCAGTAGCTGTTATCGCTCTTTCCAGTAATGACGGGGAAATTTCTTTCTAATATTTATTTGGGACGGTTGAAATTTATAAAATCTTTCTGTTAAGAAACTATTTTTGAGATAAAATCGATTTTTCAAGTCGAGTAGCTGTTATCGCTCTTTCTAGTATTGACGGGGAATATCCTTTCTAACATTTGTTTGGGACGGTTGAAATTTATAAAATATTTCTCTTAAAAAAAACTATTTGTTAGTAAAATGAGTTTCTGAAGTCGAGTAGCAGTTATTTCCCTTTTATGTGTGTTTCTTTTGTAACTTAACCTCAAGATGATTTTTTTTTCAATTTATTGAATTTTCTAAATGATTTTTTATTTTAATTTTTTTTTTTTTTTCAAACTTTTTTTTTTTTTACAATTTCTTTCATCTTCAACATAACGTTTTCTTTTTTGAATTTATTAAAAGTTCAGAATTAACTATTTGTTCAGTTTCTTGAAACTTAAAAATGAATTTTATTTTTTCCAGTTCATCAAACTTTTAGAAAGACTTTTTTCCTTCAATTTTTTACAACTTCAAATAGAATTTTTTTTTTTTTTTTTTTGAGAATTGCTGTTCGACTTATTCCATTTTTTTACGGGGACATGTGAGAAATAATATTTATTCAACTAAACACCGATCTGTCTTCTTAATTTTGTTCTTTTATTGTTGTCTCTCGTTAATAATGTTTTTCCCCTATTCTCAATACGCCATTGTGTCTTCCGCCTTAGTGGCTATATTGCCATGTTTGGGGTGAAAAGAAAAGTAAGCAAGAAAGGAAGAATAAAAGAAAGGGAAGAAAGAAAAAATAAAAGAAAGAAAATTAAGAAAGAAAGAAAAAAATAGACATCGCCATGATGCTCACTTCAGTGAAATGGAAACACTTGTAAAACGAAATACTCTTATCGAGACAGACGAACTCGTCGCATTAAAAAAATAAAAACAAAAAAAAATACCACGAGACGAACCTCTAATGGAAACATGACGTAATAATGACGTCATTCTACCGCAGTAATTTACCTCGATTTCTTTGTCATTGTCTTTCTCTGATTACTACTAAAGATACTACAAAAAAACCTTACTCGTATAAATTATTGGCTGGGAAACAAACTCTTACGAATGGAATTAATTGTCTCGAAGCCAATAGCATTCATCTTTTAGACATTTCAGCTAAGGTCGTCTCAAAGTTCACCAAAAGTATGTATTTAAAATGTTTTATATAAACAACTGAATCAGAATTGTGGAAGTGGGGTAATTTCAAATTCAAGTACCTTTCGCCATAAAAAATTAAATTAGGTTCAAGAAAACCGAATTTTCACGTACATATGTTTTTAATCGATATCACCACTAAAAACAAGGGGGTTACAATTTGTAGAAGAATTAGATACAGAAACAATAATGATGAGCAGAAAGAAAAGAGTAATCAGGAGGAGACAGTAGATAGCGATTGAAATTGCATTTAAATTTTTGCAGATTAAAGCTGACTGGAAAGTATATATATGTATAATTTCGACGTAAAAATATGTTCTTTTCTAGTGAGTCTGGCATTTGTAAAATTAGAGTGGTGGTGAGTGAGTGAGTGATGCTTTGTATAACAAGTAAGTTTAAATGGTTGTCCTAATGTAGGTCCCTCTTAAGTTCACAGTCTAAAAATCCTCATCTGTGAACACAGGAGGGACCAATGTTTGGACAACCATTTAAATTCACTTATATATATATATATATATATATATATATATATATATATATATATATATATCACATCTATCACGGCTCCTTGGGACAACCCTTTAAATTCATTTATGTATATATATATATATATATATATATATATATATATATATATATATATCACAGATCCTCCTAGACATCCGATCGATTCAGGCCGGAACCCAAACCTGACCAATTTGGTATCAGCCCGATTTTCTAGCCAGAGAGAAATGCGAATTTTTGCGTATTTATTTTTTCATAAACACACCTGTCACCCAGAGAACTCAATTGCTAGGAGAGTCTTCCATTATCAGCAGTAATAGTGACTGTTTACAAATCCGTTCACAGTGCTCTATCGATTAAATTATTTTATCGAAAGCTAATATCGTCAACCATAGACAGACTGTTTCGCTGTATCAGAGCTCCTCTGGCCGGAACCGAAACCCGACCGATCTGGTATCAGTCGTAGATTCTAATGCGAATTTTTGCGTATTTATTTTTTCATAAACACACCAGACACTCGTTAGGTGAGTCTTGCATTATCAGGTGTAATAGTGACTGTTTATAAATTCGTTACTGCCCACAGTGCTCGACCGATTAAATTATATATATATATATATATATATATATATATATATATATATATATATATATATATATATATATATATATATATGTATATATATATATATATATATATATATATTCACACAGATTATTTTCTTCAAAGCCCATATTGGCTCAGTTGCGTTGCGGAAACGTAAACAAATCAATTTAAAAAAATTCTAAAGACTTCATGGATATATTTTTAATACAATATTTTTATTACTTCAACAGGCCGGCAGACGTAATGCATACTGTTTGATAAATAAAAAGAGTTCAAGGATCACTAATAAATACAGAAAACTAACAATGAGACATAAAAAGAACATAAGGAAAACTTATTCCTTTTAAAAATGTATTCCTTTTATTTGCCTGAAGAAGGCCATGAGACTGGAAACAAGTGTAGCAGAAATCTGAAGAATAAAATATAATATATATACTAAAACAAATCCACATTATAACCAAAAACGTTTGCGGTGTCTCTCTCTTTTTTTTAAATATACATTTTTCTTTTGTTGGAACAACTATAACTTTTTCCATATATATATATATATATATATATATATATTGTATATTTAGGCAGCAATCCTTCAGGATGATTTGATTTTTCTGTTTAATTGAGTATGTGCATTATGTGTATGTCTTAGTGTGTAGTAGGGGTGTTTTAATTACCAAATACTATTAGAACGTTGTGGCTTATCCTTCATAATGGCTAAAGATATAGCCGAAAGCGCTCGGAAAAATAAAACATTTGGACAGTTCTTACACACCCTTTGTCCAGCAAAGAAAACTCTTGTTCGTACACAAGAAAAATTAAATAAAAAAATTAACCGTATTACCTTGTCTGTCGTTTTTAATGAAACTTGCATATATATATATATATATATATATATATATATATATATATATATATATATATATATATATATATATATATATATATATATATATTACGCAACAAAATCCGAAATTAGCTCATATGGGGGGGTTATAGATCTATTTCAATCAACGAGAACTACGTTAGTCTTATTCAACCCTGGTGTATAGATTGTGTTCGTGTCGAAAATAGAAATTTAAAAGTTAACTTTAACTATATTCTGTATCAATGTTTTGACTGTTGTCAATGTTAAATTTTAAATTTTATATGCTCTGTTATAATAAAAACATTGAGCCCTTTTTGTGGATCAGTTTTAATATTGGATATTACTAGGATCCACTTGGATTATATACCAACGGATTTATTACCTGTACTATATATATATATATATATATATATATATATATATATATATATATATATATATATATATATATATATATATATATATATATAATATTAGTGGTCAACATATATATATTTATATATATATTTATATACAGATTCTGATTTCTTTTTCAATTTGTAGGTCTGAAGATTTGGATCGTGATTACATTATAACCATGGAATATTAGTGTTTAAGCTTCTTATATATATATATATATATATATATATATATATATATATATATATATATATATATGAAGGAATATACTCTTAAGGTGTGCTATATTTATGGGATAAAGTGCTCAATATCAGAGATAGATCGTGTGTAAATATAAAAGCGAACATTGAAGTCAACACTTAGAGGCGACAGGCTGTTTCATGCTAGACGCAATCGTCAGGCCCGTTGACTTCAATGTTCACTTTTAAATTTACATATATATATATATATATATATATATATATATATATATATGTATATATTATGAAAATGTGGAAAAGACAAAGCAAAATCCGAATATGTGAGTTTACTGTTTTTATTTTGTTTTTGTTTTTGTTATTCTGTCGACGTCAGACGTTTCGGTCAAATAGAACTTCTTCAGGACATGGTTAATGGAGACATATTTATATTAGATTTAAGTTAGATGAAGAGACGAAACAAAATAAAAACAGTAAACTCACATATTCGGATTTTGCTTTGTCTTTTCCACATTTTCATCATACCGTCGGATCTACATCCACACATTTGCTTACATATATATATATATATATATATATATATATATATATATATATATATATATATATATATACTAACACCCCATCTTAAAAAACTTATATTCATTAACTACAATTTTTATAAGAAATCGATATAACAGGAAAGCGTTTAACATGAGGTTTTATTTAAAATTCGATATGGGCACCAGATCTCGCTACCAGCTTCTCAAACTGCCCAGAAATCGCGTCAACTGATTTTACCAGGAATTCTTGTGGTATAGAAGACATAACTTCTAGTATTCCCCCATCAAGCTTTTCATAAATTCTTGGTTTGGTATAGTAGACTTGCCCCTTTAACCAACACCGAAGAAAAAAGTCACAGGGTTTTGCCAGGACTACTGGTTGGTCCCTCATACATAAAATAGTGAGTTACTTTTTAATCACCCTATATAATCATTAGGAATGATTATATATTTGAATATATATATATATATATATGTATATATATATATATATATATATATATGAATGAAAGTATACAGGCATTTGTTTAATATAGTTCAAAGTTGATATCACGATTTGCGTGAAAATGTAAGCAATAAAAACATTTCACAATTGATTTGCGCATACTGAGCAACAAAAAGTCTATAGCTCAATTTTGAATCTATTAAAACGGAGCCAATCTCTCAGTATGCCTTATAAAAAGGTGCTTGAAAAAGAAATCGTAGTAATTGATTCAAGCAAGCGTCAGTAACAATCGATTTTGCTTTCTGCTTTCCGATCGTATGATCCGTTTTGCCAGCCTTCTCTAGCTTGAAGTCAGCAAGTTCAAACAAGGTCACACGTTTCACACCGACATTACGCAGGCGAAGAAAGTATTAAAAAAAAAAAAGAAAATAATGAAAAGAAATGCCATGTTTGTTTTTATATTTTTTTTAAAAAAAAAAATTTTTTTTCACCCTATTTTGAAAGGAAAACAAAAAAGAGATTTATTTTGCACTTCTTGGAACAAGATTTGATTTTATTGAAGGAAAGTTTTTACCGTTAACTTTACTGCTTAGCCAGAGGTTAAACAAGTAAACCACCATCTTGGCAAGATAAATTTCTACTACATTTCCTGACATTAATCGTAACAGGATTTTGTGCACCTGGAATAATCGATTAAGACACGTACACGAGTCTCTATGTGAGTGGGGCGGGGGTGTAGACGCGTATTTCAATAATATTCTTCCATTAGAGAGAGAAAAAAGTACTAGTTGTCCGTGCATTGAATATTGATGCCATATCTGGTCTGGTGCTCTTACGACCCAACTCGAAATTTATTCAAAGAATGAACTTTAATTTCACCAGTCCTGTTAACTAGGGCAATAAATGCTTTGTACATTTTAACGACCCAAAACCTAAAGCACTACTTATTATTGCTGTGAATGGTTAAAGAAATAACAAAACAAGTGTTACAGATATATCATATATTAAACAGTAAGTACAACAGAAGAGTATTACAAGACTAGTGAGTGTTTGTCGGTTGACCCAGCGTTCAATCTATTCGACTGTTAATATTTAGCACCTGCCACGAAGGTAGATATGACACAAGGGCGAGTTTAACGTGGGTCATCCGAGCCCGTAGGTTCGGACAAAAAATCCCTGTATAACCTGCATAAACGGGTTTGGGTCTGTCTACCTCCCCGGACGAGACTCTGACCTTTGGCGCCGCGTCGTCCGGGTTCCTCTCTGCTCGAGGCAGAGAGTTTGACAGAAATGAACAGTTTGGCACTGTTAATATTTAACAGCCCCCCCCCACCTCCACGAGGGATGTATGTGGCACAAGGCCGAGTTTCCTGTGGGTTCTCCGAGCCCGTAGGCTCGAACAAAAATATTCCCTTCGAAACAGTATAAACGGGTTCAAGGCCTGTCTACCTCCACGGACGAAACTTTGCCCTTCGGCAAAGCCCCGTTCGGGGAGGTAATGACAGTAATGAACAATCTAGTCGACTGTTCCTCCAACGCCTTCTCTCCTACTAATCTTATAGTAGGCGGAAGTGTCCAACATTGACTCTTTAGAGGGAGGACACAATTACAATGGTATTACGGATGCTAACCTTCAGGAGAACAACTCATTACGCTTCTTGGTCTCATGTTTTCAACTGATATGAAGTGAAGTGGCTGTATTGAATAAATTGCTAGGTTTTGCTGCTAGGAAAGTTGGTTGAGTTGGAAGACAATTTTTTTTCTTGTCAGGGTCCCTCTTGCACATTCATAAATCTACCATTCGTCCGTGCATAGAATATTGCCGCCACATCAAGTTTGGTCCTCGTGTTATATACCTCAACATTCACTGCAGATCCACAGAAAGGTCTGTAATGATATCGGTCCTGACCTAGCATCTTCATTTCAGTCAACATCCCAGCGCCTTGACGAAGCTTCCTTCTTTCTTTTCTGCAAATATTTTCATAGCAATTGTTCTGATGAGCTTTTTTCCTTAGTACCTTGAGTGCATGAATTTAAACGTGCTAATAGATTGGCAACTAGGTCTCACCGTTATTACTATTGAACTAGCGAGATACAAACGTATGTTTTATTCTAATAGTTTCTTTTCTCGCACTTCTCCCCTGTGGAACTCTCGAATTTTGGCTTCTCTGCCACCTTCAATCTTCAAAATATTAAATAGCTTTATTATTCAATCATGAAAGTATTTTCCTGGATTTCACTGACCTTTCGACATCTTTCATCTAAATCAAGTCTTCCATTACATTAGATTGATGCAAAAGATAATAGCATTTTTCTGATGAAAACTATTATTCATATAAATTCATAGCATCATTATTCAGTCATCAATGAATTTTCCCAGATTTTCCATGACATTTCGTCACCTTTCATCTAAATCAAGTCTTTCATCATATTAGATTGATGCGAAAGATAATAGCATTTATCTGATGAAAGCTTTTATTCATATAAATTCATATCGTCGTTATTCAGTTATCGAAATATATTCCTGGCTTTCTATGACATTCCACCATCATTCATCTAATTTTTTTACTAATCTTCACCCAATACAGGGCTTAAGATGGTTACGTTTTCAGTTAAATTTTCCTCTATTATGTTAGGATGATGTAAAAGATTATAGCATTTAGTTGTCAAAATCCTATAGTCATATTAATTCATAGTATCATTATCCAGTCGACAGGGCATTTTACAGACTTTTCATAATCTTTCGCCTTCTTACAGCTAAATCGGGTCTTCCATCGTATGAGGTTCACCTAAAATATTTATTCATATAAACTCTTAGCATCATTATTGAGTCATGAAAGTATTTTCCCTGGCGTTGTATGACATCTCGCCACCTTTCAGCTAAATTGCATGTTCAACATGAGGCATAGGCAAATTTACAGACGTTTTTGACGAATTATTTATATGAATTATTGGAGTCATTCTTCAATCGTCAAACGATTCCCCTGCTTTTCAATATCTTTTATTCCATCAGGAAACAACATTTCCATTCTCCAAACAAAGAACCGTCCGTGGACGTGTTAAGATTGCTGACAAATATGTGTTGCAGGGAATAAAAGAAGGGAACAGATATTGGAAAATATGCCACACGTGGAAGAATTTTCCCTCCCAACTTCTTTGCTTGGAGTATCACATTTCAAATATCAGGGCGGATATTGCTATATCGCGAAATCACCGGTAAACTTCCAATTCCCAGATAAAAGCCATTCAAATGAACCAATTGCACAGAGGAGTTTCCTGCAGTTAAATGTCTGTTAAGATCCCAGGAATTCATAGGGAAGAATATTCTTTTACCAAATACAAAGAACCGTTTAACTTGGATGGTTAAGGATTTCCTTCCGTTCAATATTTGCTCCAATTTGGATTCTTGCAATAAATAAACATTTCTTAATGTCAGTCGCTATATTCTCGAAGATGTTATGGAAGACGATAAAGACAAAATATTTAAACGCTGACACGTGTCAAAACAGGTTTTCTTGCTTGTGAACTTTTCATGAGCCTTCTGAATGAGAGAATACACTTGACTGATTACACAGGAAATAAAAGGCCGAGGAAGCCGCTAAATTATTTTCACGCTTTCATTGCTTGAAATATAGCATCAGAGATGATTGTTTCTGCCAAAAACGAGCCGTTTTCAATTATACGTAGGATCATACATCAATTCGAATTTGCCTCGCATACATATCAATCCGAATATATATATATATATATATATATATATATATATATATATATATATATATATATATACATACATACATACATACATATATATATATATATATATATATATATATATAGATATATATATATATATATATATATATGCAATATATGTGTGTGTAGAGCAGGGACAGACCTTGAATGTCAACTCGTCTACCGCAGAAAAAAATGGCAACCTACTGCTGGAAAAAATCTGCCTCGTCAGTCATGTATCGAAAGATACATAATCATCTAGGCATGGCACATAACTTACTGATATATATATATATATATATATATATATATATATATATATATATATATATATATTCTGTTTATACGTTATATTATAATTGTCGAACTTAGTCCATTATATATATACATATATGTGTGTGTGTGTGTGTGTGTGTGTGTGTGTGTGTGTGTGTGTGTGTGTGGTTAATTAATCGATTTGTTACTAGGCCTTTTAGTAGGGATTTAGATACACACTTTTTTCGGATAGTGCGATCCGGTTTGAATGCAGGGTTTATTCTCCTAGACTGGTCGCCAGCCAAGACTACGATCCAGTCTCTCTGCTATTTCACCCATAGATAGGGTAGAGGAGATGGATTCATACCTATCCCAAGGGTATTAACACGTAAGTCAATGTAATGAACCCAACTGGAATTTGAACTCTGATTCCTCAATCCGAGCCGCTAACTGGTAGGATGTGTAATGTCCGTTGTTAATACTTTAAAGGAGCTGATGTTGACTTCAATGTTCGATAAGTTCACTACTTACATTATTCGGACTATTGTTCTCATCTTTGTTGCCATATTTATCACAACGTTTCGGCCGTTGTACGCTCCGGCCTTCTTCAGGTGGTTGGAATGTCGGACGGAACCCTTTATTTCGCTCTCTGGGGAAGACTGTTCTAGTTGCACGTGCCATGTCTAATGGATGTCAGTTATCAGTTATCTCCTGATAATCCCCCTCTCCAAGTTCTCCACCGCCTTAACCCGTTATTGAACTCACGCACTCTGGGTCCTGTCACGAGATCCAATCAACGCCTTTATCCACTGTGCCATGTGTCCTTAAGAACACATGGCAAAGACTTGACGAAAACACACTTCATAATTTTTATTATTTATAAGAAATTATTGAAACGCTGAATGAAATGGTTTATTTTTTCGAGTTAATGTAAAAATTTTGAGAGCTTTTTTTTGAAAGCTCAGGCTGTGATATATATATATATATATATATATATATATATATATATATATATATATATATATTCAGTTGTATTGCTATGAGTTTGTGACCCTGAGTTTCACGCTTCTGTTCCTATATATATATATATATATATATATATATATATATATATATATATATGTGTGTGTGTATTTAGGCAGTCCTTAAGAACACATGGCAAAGACTTGACGAAAACACACTTCATAATTTTTATTATTTATAAGAAATTATTGAAACGCTGAATGAAATGGTTTATTTTTTCGAGTTAATATATATATATATATATATATATATATATATATATATATATATATATATATGCAGAAATATAGTCTTAAAGTGTGCTAAATTTATGGGGTAAAGTGCTCAATATCAGAGATAGAGCGTGTGTAAATATAAAAGTGGACATGGAAGTCAGCACTTAGAGGCTGATATATATATATATATATTCAGTTGTATTGCTATGAGTTTGTGACCCTGAGTTTCACGCTTCTGTTCCTATATATATATATATATATATATATATATATATATATATATATATTCAGTTGTATTGCTATGAGTTTGTGACCCTGAGTTTCACTCTTCTGTTCCTATATATATATATATATATATATATATATATATATATATATATATATATATATATATTTGTGTATTTAGGCAGCAATCCTTCTTTCATGCACATTTCATTAAAAACGACTGACAAGGTGCTTTTATTTAGTTTTTATATAATTTCTCGTGCGATCTAATAATGTTTTTCTTTTCAGATGATAAATTATATAAAAACTGTCCGTTTTATAAAACATACATATAACAAACTATTTCTAATTCTAACAGTTGAAATATAATCCTTGAAAATGGCTAAATGTATAGCCGAAAGCTATATAATTTTATATTACTGTATGAACAGGTGAAAGTACTCGTATAAAAATACCTTATGCAACTAGAATTTATTAAAAACAGGGATCATAACATTCATCTACAGGTTCGGGTTTAATGTATCTTAATAAATTTGTTTGCGAAGATGTATTCTCGCCATTTATATCATTAACTTCACTATCTGATTTTCGTATGAATGATTCATGTAATATAAATTGAACTGCACCACCTACTTGATATTAAAAAAAACTGATCCGACGTGCAACTGTCGGATAATAAATGTGACATTCCTCTATTTATTGAAGAATTTAGTTCATGCCACATCGACTGAAAAAAACCTACTACTACAAAATAATTCTCCTATTACCATATTAGTACAAAAACGCACATTCTTAAATTTTTAAAAAATCAACCTCAGCGTTGCGACTGCACGCTCCAAAATTCCTAACTGTTAACAACAACACATTTCTACAAAAAAAAACTCGGATCACATCTAATCTTTCGTTGTCCAGTTATTACATGGATGTAAAAAACAAATCTTTTTCTATTCCTGAGGATGTCTGTATAAACAGGTGAAAGTACTCGTATAAAAATGGTTATTTTATTAATAAATTTACTCTTTATTATTTCAAGATATTTCTTTTGTGATTTTGGTAAATATAACTATCAAAACTCCTGAATGTGCTTATGAGCGCCTTAGACACAACACGGAGGTCTTCATCAAGTGCCTTGAGGAGGTAGTGCTGCACTGGGGCAAGAGGGTCGCTTCTGGAAGTCCCCATGTTTAGCAACAGGATTCTGCACCATGTTACATGGTGCAGAATCAGAAGAACCCAGTCAAAACTGTCAGACAATTTCTGGCCACTCCTCATATTGCACTCTACTTGATTGTTATATGTGGAGCTCAGTTGAGTGAGAGACCAATAAAACTCCTTGTAACACAAAAGATGTGACTGAAGGCAAGGATTGTGGCAGCATCCATCAACTTAATCAAGGAGATCGTTCAGAAAAGACGCATGAGTTTCCGAAATCGTCTGGCGAACCGAGGTTGGATCCAATGGTTATTTTACCAATAAATTTACTCTTTATTATTTCAAGATATTTCTTTTGTGATTTTGGTAAATATAACTATCAAAATGTCAGTTTTGTTTTCATTTCTTCCTAATTTAAACGAAAATTTATCCATCGCACCCTGTATATATGCGTGTCTATGCATGTGTGTTTTTATTAAGTTTGCAAAAGATGTCTCATTGTGAGATCGAAAAGCTTGCAGGCACGATAAGAATTTTATTGGTAAGGCCTCCTGAATTTGAAAGAGATACTAGATTTATTTATTTTTTAGTAATTGAACAGCTAAATAATACATCTCTGTGTGTTAATATTTGATCGATTTTGCTGCTTCGTCTCGCCGCACGAACCACCAATGCCATTCAGATGCCGACATCGACGATGGAAAGTGAAATCGATCGGTTTACGTTAAAAATGGGCAATATGACGGGATGTACATTTGGAGGGAAAATAGTATTAGAAAGAAGTATTTTGTCAACGTTTTGACCACACACATAGACACACACAGAGACGCGCACGCACGCACGCACGCACACTCACACACACACACATATATAAAAATATAGATAACATTAGTGCTTAATACACGCACACACAAACACACACACATATATATATATATATATATATATATATATAAAATATACACATACATACATACATACATATATATATATATATATATATATATATATATATATATATATATATATATATATATATAAAATTCCAAGAGGATGGCATCCAGGTAGAATTTGTAGGTGTAGGTCTGATGAATTGGATCGTAATTACGATTCCAATGTAATAAATTATAACCATGGAATATTAGTGTTTAAGCCTTTTTATCATATATATATATATATATATATATATATATATATATATATATATATATATATATATATATATATATATATAGTAAAGGTCATATATATATATATATATAGATGTAGATATAGATATAGATATATAGTAAAGGTAATAAATCCGTTGGTATATAAGTGCATCCTAGGGTTAATTCGAGTATAAGCACCAAAAGCCTCCGGTATTGAGAATGTACCATTCTGGTGTGAAATTGCCTGCTTATTTGGAAAATTACATTAAAACATTGCGCTCGAAGTTATGTGCAATGTAACTTCGACTTCTTTCTCGTCGCGTACACAGAACGGCCACCATGACTGGCTTTGTTAATATACGTTTGCCTCGCGTAGTCATGCAGAGCGGAAGCTTCACTTGACTTGATTACTGCGCAAGTTTGAAACGGATGCGCGAAAAAAAACTTAAAATCCGACACCTAAAATAAAATAAAATAAAAATTACGCGCCTGAAGAATAAAAAAAAAGGATTTTTCCTTCTTTTCAACGATGTTCTTTTTTGTGTCGTAAAAGTTTAACGTCGCCTCAGAGTTTTGACTTCAATATTTACTTTTTTATTTACACACGCTCTATCGCTGATATTGAGCATTTTATCCCAGAAATATAGCACATCTTAAGACTATATTTCTTCATATATATATATATATATATATATATATATATATATATATATATATATATATATATATATATATATATATATATATATATATATATGACAGTAGTGAAAATTATTTTCCTTATATAATGTAAATATAGGAAGTCGATAAAAGAAATTGGTAAAACAAAAAGTAATAATACGTTGATGAATATTAATAAAGTTCTGAATTCAAGAAGTGATGTAGTTAATCTGTGTATTCCTAGAAAGGAGTAAGGCAGAAGGTTAATGAGTGTTGATCACTCAATGCATCGACTTAGAAAATTATTAAAAGGACTAGAAGTAGCGGCTTTGTAAGCTT
>OZ038495.1:89960667-90015667 GCA_964036315.1 Acanthosepion esculentum | reverse complement strand
CTCCCTCTCTCTCTCTCTCTCTCTCTATATATATATATATATATATATATATATATATATATACATATATCCCATTCTGTTCCTATCTATCTATCTAAACCAGTCTGTTCGTATCTATCTATCTCTATCTATCTATCTATCTATCCAAGTCTCTTCCTATCGCTCTCTCTCTCTCTATATATATATATATATATAAATATATATATATATATATATATATATACATATATATATATATATATATATATATATATATATATTGCCTTATTAGTTCCAGAAATCACATCAAGACGGTACTCGATCTCTTGCCATATTCGCTGTAGGATAACCTCATCAGTGGTGGCAATGCGATCAGTGATCTATTTGCTTTAGATCAGTGATGTCCCGTATCTTTGTTCGATATCTTTAAGATAACCCCCATAGAAAGAGCTCCAGGCGAGTGATATCTGGTGAACGAGCTAGCCAGTTCACCGATCTGGAAATGTCTCATTTAGGAACCCACAAACATGCAGTCACCGATGTGGTGGCGCACCATCTTGCTGTGAAATGATATTTGGTTGAAGGACATCTCGTTGTGCTGGCACATCAGTTCCCTTTGTAATATATTTTATAAATTCTAAAGAAACTTTATAGATACCCTGTAGTTTTCTAAAGAGGAAAACAGAATCATATTTGCAGTACAAGAGCAGGTCATCAGAATTGATGCATTTAAGGGCAGGATAGACAGGTCCCAAAATGAAATCGAATTCTAATTGGACATTTAGCTACAGACTTGCTGAATATCCCGAGTTGGTAAAGGCGTATATGCGACGACGTGATTGGATCGGTAAGATAACACATTGGGAATGAGGCCGTAAGTTTTCTTGCAGTGTAAAAGAGAAGTCGAAAACTGTATAGGCTGTTTCACAATTTTATAAACAAAATGATCGGACAGAAATCAACTACCACAAACAATAGGGCAATGCAAATTACATTTATTGAAAGTTAAAAGGATAAAATTAGAGATGTTTTTTCTATTTTTAGTATTTTAATATGGCGCAGATTACCCTAGAAATTGCAGTTCTCAGTTCTAACAACCGTTCCGAAGTGAAATTGCTCTGTGGACCAGTAAAATATTCCCGAAGACCCCAATTTGCTATTTTTTGTGTGGATGTCCAGTAATATTACATGGATATTTCGCTTCGTACGATCACCGAAATTGAGCAACGTTGAGCCTGGTCAGTACCTAGATGGGCGACCGCTTAGGAATAC
Source organism: Acanthosepion esculentum (assembly GCA_964036315.1). Classification (NCBI taxonomy): domain Eukaryota; kingdom Metazoa; phylum Mollusca; class Cephalopoda; order Sepiida; family Sepiidae; genus Acanthosepion; species Acanthosepion esculentum. The sequence goes on along the minus strand of OZ038495.1, from coordinate 90,014,416 downwards.
CAGTTGCTGAAAGTTTGGATGTGCGGGTGGTGTAATGGATATTGGAAATCGGATATCCGAGTTCTAATTCAAGTCGTGTTCGTTACACAGGGTGTTTCACAATTTTTGAAACAAAATATTCGGGCACAAATCAAGGACCTCAAATGATGAAGGAACGGAAATTATTATTGACAGGTAAAGGATAAAATTTTAGGATCTACCACCATTTAGTCTCAAATATAAACCCTAAATACCAAGAGGAGCCCTAGAGTACATGGTGCAGATGTCCGCTGTTCGGTTGAAGCCCATGTTTAAATGCAACGTTATTGATAACGCGAACAAATTCCTCCTGGGTGATCGCTTGAATCTTCTCAGTGAATTAACAGTGCGAGGGTTTTCCCTGGTAGATGTTGTCTTTGATGTACCCCCAGAGGAAGAAATCTGGTGGGAGTGGTCAGGTCAGGCGAGTGAGGTACCCATTCCACTTCAGCTTTGCGACTGATGAAACGCGCCCCAAAATTTTCACGGATCCATGCTATGGTAACATTAACAATGTGAAGAGGAGCATCATCCCGCTGGAACGTCTCACGCCGTTTGAGTTCTCCCGATGCTTTGTTTCAATAATTGTGAATATTTCATGTGGTGCGACATAAAGAGAGAGGACCGGTGGAAGGGTCTCGTGTCCCCCTGGGATAGAGAGAGAGAAACAGATAGATAGATAGATAGATAGATAGATAGATAGATAGATAGATAGATAGATAGATAGATACGAATAAACTGGGTTAGACAGATATATATATATATATATATATATATATATATATATATATATATATATATATATATATATATATATACATATATATATATATATATATATAGAGAGAGAGAGAGAGAGATAAGAAGAGACTTGGATAGATAGATAGATAGATAGATAGATAGATAGATAGATAGATAGATAGATAGATAGAGATAGGTAGATACGAAAAGACTGGTTTAGATAGATAGATAGATAGGAACAGAGTGGGATATATATATATATATATATATATATATATATATATATATATATATATATATATATATATATATATATGTCGCTGCTGGATTTATGACCCCACCCCATATATATATATATATATATATATATATATATATATATATATAGAGAGAGAGAGAGAGAGAGAGAGAGAGGAAGAGACTTGGATAGATAGATAGATAGATAGATACGAACAGACTGGTTTAGATAGATAGATAGATAGGAACAGACTGGGATATATATATATATATATATATATATATATATATATATATATATATATATATATGTCACTGCTGGATTTATGACCCCACCCCACTGAATCTATGATACCACTCCCGAATCTATAATACATATAAATGTCAAACTTACGGCAAGATCTCTTTGAAACACCGGTTCCCGTACCATCACCGAACTTAAGCAACGTCTAGTCTGGGCAGTACCTGGATGGGTGACCGCTCGGTAATACCAGGTTCTGTAAGCTTGAATGAGCTACAAAGAACAGGGATTTGTGTAGATCCATGATAGCTAACTTTCTGAAGGGTCCTGCTACAAAAAAGTAGCAGATGAAACTTCATATGACTTGCTCATTATATATCTTTATCATCAAGGAGAGAATTAGAAGTCATATCGGGATTAATTTTGGCGGCCACAATTTTAATAATATAAGATACTAGCAGGATAACCCGTTTTTGCCCGGGTGTTTCATTACTGGGAATTTTTTTGAACATTTGGATGCAACTGAGGCACATCCCCAAATGGGGGGTTAACAATTCGAAGCGGGGTAGCCCCGAAAAGAGCCGTTTTCGCGTTCACAGTCTTGCAAGGACGTCTTACATGGACCGTCATAAAAATAATATACGATAGTTTTTATTTATAATATAATTTTTTTTATAATTCTAATAATCATTTGCGTTAGATTTCAACTCTCGAAATTGATTTTTTACAGACAATAAATTATTGCCTTTGATTTTTGTGCAAAGTGTAAAAAATCAGTTTTTTCGATTTTTCACCTTCAAGGTTGTAATTTTTTCCAGCCAATTTGGACTCAAAACCGGCAGTGAAAAATTATCCATCAAACAAAAAAAAAATTCATCGGAATCGGATGAAAACTGTAGAAACACAGAAACAATATCCGATCACACACACACACACACACACATTTTGAGAATTTTAGATATAGATAATATTAATGTAATAAATTAAACTATTTATTTTTATTAAAGTTTTTATGAAAAGATATATATCCAAGAGCAGTAAATATTAAAACGTTGCTGAGAGTTATAATGGACAGGAAGTAGTGGAGAGCCATTATCGGCAACAATTTGGACTCAAAACCGGTACTGAAGAATTATGTATTAAACAAAAAAAAATTCATCGAAATCGGATGAAAACTGTGAAAACGCATAAACAACATCCGATTACACATGCACACATACATACACACACACATTTTGAGAATTATAGATATAGATATAGGGTCATAGTTTCCTATGCGGTGGATGGACGTACACACTATTTAGGACTTAATTGCTTGAGCATTCAACTGAAGCTAACAAAGTCGCTGTTTCTTGTCCGATTAATAATTTTGTAAGTCGGTGCTTTGAGTAAATCCTTGTAATGTTTTTAAATTACTATCAACAATTAGAAGCTGAAATATCTAACGTCAGAGGGAGAATGCAAAGGTCGCAGGTTCAATTCCTGGATTCAGAATCGATTTATAAAAGAATTATTTTCCTTTGTGGATCCCCCAATTTTCTTCTGTAATGCGTTTGAATAAAAAATGCAATCAAATCCGATTGAGGCGCTCGACTGATTCAACTGATAATGTTTCACAGATCGGACCTTAGTACTGGCCACCGGCAACAGCTGCAACTAGCTTACGGTCATATCACGTTGAGATGCCGATTCCCGTACGACCACCGAAATAAAGCAACTTCAAACATCGTCAGTACCTAGAAGGGTGATCGCTTGTGAATTCCAAGTATTGTAAGCGTGGACCTGGGGGAGTGTAATAGATAACGGCTCGGAATTGGAAATCGTGTTCCTTATATTAACTTACGCACAAATACACTTGTAATGCGTCTTTTCTACACATCCCGGTTAAAACGATAAACTACATCCGCGTCCTGGGTAAGACGATAAACTACGTCCGCGTCCTGGGTAAGACTATAAACTACGTCCGCGTCCTGGGTATGACGATAAACTACGTCCGCGTCCTGGGTATGACGATAAACTACGTCCGCGTCCTGGGTATGACGATAAACTACGTCCGCGTCCTGGGTAAGACGATAAACTACATCTGCGTCCTGGGTATGACGATAAACTATATCCGCGTCCTGGGTATGACGATAAACTAAGTCCGCGTCCTGGGTAAGACGATAAACTAAGTCCTCGTCCTGGGTAAGCCGATAAACTACGTCCACGTCCTGGGTTCGGCGATAAACTACGTCCGCGTCTTGGGTATGAGGATAATCTACGTCCGCGTCCTGAGTAAGACGATAAACTACATCCGCGTCCTGGATATGACGATAAACTACATCCGCGTCCTGGGTATGACGATAAACTACGTCCAACATCCGTCCTGGGTATGACGAAAAAGTACATCCGCGTCCTGGGTAAGACGATAAACTAAGTTCACGTCCTGGGTAAGACGATAAACTGCGTCCACGTCCTGTATAAGACGATAAACTACGTCCGCGTCCTAGGTTAGGCGATAAACTACGTCCGCGTCCTGGGTATGAGGATAAACTACATCCGCGTCCTGGGTATGACGATAAACTACGTCCGCGTCCTGGATAAGCCGATAAACTACATCCGCGTCCTGTATAAGACGATAAACTACGTCCGCGTCCTGAGTTAAGCGATAAACAACGTCCGCGTACTGGGTAAGCCGATAAACTACATCCGCGTCCTGGATAAGACGACAAACTACGTCCGCGTCCTGGCTTAGAAGATAAACTAAATCAGCATCCTGGGTAAGACGATAAACTACGTCCAGCAGAAGTCTCTGATCAGGAGATATTGAGGAGTTTAGAACCACCTTTTAATTGATGGTGTTCCCATGTCCACCCTGACCCAGTGTGGTAGCACCTGTTAGGGTCCCAACTATGAGCAAATAGTTAATCACCTAACTGGGGCCGGGGCGCTGTGAAAGTGTGGAAATGGGTTTTAATATCGGAAATACTTTGTAAAAAATTATTACCAGAAATACATTATTACCAGCAATACATTTTTGAAAAAAAAAATTAACAGCTATAAATTTTTTGTAAAATAATACCAGCGATACATTTTTGAAGAAAATAATATTGAAAGAAAAACATTATCTGCAATACTTTGGTATTGAAGAATATTAACAGCAATAAAAATCTTGTCGGCATTAAATAACCCATTGAGGTGTTGATATACCGTAAAACAAAACAAACCAAATCAAAGGTCTCGTCTACCCCAAGCTATGTATTAAGTATTAAAACTTACATCAGTAAATTATTATCTGAAAAAAAAAATGCCCACTATCGTCCGGTTCACACTCCTCTCGTTGTTTGTTTTTGGGTTTTTTTTTTTAATTTTCCACAGGAGTGTTTTATCTTTTGTTATCTGTTTAGGATTGGGTTTCGGGATTTTTCTGGTGTCTTTTATGCTCTTTCAAGCCCAGTAGCGCCGTAGCGGCATTATCGCTTTGTTTGGGGTGAATTGATTTTAAAAAATTATGACTTTTAATTAACCCGCAAGATGTTGATAAGTTGTAAAAAAATCAATCAATCTGATGCAACAGCTACGCAAAAAAAATAAAAGTAAATTTGAGACAAGGATGCGTTTTATCACCGGATCTATTAGGTTGGCAAGAAAATCCTGTCATATTTAAAGATGGACAAAAATACTTCTTCAGTGTTGATTTAATCAATTCACCTCTTTTTCGATAACACAATCAAATCTATTTGACAAAGAATAATCAGTACTTTGAAGTGGTGCAATGGTTAGCAAGCTTGTCTCACTAAATCGATTACAAGTTGCTAGTGAGTTCGACACTGAGATCCGAAGACTTGGTATGGCCAGACGCATTCCAAAAGCTAGGCAGAGTAATACGAGACAGGAGGATTTCTTTGGTAACAAAAAAAAAGAGTACTGAACAATTTATTGATATATTTCATTAATATAATATTTTTCTGTTGTGGTATACTCCACCACTCTAAAGAGTCTATGTTAGACTCTTCCGTCTCCTATAAGATTAGTAGGACTGAAGGCTCCAAACTGTTGAACTCTCTGCCTTGAGGAACCCGGACGAGGATTTGCCGAAAGGCAAAGTTTCGTCCGGGGAGGTAGACAGACCCTGCGGGTTCTAAGGGAATATTTTCGCCGACCCTACGGGCTCGGCGAAAATATTCTGCCTTGTGCCACATACATTCCACGTCGGGGGACTGTTAAATATAACGGTGCTCCAAACTGTTCAACTGTCAAACTCTCTGCTTTGAGCATAGAGGAACCCGGACAAGGCTTAGCCGAAGGGCAACGTTCGGGCAGGTAGACAGACCCTGAACCCGTTTATGCGGGTTCTAAGGGAATATTTTTGGCCGAGCCTATTTTTGGCCTACGGGCTCGGTGAACACACGGTAAACTCGACCTTGTGCCATATACATCCCTCGTGGGGGGGGTGTTAAATATAGCAGTGCTCCAAACTGTACGTTACTGTCAAAATCTCTGCCTTGAGCGGAGAGGAACCCGGACGAGGCTTTGCCGAAGGGCAAAATTTCGTCCGGGGAGGTAGATAGACCCTGAACCCGTTTATGCGGGATCTAAGTGAATTTTTTTTACCAAGATTACAGACTCGGAAAACCCACGGTAAACTCGACCTTGTGACACATACATTTCTCATGGGGTGGGCTGTTAAATATTTACAGTGAACAGGGAATAGATTGACTACTAATTCATTCGATACAATCTTACTAGTCGTGTAATACTCTTCTGGTGTACTTACTGTTTAATAGATGATATATCTGCAAACCTTGTTTTTGTTATTACTTAACCATTTACTTGGTCACAACATTTTTCTTCCGTCCTCCGTTAATATGCTTCACAGATATCTAACTTGTTGCACCTATCAGATGTCGATATCCCCAATGTGCAATTTGCATCTTGTGTTGTCCCCTTTGCTAACAACCATGCATTCAGTTTTATTGCAATTGATGTTTAGTCCTTTCTTCTCGCTTTCCTTTACTACTTGCTTCAAAGTTTCTTGTAGTTTCATTCTAGGTGCGAAAATTTAAATATCTGGGAAGTGTTCTAGACAGATGACGTTAAGTGCGACGCTGAGGTCCGAAGATACGTATTGGGATGGCCGAGGACGCATTCCAGTGGTCCAACAACAACAAGGACAGTTTTAGTTTTTAAGTGCCACGATTTTTCTATTTCAATCTCCATGTTTTTGTATTTGCTTAGCTTTTCGAAAATCATTTTTTAAATCAATTCATGCCAAGCAAGGCGATAATGCCGCTAAGACTCAAGGAGCTACTAGGACTGAAAGAGAATTATAACACTTAATAAGAAGTAACCAGAAGCCTAAAAAATAAACACGAAACGGGGGATAATCATCTACTGATGCAAAAAAGAATCTGGTATTATTGATGTCCTCGTTCGAGACGCAGTGAACTCATTGATAGCGTCTCAGATAGAAGAATCAGAGAGAAGAGTTCAAATTCCAGTCGAGTTCATTACATTCACTTACTTGGGAAAGGTATGAATCCATCTCTGCCACCCAGTAACTATACATAAATAACAGACAGGGTTCTTGGCTGGAAACTGCGAAGTGACAGGAACCAAAGAGTGTGAGTTCAATACCCCGCTAAGGCAGTGGAGAACTTTCAGAGGGAAATTAACAGGAGATAATGACATCCATTAAACATGACACGTGGAACTAGAACAGTCTACCCCAGTGAGCGAAAAAAATGGTTCAGTTCGACATTCCAACCACCTGAAGAGGGCTGGAGCGTACAACGGCCGAAACGTTGTAACAAATAAGGCGACAAAGATGAGGACAATAATCCGAATGATGTAAATAATGTACATAAGACCTCATCTCAGAAAATATAGACAGATACAGAATCTTATTTGTCTGAAGCAAAGGCCTACGTGACAATTCCAGTATCCGAAGACTTTATAAACAGAAAGGTCCATATCCGAAGTACCCTGGCTGTAGGAGATACAGTGTTACATTTCACAGATTGACCCTTCATAATCAAAAGCCAGAAGGGGAAGAAATCCTTGTGCAGAGATCGCTCCAGCCACAAACAGAAAGAAGAAAGTCGAAATTGTGTAGTAACTGGCCACTAATGAATAATTGTTTGTCATTATCAGAACGGCCTTGTGATTTGGAATCGTTTTCGTCTAAAGAGTATACCACGGCCACGTATTCAATTCTACGTATAAACATCAGATCAGTTACAACGTAGCAGAGAAAAAATCGTGGGCCATCTTCAAGAATCTTTTTTCACCTCCTAAATTCAGCTGCCAACTCTTGCACTTTGGGGGCGGCATCTTCTAATATACCAATAATGTCAGCATGACTGTCCTTGGGCGCTAAAACCTTTTTACTGTCGGAAGTTGATAATAACACAATGCCAAATTTTGTCAATTTTCAAGACAATTGGCTACTAGTTACTTTTGAAGTCTTCTTTGGACAGTCAGATATCAGTTTACCTGCAAAGAACAAATTCAGTTATTAATATGACGAGTTGAAATGAATGCATGCAAGATTTGACGGCTTTACAGTTCTAACATCACTCATTCATAGTCAGCCTATGAACTTTTCAGCCCACCCTCGTACCTGGAAAGATACAACGCAGTTATTAATTAGAAGAGTTGAAATGACTGCTTACACGATTTTACGGCTCTAACATCACTCATTCATAGTCAGCCTATGAACTTTTCAGCCCACCCTCGTACCTGGAAAGATACAACGCAGTTATTAATTAGAAGAGTTGAAATGACTGCTTACACGATTTTACAGCTCTAACATCACTCATTCATAGTCAGCCTATGAACTTTTCAGCCCACCCTCGTACCTGGAAAGATACAACGCAGTTATTAATTAGAAGAGTTGAAATGACTGCTTACACGATTTTACAGCTCTAACATCACTCATTCATAGTCAGCCTATGAACTTTTCAGCCCACCCTCGTACCTGGAAAGATACAACGCAGTTATTAATTAGAAGAGTTGAAATGACTGCTTACACGATTTTACGGCTCTAACATCACTCATTCATAGTCAGCCTATGAACTTTTCAGCCCACCCTCGTACCTGGAAAGATACAACGCAGTTTTTAATTAGAAGAGTTGAAATGACTGCTTACACGATTTTACGGCTCTAACATCACTCATTCATAATCAGCCTATGAACTTTTCAGCCCACCCTCGTACCTGGAAAGATACAACGCAGTTATTAATTAGAAGAGTTGAAATGACTGCTTACACGATTTTACAGCTCTAACATCACTCATTCATAGTCAGCCTATGAACTTTTCAGCCCACCCTCGTACCTGGAAAGATACAACGCAGTTATTAATTAGAAGAGTTGAAATGACTGCTTACACGATTTTACAGCTCTAACATCACTCATTCATAGTCAGCCTATGAACTTTTCAGCCCACCCTCGTATCTGGAAAGATACAACGCAGTTATTAATTAGAAGAGTTGAAATGACTGCTTACACGATTTTACAGCTCTAACATCACTCATTCATAGTCAGCCTATGAACTTTTCAGCCCACCCTCGTACATAGAACGAAACAATGCAGTTATAAATAAGAGTTGAAATGAAAGCATGGAAGATTTCACAGCTCTACCATAACTCATTCATAGCCTATTAACTTTTCAGCCCACCCTCGTACCTGGAAGGAAACAATGCAGTTATTAATAAGAAGACTTGAAATGAAAGCATGCAAGATTTCACAGTTCTAACATTCCTTCATAGTCAGCCTACGAACTTGTCAGCCCATCCTCGTATGTAAGAAAGAATTTTTGTATTTTTTAAATTGATACATGCAAAATTATAAGCTAATATGTATTACCAGAATTGTCTCATCTAATTATATAATGAGATATTCTCTTTTCATTGTAACAAAAGAGATGTTTCCTTATTACTGAGGTTTAATTCGACTTTAGCAAATAGGAGTGATCAGGCTGCGTGTCCGATACATACATAAACCAGACTGATATATATATTTACTCAATTATCTTCATCAAATAATCGATAGTCTACCAATTCTCATTTTTTTTTCGCCAGAAGATGTTAAAGAATAGAAGCTCCTAAGATCGATATTGACTGTAACATAGCGTATCGATTACTTATGTAAGAGTTATGGCGACAGTTTATGAGAACCGTACGGAGGGAAGAGGCGCTCAATGATTAATTGATTGACAAGCAAGCGAAATATGTTCACTTTTTGAGGGGTGGGGTGGAGAGTTGATGTTTTGCGTTCTTGAATATTTTTTCTTTAAACTTGCGAAATCCTCGTCTCTTCAGTAGCGTCCCATTTCGATTCATTGATGGAACGAAAGACAAATGCGTAGGCGAAAGCAACGAGACTCCGCGTGGTTGATTTGAGGCTATTAATAATTCTATATAAGGGAATAATTTATTGGTGTCAAGGATGTATGTTACCGCGGGCTCATGTTTTTCTTTACAATATAATAAATAAGATAACGGTTAAATCAAACATAGGCTGTTGTTCAGAGAACTAGGGTGCGGATAATTACTACCACACCCTTATTTGTCGAAATTATGACACAGTGGTGCACTTCTTTTTATGTGCCGTGTCAGGGCGTAGGCGATCATGGCTCTCCACATTCCCTTATCCCTTGTAGCTCTCAATAAGTTCTTTCCCTTTGCTACTTCCCCCAGGTCACGTTCTGCCAATCACTTGCTTAAGCCCGCGAGGTATATCATTCGTTGCTTTACCGTGTCCCATTTTCCCTCTATTCGACCTGTGAGTATCGGACCTTTTTCTCATTATGTGTCCCAGAAATTTCAGCTGTCTCTTCCTATTAAGTATAAACTTTCTCCTTGTTTGCATCCTCTTCACAACCTCATCGTTGCTCACACACTCGGTCCATGATATCCTCAGTATCCTTCTATCGAACCATACCTCCGTTGCCTCGAGTCTCTTCTTCATCTTTGAGAAGACCATCCAGCATTCGCTGCCGTAAAGGAGGACAGATGTCACGTAGCAGCTCAGTACTCTCTTCTTTGTTACCAAAGAAATCCTCCTGTCTCGCAATACTCTGCCGAGCTTTTGGAATTCGTCCTTGGCCATCCCAGTACGTCTTCGTATTCAGCTTCGCACTTAATGTCATCTGTCAAAACACTTCCCAGATATTTAAACTTACGCACCTACTTGATTTTAGTGTCCCCGACCTGCAAATCAGGTGAAGTGGAGAGCCATGATTGTGCAGGAAAATAAGTTTGTCAAATCAACTACCTGTCATTGCTCTTGCCAGTATTGATGGGGGCTTCTTTCTTAACCTTTTGCTTGAAAGGATTGATTGTTTGATTTGTTTGTTTAACGGTACATCAACTTCGCATGGGACATTTAATGCCGAAATTTAATTTTCTTGTTAGCTTTGATTTGATTTGTTTGTTTAAAGGCATATCAACACCTCATGGGTCATTTAATGCCGAGATTTAATTTTCTTGGGAGCTTTGATTTGATTTGTTTGTTTAACGGCACATCAACTCCTTATGGGTCATTTAATGCTGAAATTTAATTTTCTTCGGACCTTTGATTTGTTTGTTTAATGGCATATCAACACCTTATGGGTCATTTAATGCCAAATTTTAATTTTCTTCGGACCTTTGATTTGTTTGTTTAATGGCACATCAACTCCTTATGGGTCATTTAATGCCGAAATTTAATTTTCTTGGGAGCTTTGATTTGATTTGTTTGTTTAACGGCACATCAACTCCTTATGGGTCATTTAATGCCGAAATTTAATTTTCTTGTGAGCTTTGATTTGATTTGTTTGTTTAACGGCATATCAACACCTCATGGGTCATTTAATGCTGAAATTTAATTTTCTTGGGAGCATTGATTTGATTTGTTTGTTTGTTTAACGGCACATCAACTACTTATGGGTCATTTAATGCCGAAATTTAATTTTCTTAATTTTCCGTTTCAGAATTACTTAAGACAGTGTTCTTCATAAAAGATTATTCATAGTTTCTAGATATCTGATACAAGTTCAATTCTCGTCGAATATTACCTATTTCTGGATACTTATTTCAAGTGTCCGTGTGTTGTTCCAATAATAAAGTATTGTCATATTTTAAAATGGCACATCTGCTTTGAGATTTTCTTACCGGCGTATCAACTCGTTATGAGTCATTTAATGCCAAATTTTAATTTTCTTGGTAGCTTTGAAGTAATAAAAATACCATATATGTTATTCTGCTTTCACAATTGAATACATGGTAGATAAAACTCAGCTTTTATACATATACATGTTTGCGCGTCTACTCTAGTAGACGAACTAGTTCAACAGTAAAACGATGAGACCTAGTTGCCAATCTAGTCATCTTCATGTGCCGTGTCCCTTCAGGGTGTAGGCGTTCATGGCTCTCCACAATCTCTTGTCCTTCATAACTCTTAATAACTGCTGCATTTTTCTTATTCCTTTCAAATCCTGTTCCGTCATTCATTTAATCAAGCTCACTAAGCATGTTACGCGTTGTTTCCCTCTTGCTATCAATCTGTCCTGTGAGGATCAGATTTTCCAAACACTCTTTCCTCATTATGTGTTCGAGGAACTTCAACTGTCTCTTTCTGATAATAAGCATAAATGTTCTTTTTGTTTTCATTTTCTCTAAAGCTTCGTGTTTGCTTACATGTTCGGTCCATAGCATCCTTCTGTAGAAACACATTTCTATTGATTTAAGTTTCTTCATTTCAATAGATTTTCCAGCATTCAGTGTCATATAGGAAGACAGATAACTTCTCAGTAGCGTTTTATTTGTTTCTAATGATTTTTTTGTTTGTTTGTTTCTTAGCTAGCCAATATTGTGGCACGCTTAAATTCATGTAACCAAGGGACTAAGGGAAAAAGCTCATCAGTGCAGTTGCCATGGAAATAATTGTAGATACGCAAATCTATATATATTTTCATCTTATCTTGTTGAAAATTGTGCCTATAAAAATTTATCTTATGTTGTTAAAAACTGAGCCTATAAATTTATATTAATTGTTAAAAATTTAGCCTTTAAAAATCTATCCCATGTTGTTAAAAATTGTGCCCATAAAAATTATATGTTACTAAATTTGTGCCCATAAAAATTATATGTTGCTAAAATTGTGCTCATAAAAATTATATCTTGCTAAAATTGTGCCTATAAAAATTATATCTTGCTAAAATTGTGCCTATAAAAATTACATCTTGCTAAAATTGAGCCCATAAAAATTATATGTTGCTAAAATTGTGCCTATAAATTTTATTTTATTTTGTTTAAAATAGTACCTATAAAAATTTACGTTGTTAAAATTTTGCATGTAAAAATTATCTTATGTCGTTAAAATTATGGCTATAAATATACATCAAAAATTGTATGCCTATAAAAAAATATCTTATTTTATTAGAAATAATGAATATAAAAATTTATTTTATGATTTTAAAAATTGAGTCTACAAAAATTTATCTTATGTTCTTAAAAATTATGCCTATGAAATTTATCTTAAGTTGGGAAAAATTGTGCCTATAAAAAGTTATATTTTAATTAAAATTGTGCCTATAAAAATGTATTTTATCTTGTTAAAAATTGTGCCTATAAAAATTTATCATATGTTGTGCCCATAAAAATTTATCTTATTTTGTTAAAAATTGTTCCCAAAAATGTTTATCATATGTTACTAAAAATTGTGCCTATAAAATTTTTTCTTATATTGTTAAATGTTGTGCCTATAAAAATTTATCTCAAGTTGTTGAAAATTGTGCCCATAAACAATATCTTAGATTGTTAAAGCTCTGCGCATAAAAAATAAATGTCGGCAGGACTCCTGTTGCCTCTTTGTATCTGTCTATAGACATTAATACAAACCAGTTATTGATGACATTGTCTCTTAAGATAAAAAGCCGATTACTGTCTTATTTTGTTTTCATTTCATAATGGTTATATTGAAAGCTTTTATGTTTCGTAATTGTTCGACGAAGGCACGTGATGTTTACCCAGCTCGCGGTATAACTATTAAGTTGCGATGAAAAACAAAATGTTTATCTTTTTCTTGAAGATAACATATTTATTCTGAAGACGAAATAAAAGTTCAATCTCTTTAACCAGAGGAATCAAACTATTTGCCTCGTCATCTCTTTTCTAACTGGGAAAAATGGCTTCTTCTACGACAGCTGGAGAACACATATAGATAAAGCCGATGATTAAAATATCGCTACGGATATTTGGGAGTTTGTCTTTATTATTTGATATATTTTTTATTTTTTTCTTGCGTTCCGAAGATATTTTTTAAAAGAATAAATTTAAAAAAATAAAATACAAGGTAACCAAAAAAGTTCTGTCGGTTTTTAAAGGAAAAAAAAGAAAACGCTTCACAGTATGTGTAACTTATATTTAGTCTTCGAAGTAATCGCCATCGACATCCAGCACCTTCTGCCAACGTGTATCCAGCTGTTCAATGCCCTTGCGGTAGAACTCGGGGTGGGGGTGACGCAAAGAAGTCCGTGAGGGCTTTGCGCAAATCTGCTTCATTGGTGAAGGATTACCCACGAAGATGATTATCCAAGGAGTGGAAGAGGTGGTAATCGGATGGCGCAAGGTCAGGTGAATAAGGTGAATGGCACAAAGTCTCCCACCCAAGTTGTTGTATGGTATCCCTGACCACTCGCGCGACATGCGGCCTGGCGTTGTCACGGAGGAAAAGCACACTTTTGCGATTCACCAGTGCTGGCTCCTTCTGGCGCAATGTCTGTTGTACACGTTTCAATTGCTGCGAGTATAGGTCTCCAGTGACCGTTTGGCCCGTTGGTAGCAGTTCATAATGAACCACTTGACGACCTGTCCACCAGACACAAAGCATAATCTTGCGTGGGTACATAGGCGGTCTTGCGGTGTGAGGGACAGCATCCTGAGGAGACAACCAATGTCTGGAACGCTTGGGAGTTTCGTACAGAACCCACTTTTCATCACTGGTAAGCACTCGATTGAATAAGGATGCAGTACGGTGGCGAGAAAGCAGCGATACGCAGGCTGCCACGCGTTGTCCTGTGGACCTCCAACAGCGTTTGCGGAAACCCACTTACTGAATTTGTACGTCTTACCTAGGCGGTGCAGGTGAAGTTCATCGGAAACGTTGAACTGTCTTGCAACTTCACCACACCTTAGACTACTGTCCTCTTCAATGGTCGCCTTCAGGACTCCGTCATTCAAGACCTGTGGTCGTCCACTGCGAGGCTCATCATGGAGAGACAAATCTCCCGACTTGAATTTTCGAAACCAACGCCTTGCAGTACGTTCATCCACAGCACTATCCCCAAACGCTTGACATATGCGGCGACTTGATGCAGCTGCTGATAAGCCCACTTTGAAGTCGTAATGCAAACAGCCCCGAACGAGATCTCTAGACACTCCCATCCTTCTCACAGCTGTCCGGCTTATAACTGATGGCCGGGCACGGTGCGCGTGTTTTTTATAACGTCTGATGTTCCTACTTCCGGCTGTCCGAATTTGAAAACAATTGCTACACGAATTTCGTATATATTTCAACTTCATTCAATGACTAATCAAAAAACGGACAGAACTTTTTTTGTTACCTTGTATTAGCATATTTAACGGTAATTTCAAGAATTTTTAATAGTAAGAATAATTATATAAAATTAAATATTTTAATCTATTCAACTGTAATAGAAATATATCGAAAAAATTTTTAAAAATAATTCTAAAAAAATTTATAATGCATTTAATTCCTATTTATAGAATTATTTCGAAGATATTATATTATATTAAATTAACCATAACAATAATAAATTAATAAATAAATAAAAATTACATTAATTTGACTGAAATTTATTAAAATATTATGACAAATTTCTTTTTTAATTAATAATAATAATAATAATAATAATAATAAAAAGACCACAAACAAATAAAGTGTTTCCTTATTGATATGGCAGTCCCTGCAGATTGCAATGTATCTTTGAAGATATTCAAAAAACTGTCAAAATACAAGGACCTTGAAATAGTAATCTCAAAAATGTGGCACATGGGAACATCAACAATCCCTGTTGTAGTTGGAGTCCTAGGATTGGTTGGAAAAGATTCCAGTAGACTAATTGAAGGAATTCCTGGAAGTCCATGCCTCAAAGGGATACAAAAAATTGTCCTGACAAGTACAACCCACACTTTACGAAGGGCTTTATCTATGTAATAATTTATTTTTCTTTCTGTGGAAAGTGTCATGATACCATTTCTAACCTTAGGTCCCTGGGCGGGACCCGGAAAGAAATGTGTAAACGCCAGATATCAAAAAAAAAAAATTATAATAATAATAAACAGTTATATTAACGTGGGTACGTCCACTGAATTTTCGATAGCTAATGTTTAAAATGAATTTTAAAACAAGAAAAAGTATTCTTGAGGATTTCATTTTAGCTTTATATTTTGTTGTTCATAATTTTTTTTCTTTCCACTAACCTACAAGAAGTCCTCGCCATCTGAAATCCGAGATCCGCTTTTACGTTTGAGGACGAAGAACCCATTCTACTGGCTATAGGAGACAATCCAGGCATCAACACATGTCAAGTGGCCGTAGCATGTTGTAAATCTCATATTACAACATGGAGCGTACTTCAAGAGCAGCTTCTCTATCCGAATCATTTGCAACATGCGCAGGGTCTTTCGCCCTCTCACCACTCACCACAAGATAACTTTTGCTGTTGGTTTATTGGACAAACCTCCGATCCGTTGTTTGTCTCTTCAGTCTTATTTACGGATGAAACAACATTTGGAAGAGATGGAATAACAAATTTACACAAGCACCAGTTTACGATTAATGTCTGGACTGAAATTGTAGGTGACTGTCTGGTAGGTCCATATGTTCTGCCAGCACGTCTTACAGGAGCTATCTATAGGGACTTTATTTCGAACATACTTCCAGACCGGTTAGAGGATGTTCCCATGCTAATCAGCACTTTTGGGGTTGTTTCATCCTAGAACTTTTACCGTTGGTTTATTGCACAAACCTCCGATCTGTTGTTTGTCTCTTCAGTCTTGTTTACGTATGAGACAATATTTGGAAGAGATGGAATAACACATTTATTTGGAAGAGATGGAATAACACATTTATACAACCAACATTTGTGGGTGGACCGGAATCCCCATAGTACAATACAGGCTAGCCACAAGCATCAATTTACGATTAATGTCTGGACTGGAATTGTTATCGAATGTCTAGTAGGTCCATATTTTCTGCCAGCACGTCTCACAGGAGCTATTATAATGACTTAATTTCGAAGTTACTTCTAGACCGGCTAGTGGATGTACCCCTGCTAATACGAAGATGCATGTGGTTGATTACCAGTAAACCCGTTTTTTTTATTACAAGACAAGAACCGTTTGTACAAAGACTTATAATTTTTTGTAGATTTATATAGTTTTATACTTTAATTTTTTAATATAACCTGAAGAAGACAGACATACTGTCGAAATATTGTTTAACATTGTTAAACACTGTGTTTTTCTTTTCCTTTTCTTAAATCGATCTCTTCTCTTTAGTATTAATATTGTTATTATTAATAATCAAACGACATTAAAGCAGAATTCTTTGAAAACAACTGAGCTGAAATCACTAAAGCGAAAAACCACATCATCCAAATATTCTGCAAATTAACTTGCACACAAACGCCAGAAAGAGATTGGCTTCCAAAAATTCATATAACAAAGTCTAATAAATATACAGTGCAAATATATAAGACTGTAATTTATCTTTGAAGATCTTCAAAAGAACTATAAAAATTACATGGATCTTGAAGACGAAATCTAAAAAATGTGGCACATGAGGACATCAATAATTCCAGTTGTAGTTGGAGCACTCGGACTGAGAGGAAAAGGTTCCAATAAATTCATTGAAGGGATTCCTGGTCGACGATGCCTTAAAGAAATACAAAAAACTTTACTAACAAGTACAGTTCACACATTACGAAGAGATTTATTTATGTAAAATGTGTGTGATCTTAGGTTTTGGGGCTGGTGACCAAAAAAAAATCATTAATTCATTTCTGACCTTTGGTCTCGGGTTGGGATCCAGATGGAAATGTGTATAAAACAGAAATCAAAGGAAAATAATAATAATAATAATAATAATAATAATAAGTAAAAACTTTTAACTGCAATTTATAGAAATATTTAAAATATATTTTTATAATAATAATAATAATAATAATAATAATAATAATAATAATAATAATAATAATAATAATAATGCTCTGTGGAATTGTTACAAAAAGAAATCCTTTTAAGAAATTCGCCAAGTTCGGATTACCGTCATGACATTCACCATTCTACAAATATACCTGGGAAAGATATGAATCAATCTCTTCTCCTATTTCCCCCCAGCTATGGGTTAAAAAGCATGTCAGACTGGGCTCCCTATCCGAAGTTAGCAACCAGTCTAGAAGGAAGAAAATTCTGAATTATGTAGCTTTGGCAAAGCACATATAATAGAATGGATTAAGCAAAGGAAGGATTAACTCAAAAGAGATTAGCGATCATGGCTCTCTACAATTTCGAAGTGCGTTCTTCAACAAGACGAAGACTTTTCACTCGTATTTATCTTCTTTTAAAAAGTAGTTATTTTAATCATTTCTCTCCATGAAAAAGGAACTTTAGCACCCAATTCTTTTTCAGGAAACAAAAATTGAGAAATCAGTATTTCCATATCTTCGTTGAAATATATTGAAGACTATTTTATTAATTTAAGTTGCGCTATTTATATGAAAAATCGGGTCACACGAAGTTAAAAGATAGATTTATTAAATTCGAAAGTTTTGTTGGTTGATAAATATATTTCCCAGAAATAGAAATGGTTGTCTGCTTTTTCAAAGCCTTTGGACTGTGTCTAAAACAACGTCGCTGATTGGTCAATAATTGCTAATGTGGAGATTTGAATTTGACGTTCGTGTGATCCCATTTTTGCAATTTTGTTTTTAGTCAAGTACATTCTATATTGCTTTAGAACTATTCAATTTCAACGTTTCTAATTTTGATATCCAAACGCATCATACTGACTTCATTTTCGCGTAGAAAGCTTTCGGGGATTTTGATGTGATCTTCCCGAATTATAAGGTTGATGAAATATCAAGTTCAATTATAAACAACTTTATGCTTTCATTCTGTACTTTATCTGCGAGCCATTTTTGAGTATCCGGGTATGACTATAAAACTACATCCGGCAACAAGACGTCTGTATAAAAATAGATTTTTATAATAAAAATACCAGCAATACATTTTTAAATCAAAATGACGACAAATACATTTTAAAGTATTACCAATAATACATTTGTTAGAAAAATGACCAACAATACATTTTATCTGTAGTTGAAGGCATACACTTGCGTTCAAAATATATTTAGTTGAAGTCATGAAATTGTTTAAAATATTTAGATTTCGGCATTAAATAACCCATAGAGGTGTTGATATGCCGCTAAACAAAATCAACTCACAAACAATACTTATTTAATGCAAAATGACTAACAATAAATACATTTTATGTGTAAATGAAGCCATGAAATTGTGTTTAAAATATTTAGATTTCGGCATTAAATAACCCATAGAGGTGTTGATATGCCGCGAAAAAAAAATCAAAGAAAATAGATTAAGATATACCAACCATGTATTTTATAATAGAATTACCAAAAATACATTTTATAGCAAGATGACCAAAAATATATTTTATCTGTAGTTAAAGGTATACAATTGCGTTCAAAATATATTTAGTTGAAGCCATGAAATTGTGTTTAAAATATTTAGATTTTAGCATTAAATAACCCTTAGAGGTGTTGATATGCCACTAAACAAAAACAACCGACCAAACCAATCAAAATATTTAGATTTTGGCATTAAATAACCCATAGAGGTGTTGATATGCCCCGAAACAAAATCAACCAACCAAACCAATCAGAATATTTATATTTCGGCATTAAATAACCCATACGGGTGTTAATATGACGCTAAACAAAATCAAACAACCAAACCAATCAAAATATTTAGATGTCGGCATTAAATAACCCATAGAGGTGTCGATATGCCGTTGGATTCACAAAACCAAAAAGATCAAGCAACCAACCAAAACTTTTCATGACATTAATGCATATAATATCCTACAATTTCTTAAATCAAACTGTATTCAGAGCTCTCAATGTGCGATAAATCTATGTCAGAAGTCTATCGGAACGGTTGACATTTGCGCATCGCCATTTCTTCCTCTATGGGATTCCGAAACTGGGTGGTTCGAGCACATTCTGATAATCGTTATGCCGCTTCCTGAAATCCCAGATTTGATATCAATGTCATTCTTGCACAGTTTCCTTTTGAGGGGTAACCATTAGTAATGAGTAGAAAGAGAAAAGAGCAATCAGGAGGACAGCGGTTAGCGATTTTAATTGCATTTAAATCTTTGCAAATTAAAGTGCGTTGGAAAGCATGGAGCTGGAAGGGAGTTCCACAAGCGAGAAGAAACTATTAGCATAGAACTTACGGCTACATCTAACCAGCTCAACTGTAAATTGTTGAGATCCAGACGCCAGTCTACAACTGAGCTTAAATTCAAGAAGTCCAGTTGCCATAATGAAGAGCTAATCCGAACAATTACCATGAAAGTACTTATAGAAAAGGAGCGGAGACGCAACCTTACGGCGGTGGGTAAGAGACTGAAGCCGAGCTGCCAGATCATGACCAATAATATTGCTGATTCTTCATTGGATTTTATCAAGGAGCTTAAGGTAAATAGCAGATGCACCGGACCATATGTGGCAGCAATATTCTAAGTATGGACGAATGGTAGGTTTATAGATTAGGACCAATAATATTGCTGATTCTTCTTTGGATCTTATCAAGGAGCTCAAGGTAAACAGCAGAGGCACCGGACCATATGTGGCAGCAATATTCTAAGCATGGACGAATGGTAGGTTCATAGATAAGGACCAATAATATTGCTGATTCTTCTTTGGATCTTATCAAGGCGCTCAAGGTAAATAGCAGGAGCACCGGACCATATGTGGCAGCAATATTCTAAGCATGGACGAATGGTAGGTTTATAGATCAGGACCAATAATATTGCTGATTCTTCTTTGGATTTTATCAAGGAGCTCAAGGTAAATAGCAGAAACCACGGACCATATGTGGCAGCAATATTCTAAGCATGGACGAATGGTAGGTTTATAGATCAGGACCAATAATATTGCTGATTCTTCTTTGGATTTTATCAAGGAGCTCAAGGTAAATAGCAGAAACCACGGACCATATGTGACAGCAATATTCTAAGCATGGACGAATGGTAGGTTTATAGATCAGGACCAATAATATTGCTGATTCTTCTTTGGATTTTATCAAGGAGCTCAAGGTAAATAGCAGAAACCACGGACCATATGTGGCAGCAATACTCTCAGCATGGACGAATGGTAGGTTTATAGATCAGGACCAATAATATTGCTGATTCTTCTTTGGATCTTATCAAGGAGCTCAAGGTAAATAGCAGTAGCACCGGACCATATGTGGCAGCAATATTCTAAGCATTGACGAATGGTAGGTTTATAGATCAGGACCAATAATATTGCTGATTCTTCATTGGATTTTATCAAGGAGCTCAACGTAAATAGCAGGGGCACCGGACAATATGTGGCAGCAATATTCTAAGCATGGACGAATGGTAGGTTTATAGATCAGGACCAATAATATTGCTGATTCTTCTTTGGATCTTATCAAGGAACTCAAGGTAAATAGCAGGGACACTGGACCATATGTGGCAGCAATATTCTAAGCATGGACGAATGGTATGTTTATAGATCAGCACCAATAATATTGCAGATTCTTCTTTGGATTTTATCAAGGAGCTCAAGGTAAATAGCAGGAGCACCGGACCATATGTGGCAGCAATATTCTAAACTTGGACGAATGGTAGAGTTATGAATATCTTAGAGAGAAAAAATTGTCTCGCACGACACAGTGAACCGATTTTCTTGGCAGCTGAACTTAAAGGGATTAAAGGAACACACTTATATATATATTCCGGTGGGGACAGGTGGAACCAAATGGGTGTGATTATTATTATTATTTGTTACCTGTCCTAAACCCTGGTCCATCATCCATTCACCTAAGCTCGCCAGGTAGGTTATGCGTTGTTTTTCTCTATTCCTCTTGCCTTCAATCTGTCCTGTGAGTATCAGGTTTTCCACGCCCTCTTTCCTCATTATATGCCCTAAATTTTTTAGCAAAAATCTCTAACTACGTAGCAGAAAATTTATACCAGATGAGACAATATTCAATGCATGGGCGAATGGTAGATTTATCTTTTATCTATCACTCCTAAACTCTCGCCAGGTAGTTTATGCGTTGTTTTTCTCTATTCCTCTTGCCTTCAATCTGTCCTGTGAGTATCAAATTTTCTAAGTCCTCTTTCCTCATTATGTACCCTAGATATGTCAACTGTTTCTTCTTGGAAAGTGTCTTAGAAGTGTCCTTTTGTTTGCATTTTCCTTAAACCTTTCTCGTTACTCAAATGTTCAGTTCAGTATTCTCAGCATCCTTCTGTAGAGCCATATTTGCTTCAAGTCTCTTCTTCATCTGTGAGGGGATTGTCCAGTATCCACTGCCATGTAGAAGGACTGATATTGCATAATAGTTCAGTACATTTTTATTTATTTCTAACGATATTTTCCTGTTTCTTAATACTTTGCTAAGCTTTTGGAAGGCATTTTTCGTTATCCCCATGCATCTATGCCTTTCAGTGTCGCCTTTTCCGTTCGCAGTTAAAACAATACTTGTGATTGTTTGATTTTGGTATCCCCAATTTTTAATTTGAATATTGGGATGTCCCTTTGGCTAACAACCGATTATTGCGTCTTCTTGTAATTTTTGTTTAGTCCTTTCTTCTCGTTTTCCATCACGACTTTAGTAGGAGTTATTATAGTTTCCTTTCTGTGTCTGCTATCAACATTGTGTCATCAGCATATCTTATGTTGTTGACAATGAATCCGGGAAGGGCTTCTAATTCTGTCAGAACCGTCTTACTGTATAGATTGCAAAAGTTCGGCAAGAAGACACATCGTTGTCTTAGATCACCTTCCTATTTTTGTATATTTACTGAAGTTATTTTCTGTCCGTATATATATATATATATATATATATATATATATATATATATATATATATATATATATATATATATATATATATATATATATATATGCGCATCATTATATAGATATATGTGTGTGTATATATATATATATATATATATTATACAGGGCGCCCATAAAGTTCGTTTGCACTTTAAAAAATTTATTTGTATTTGCGATAGAAATAATCTGTAAAAATGTTATCAAGTTTAATGTACCTAGTTTTAAGTATAGCTAAAATAACTAATGTGATTTCAGGCATTACTGTAAATCAGTTGGCAAATGTTTTCCGTGAACTGCAAAATCGTATAACCCTTTGTATTGCTAATGATGGAGGACATGTGGAAACTTAAATAAAATTTCAATAAAACCTTAAAAAATATAGATTTACTTCCTTCTAATGCTTTTTACAAATTATTTCTATCGCAAATACAAATAAAGATATAATTTTTTTAAAGTGCACACGAACTTTATGAACACCCTGTATATATATATATATATATATATATATATATATATATATATATATATATATATATATATACACACTATGTACATTGTTCATACTATCGTCCTCATATTTGTTGCTATATTTATTACAACGTCTCGGGCGTTATACGCTCCGACCTTCTTCAGGTGGTTGGAATGTCGAACTGAACCCTTTATTTAGCTCGCTGGGGTAGTCTGTTCTAGTTCCACGTGCCATGTCTAATGGATATCAGTTATCAGTTATCTCCTGATAATTCCCCTCTCCAAGTTCTCCACTGCCTTAAACAGGTATTGAACTAACAACTCTTTGAGTCCTGTCACTGGATATATAAACAATATATATATATATATATATATATATATATATAACGTAAATCATTCATACGAAAAACAAATACTGAAGCTAATTATTTGTTTTTCGTATGAATGATTTACGTTACATAAATTGAATACGCACTACATAATTGATATATATATATATATATATATATATATATATATATATATATATATATATATATATATATATATATATGGATATATAGGCGGTTTCCTGCTAGTCAAAAATTTGAATTATTCTAATATCCTTCCCAAAAGTCAAGGTTAGCTCGCCATTTCAACAGTTAATAGCTAAAGAAATGCTTAAAAGATTTATCATTGCGACTCCAAGTTCCGTAGATATACCACTCGTCAGAATCATGTAGCAGGAGCCAACATTTTATTCAGCTCCAATATTTCGTTGGTTAATGTCAGCCAATCAGTTATGCTAGCCGTATCATACGTCATCGGTCTAACACGTGATCAACACATTCACCGTTTGCAACGTGTGGGGCTGGTTTTTCATATATCCATCTCTTCGGATCGGTTGTTTGTTCAGCGTCTCCAAAATAATCGTTTTCATGCTTCCACCAAGAGCCGAGGTCGAAATCCAGTCGAGTTAGTTACATTCACTTACGCGCAAAATACCTTTATGAAAAATATTAATTCATCTCAACACCCAGCTATGAGTTAACTGGTAGGACTTGTATCTGAAAACGTCATGGTTTTCAGAAACAAAAAAGAATTGTTTTTACACTGCAAAATATGTTTCAGTTTAAATAACGCATGTATGTTGATAAATCGTTGAAAAGAACCAAATCAATGAAACTCACGCTTGCAATATTGAATATTGCATGCTGGTGGCACCCTCACTTTGTTTAGGGTGAAATGCTTTAAAAAAATTGACATTAGATGACCCATAAGGAATTGATTTGCCCTTAAATAAATATACAACATACAACAGGTATTGGGTTAGTTAATTTTGCGTTGGCAAAGCCCCTTCACATCTTCTACTGGGAGTGCAAATCCAATGACCTTGTACTCTTTGCCGCTATTAAACGTCGGGAGATGACATGGTTTGGCCCCGTCACACGGATTAACGTTCTCTACAAAGCCCGTCATGCATGTGGCTTGCATAAATTTCTTACAGAGGCTGTTGAAGGCGGACGCGAGTGGAGACGGCAACACAAGGGCCGGCCAGACAACATCAAAAGAATAGACGTACATGATAAGCCCGGATTCTCTAAGAGCCACCACCAACAATTCCTCCTGGAGGGTTGTCTGTTTCTTCTGCCCTTAGCTTCCCCCAACGATTGAAGCAGTCGGAACAGATGATGATGAATTCAATGGCCAGAACTTACCTCAGGTCAATCACTTGGTCTACCCGGATGATTTTGACGGTCTGGTGTGAAATTTAAATGCAACATCTGTTCCGGTATAGTAATTACGCAGATTCTGTAACTTATACGTTCTGTTTTCAAATAGTAAGTCCTGAACAGGTGAAACTCATTATCAATTGATTATTTCGTCTGTAAAGAAAAAAAAAATTCTCGAATTTAATTTCCACCCTTGTATTTGCAAGACAGCAATTCTCAGTTTTGAGAATAAGATCCTTTTCTTGAGAAAATGATTGTTTGGAAGATTCCAATATTATCTCATGGATACATTATTTCCGTTGACCATATCTAAGCCTGGTTTAAATTCAAATGGTAATCTATTCTTTTGTAAAGAAACATGGGCGAGAAAGACGTATATCTACCGAACTATCGGCCAACACCCTTTTTTTTTAATCATTTCACCCCAAGCAAGACGGGATGCCACTAGCATGCAAGGGTAACAGCTTGGTTGGGTTTGTTTTGGTTAGGTTTAATTTTGTTTTACGGCATATCAACCTCAATGTGTTATTTAATGCCAACAACCTTTTTAGGATAGATTCGTATGAATAGAATATGTATTCTTTGGTTTAGATTGGTTTGGTTTATTTTGTTTTACGACATATCAACCACAATGGGTTATTTAATGCAGACAAAATTTTTAGGATAGATTCGTATGAATAGAATATGTATTCTGTGGTTTAGATTGGTTTGGTTTATTTTGTTTTACGACATATCAACCACAATGGGTTATTTAATGCAGACAAGATTTTTAGGATAGATTCGTATGAATAGAATATGTATTCTTTGGTTTAGATTGGTTTGGTTTATTTTGTTTTACGGCATATCAACCACAATGTGTTATTTAATGGTGACAACATTTTTAGGATAGATTCGTATGAATAGAATATGTATTCTTTGGTTTAGATTGGTTTATTGCTGGTAATATTTTGTTTTGTCAAAAATCTGTTTTTGGTAATATTTTCCTTCAAAATTGTTTTGCTGGTAATAATTTTTTCCAAAAACCTATTGCTGGTAATAGTTAACTATTTTCCCATAGCTGGGACCCTTTCAGGTGCTACCAGCCCAGGTCAGGGTGGACCTGGGAACACCAGCAATTAAGAGATGGTTTCATGCTCCTCAAAACATCTTACTCAGAGGCCTTGCTGCTGGTCGTAGTTTATCGTCTTACTTAAGACGCGGGTGTAGTTTAACGTCTTACCCAGGACGGGTTTGTTTTGTTTTACGGCATATCAACCTCAATGGGTCATTTAAAGGCTACAACTTTTTTTTTCTGGTAATATTTTTGTTTTGTCAAAAATCTATTTCTGTTAATATTTTTTTCCTCAAAAATGTATAGCTGGTAATATTATTTGTTCAAAAACGTATAGCTGGTAATATTTTTTCAAAAACGTATTGCTGGTAATATTTTTTTTCTTCAAAAATTTATTTCTGGTAATAATTTTTTACAAAGTATTTCTGGTATTAAAACCAAATTTTACACTTTTATAATTTACCTTAGTTTTGTGGTTAACTATTTGCCCATAGCTGGGACCCTAACAGGTGCTACCACCCCAGGTAAGGGTGGACCTGGGAACACCAGCAATTAAGCGGAGATTCCACGCTCTTCAAAGCCTCCTGATCAGAGGCCTTGCTGCTGGATGTAGTTTATCGTCTTACGCTGGACGTGGATGTTTTTTTATCGTCATACCCATGACGGTGCAAGGGTTACAGAGAGTGAGAGCGATTGTAAAGAAGCGTGATAGAGGAAAGGATGAAGAGAAGGATAGGGAATAGATCAAGGCATCTGGAGATGTCGATTGACATTACATTTGAATCGTTGAAGATTATAACTATCATAGAAACAAATAATAGGAAGGGAATTCCACAGGCGAGAGGTGCGAGACATGAAGCTATTGGAGTAGAAGAGACGGCCACATTTAACTGTTTCGACAGTGAAAGGGTGGGACCGTGATACCAACCTAGTAGCACGTTTAAATTCAGTAGCTCGTCGGAGCAGTTACTGTGAAAGTATTTGCAGAAAAGACAGAGGGAGGCGACGGCACGTCTGTGTGAGAGTGACTGTAGACGAGATGCCAGATCAGGGCCAATCACATTGCATATCCGTCTCTGCATTTTGTCGAGGACATTAAGACGAACAGCTGGGGATACAGACCATATATGGCAGCAGTATTCCATGCAAGGGCGAATGGTTGATTTATAGATTTGAAGGATGGACTCGGGCGAGAAAAACTTTCTGGCGCGGCACAGGGAACCAACTTTCCTTGCGGTGGATGAAGCTATTGATTCAATGTAATTGTTCCATCTCAGGTCAGCGGAGAGTGTGAGACCGAGCAGTCGCAAAGATGTGCACTCGTTGAGTTAAGCATAATACATACTAATGGGGGGGGGCAGGGAGGGTTCCTGGTGGTGAGTAACCTGCCGGTGGATATCGAAATCAATTACTGAATGTTACATAAGTAAAAGTTAAGCTAAAAGGAAAATAATGTATCAGACAGGAATTAAATTGTATTCCGTTTTGCAATATGGAAAATGATTGAAATATTAGATTTAGAATCATCTGAATATTTTGAGGCGTTGCCCGGCGACGACCGTAAAACAATATTCTGGTATACAGAATACTTAAAAATGCAAACGGCTGGAATAAGACGTTTTCGGGTGTCATCGGGGATTGAAAATTTATTATCTATGTGAAACGAAAATTTATAAGGCAAAATTTTAAAAAAATGATATCAACAGATATCCAGTAGCATCTATCTGTCTATCTCTATCTTATTTTACTTTATCTATCTATCTATCTGTCTCTCTCTCTCTCTGTGTCTCTCTCTCTGTCTCTCTCTCTATATATATATATAAATATATATATACATACATATATATATATATATGAAGAAATATAGTCTTAAAGTGTGCTATATTTATGGCATAAAGTGCTCAATATCAGAGATAGAGCGTGTGTAAATATAAAAGTGGACATGGAAGTCAGCACTTAGAGGCGACAGTCTGTTTGATGCTAGTGCAATCGTCAGGCGATTGCACTAGCATGAAACAGACTGTCGCCTCTAAGTGCTGACTTCAATGTCCACTTTTATATTTTTATATATATATATATATATATATATATATATATATGGTATAAAATGACAATTGGAAAAATCTTAGATTTTATACTAATATGTCTTGTCCACAGAATTGATCGAGGAATTTAACTATATATATATATATATATATATATATATATATATATATATATATATATATATATATATATATATATATATATATGGTATAAAATGACAATTGGAAAAATCTTACATTTTATACTAATATGTCTTGTCCACAGAATTGATCGGGGAATTTAACTATATATATATATATATATATATATATATATATATATATATATATATATATATATATATATATATATGAAGAAATATAGTCTTAAGGTGTGCTATATTTATGGGATAAAGTGCTCAATATCAGAGATAGAGCGTGTGTAAATATAAAAGTGAACATAGAAGTCAACACTTAAAGGCGACAGTCTGTTTCTTGTTAAATGCAATCGTCAGGCCTGACGATTGCATCTAGCATGAAGCAGCCTGTCGCCTCTAAGTGTAACTTCTATGTTCACTTAGAATATATATATATATATATATATATATATATATATATATATATATATATATATATATATATATATATATATATGATACAAGTAAAAGATTTATCACTTAGCTGATTCAGTATCACGACTCATGTGTTTCGTAGCCGGACCCTCCGGGAATCACTCCGTCCACTCGTCAGTGTTAGAAAGAATTGACTGTTTATACTTCTAGTTTTCTTTTTTATATACGCTTTTCATTGTGTGTTTGCGTATGTAGGTTGATGCTACGTCTGCGCGTAGGTTTGTACGTGTAGAATGTTGTGGTTATTTATCCTTTCCGTCGTTTTTGTTTTCACTTTGCACACACCCTTTATTGTCTTTTTACTTTTTCTCTCTTTTTCCTCTTTTCTTTCAGTTGTAGCCATTTTGACTTCCAGTTTTACATATATATCTATATATATACATTCTCTTTTTCCCCTTTCCAACTCTATACACCTTCTTTCCTTAAACCCCTAATTCCACCCCTTTTTTCTTACATCTCTTTATTCTTACTTCTCTCTTTTTTTCTCTCTCTATATCGTTTCCTGTGAGATGACCTATTAAATAGGTCAATGTCTTGTCCTTACCCCACTTCCTCACTATTAAGTATTTTAATTTAATAAATTTATAATCATTCCTATCCCTCCATTCCCTCTCTAATTTCGACCATGTCTGTCACACTATCTCTCCCCACTCTTTATATCACCTTACATCAACTTAATCTTACCCACCAAAACTGTAAAAAATATATATGTAAGTTTAAATTCATTTTTCACCCTTGGAAGTGTGGTCTGATGAGCCAGGGAACAAAAAATTCCCTGGGGAAATAAATTATAACCATGGACCATTAAATTTGTCTGTTTTCATGATAGATAGATAGATAGATAGATAGATAGATAGATAGATAGATAGATAGATAGATAGATATGAACCGACTGAGATAGATAGATAGATAGATAGATAGATAGATAGATAGATAGATAGATATGAACAGACTGAGATAGATAGATAGATAGATAGATAGATAGATAGATAGATATAAACCGACTGAGATAGATAGATAGATAGATAGATAGATAGATAGATAGATAGATAGATAGATAGATATGAACCGACTGAGATAGATAAAAACAGAAACACAAATCCAGTAGACAGACAGATACGAACAGACTGAGATAGATAGATAGATAGATAGATAGATAGATAGATAGATATGGTTATTAATACCTAAATTTTAACAGGTGTCACCCAAACAACTTTAATAAAATCAATAACCTATAGACAGTGTTTACGCATATAACATATCAGTCTTGACAATTGGGATTGCAAAAAAACACACATTCAATTAGATTTTCAATCAAAATTATCCCCTTAAAACTATAAAAAAAATCAATCACTAAGGCGTACATAATCAATATAAATACAATTCTAAATTACGAAAGAAATCAGAAACTTTCTAGAATACCCGTGGATATTTTCTTTCAATGGCACCATTCGCAAACTATCTCACAGCTTACTAAAGTATTTCTAGTAGATAAAAGAATTACACAGTTAATAAGTACTCAGTTAATAAAATATTTAGAGAGACCCCACTTAATGCCAGGTGAAAACCTCCAAATATACATACACTCCTTACATCATCGAGAATAAAAAAAAGTTACCCATTTATCCAGGTAACGTCACGTACAATAAATCCCGATGCCAAGTTTGTAAACATATTGTCACAGGTTGGGCACCTCCGCGTGGTGTAATGGTTAGGAACCTTGTCTAGCTAAAAAACAGATACGGCTGAATAATGAGTTCGATCCTCACTGGTTGTCCCATATTTTGGGCCTTGGGCCACATCTAAGCTACGCTCAGAATATCAGGGCACCTCGGCGTGGTGTAATAGTTAACAAGCTTGTCTCGCTAGATCAGTTACGACCGAAATGTGATTTCGATTATCACTAGGTGCTCCATATATTCGGCCTTGTGCCACATCCAAGATACGCTTAGAAAATTACCATATTATCACCGATATTTTTACGCCATCTAGTACACAGATAAGTAATCAAACCGCCCCACTTGACTTGTGAGGGTTCAACTATAATATATTTCCTTTTTGCAAGAAATGCAAAAAAAAAAAAGAAAATTATATCGATGAAACAGGTACGGAATTCTGTCCTTGGTTTAATAATCATAAAAAAACTATCAAAGAAAACAACATCAGTTTCAATGTAGCTGGACATTTCGGTTTGGTTTGTCTTGGTTTGGTTTGTCTTGGTTTACGGTATATCAACCTTAAAGGGTTATTTAATTCCGACAAGATTTTTAGGATAGGTTTATATGAATAGAATATATATTCATTTTAAGAAATCAGTTTGTAGATCAGGGTTTGGGTTTATTTTGTTTTACGACATATCAACCTCAATGGTTTATTTAATACCGACAAGATTTTTATTGCTGGTAATATTGTTTTCAAAAATATATTGCTGGTATTAATGTTTGCTGGCCAAGGAGATATGCATCAGTTTCAATGTAGCTGCACATTTCGGTTTGGTTTGTTTTGGTTTGGTTTGGTTTGTTTTGACTTGGCTTGGTTTACGGTATATCAACCTTAAAGGGTTATTTAATTCCGACAAGATTCTTAGGATATGTTCGTATGAATAGAATATGTATTCTTTGTAAGAAATCAGTTTGTAGATCAGGGTTTTGGTTTATTTTGTTTGACGGCATATCAACCTCAATGGCTTATTTAATGCCGACAAGATTATTTTAGGATAGGTTCGTATGAATAGAATATGTATTCTTTGTAAGAAATCAGTTTGTAGATCAGGGTTTTGGTTTATTTTGTTTGACGGCATATCAACCTCAATGGCTTATTTAATGCCGACAAGATTATTTTAGGATAGGTTCGTATGAATAGAATATGTATTCTTTGTAAGAAATCAGTTTGTAGATCAGGGTTTTGATTTATTTTGTTTGACGGCATATCAACCTCAATGGCTTATTTAATGCCGACAATATTATTTTAGGATAGGTGCGTATGAATAGAATATGTATTCTTTGTAAGAAATCAGTTTGTAGATCAGGGTTTTGGTTTATTTTGTTTGACGGCATATCAACCTCAATGGCTTATTTAATGCCGACAAGATTATTTTAGGATAGGTTCGTATGAATAGAATATGTATTCTTTGTAAGAAATCAGTTTGTAGATCAGGGTTTTGGTTTATTTTGTTTGACGGCATATCAACCTCAATGGCTTATTTAATGCCGACAAGATTATTTTAGGATAGGTTCGTATGAATAGAATATGTATTCTTTGTAAGAAATCAGTTTGTAGATCAGGGTTTTGGTTTATTTTGTTTGACGGCATATCAACCTCAATGGCTTATTTAATGCCGACAAGATTATTTTAGGATAGGTTCGTATGAATAGAATATGTATTCTTTGTAAGAAATCAGTTTGTAGATCAGGGTTTTGGTTTATTTTGTTTGACGGCATATCAACCTCAATGGCTTATTTAATGCCGACAAGATTATTTTAGGATAGGTTCGTATGAATAGAATATGTATTCTTTGTAAGAAATCAGTTTGTAGATCAGGGTTTTGGTTTATTTTGTTTGACGGCATATCAACCTCAATGGCTTATTTAATGCCGACAAGATTATTTTAGGATAGGTTCGTATGAATAGAATATGTATTCTTTGTAAGAAATCAGTTTGTAGATCAGGGTTTTGGTTTATTTTGTTTGACGGCATATCAACCTCAATGGCTTATTTAATGCCGACAAGATTATTTTAGGATAGGTTCGTATGAATAGAATATGTATTCTTTGTAAGAAATCAGTTTGTAGATCAGGGTTTTGGTTTATTTTGTTTGACGGCATATCAACCTCAATGGCTTATTTAATGCCGACAAGATTATTTTAGGATAGGTTCGTATGAATAGAATATGTATTCTTTGTAAGAAATCAGTTTGTAGATCAGGGTTTTGGTTTATTTTGTTTGACGGCATATCAACCTCAATGGCTTATTTAATGCCGACAAGATTATTTTAGGATAGGTTCGTATGAATAGAATATGTATTCTTTGTAAGAAATCAGTTTGTAGATCAGGGTTTTGGTTTATTTTGTTTGACGGCATATCAACCTCAATGGCTTATTTAATGCCGACAAGATTATTTTAGGATAGGTTCGTATGAATAGAATATGTATTCTTTGTAAGAAATCAGTTTGTAGATCAGGGTTTTGGTTTATTTTGTTTGACGGCATATCAACCTCAATGGCTTATTTAATGCCGACAAGATTATTTTAGGATAGGTTCGTATGAATAGAATATGTATTCTTTGTAAGAAATCAGTTTGTAGATCAGGGTTTTGGTTTATTTTGTTTGACGGCATATCAACCTCAATGGCTTATTTAATGCCGACAAGATTATTTTAGGATAGGTTCGTATGAATAGAATATGTATTCTTTGTAAGAAATCAGTTTGTAGATCAGGGTTTTGGTTTATTTTGTTTGACGGCATATCAACCTCAATGGCTTATTTAATGCCGACAAGATTATTTTAGGATAGGTTCGTATGAATAGAATATGTATTCTTTGTAAGAAATCAGTTTGTAGATCAGGGTTTTGGTTTATTTTGTTTGACGGCATATCAACCTCAATGGCTTATTTAATGCCGACAAGATTATTTTAGGATAGGTTCGTATGAATAGAATATGTATTCTTTGTAAGAAATCAGTTTGTAGATCAGGGTTTTGGTTTATTTTGTTTGACGGCATATCAACCTCAATGGCTTATTTAATACCGACAAGATTATTTTAGGATAGGTTCGTATGAATAGAATATGTATTCTTTGTAAGAAATCAGTTTGTAGATCAGGGTTTTGGTTTATTTTGTTTGACGGCATATCAACCTCAATGGCTTATTTAATGCCGACAAGATTATTTTAGGATAGGTTCGTATGAATAGAATATGTATTCTTTGTAA
The DNA here is from genome assembly GCA_964036315.1 of Acanthosepion esculentum. NCBI lineage: Eukaryota > Metazoa > Mollusca > Cephalopoda > Sepiida > Sepiidae > Acanthosepion > Acanthosepion esculentum. The sequence continues at coordinate 89,981,198 of OZ038495.1, read as the reverse complement.
GAAATCAGTTTGTAGATCAGGGTTTTGGTTTATTTTGTTTGACGGCATATCAACCTCAATGGCTTATTTAATGCCGACAAGATTATTTTAGGATAGGTTCGTATGAATAGAATATGTATTCTTTGTAAGAAATCAGTTTGTAGATCAGGGTTTTGGTTTATTTTGTTTGACGGCATATCAACCTCAATGGCTTATTTAATGCCGACAAGATTATTTTAGGATAGGTTCGTATGAATAGAATATGTATTCTTTGTAAGAAATCAGTTTGTATATCAGGTTTCATTGACGTCTTTTTGTAAAGAGGGTTTTTCTCGAGAGTCTGGTTTGGTTTGGTTTGGTTTGGATTGTTTTACGGCAGATCAATTCCAATAGGCTATTTAATGCCGACAAGATTTTTATTGTTGGTAATATTTTTTTCAAAAATGTATTGCTGGCCGATGATATATGCATAAATTAATAAGGGAACTAACAGGACAGAAAACAACACAACACTCATATTAGAAAAGGAAAAATTCTTCAGCACTGGAACTAATATTATTCCACGACAAAAGAGAACAACCGGCAACACAGAACTACCGATGGGCCTGAAATTCTAAAAGCCGAAGAAGATGCTGCACTGGCCAAATTGAACAGAAACAAGGCGGCAGGGTGAGACGGAATTGTAACAGAAATCCTGATAGTCTTAGATTATTTTGGTATAACACAGATTACGGAAATAATAAATTAAAATCTACAACCGTGGTGATATACAGATCTCAGAAAATCTATTTTCAAAAACACCGCCTAAGAAAACAGGTGCAAATGAATGCGTAAAATCATCATAATAAGACACAACTCACCATCCGTATTGTGTTGAATAACATGTGCAGCAGAATCAGGCTAATGATAGGACAAGAACAGTGCGGGTTCGTTAAAGACACCGAAATAAAGAAAGCCACAAAAACCTCAGGAACGTTGACATATTCAGGAAAGACATTAAAATAATCAAAAACATCTACTGACAGCAAACAGCCTACATTAAGATAAAAAAAATTAGCTCAGTAGACATACAAAAATAGAAAAGGGCGTACGGCAGTGATGTGTCTTCTCACCGGACTTATTTAACCTCTACAGCGAGACAATTCTGAGAGAACTGGAAATCCTACCAGAATCCATTGATGGTGGCCACAGATGCCACAGGACTGATAGCAGACACGGAAGGGAAACTACAAACTCCCACAGAAGGTAGCGAAGGAGAGCGAGAAGAAGGGACTAGGCATGAACTCCACGAAAACAGAATGCATGGTCATCAGTAAAAAGATGAACCCGAAATGTCAGGGAAATTATAATCAAGCAGGTGCGGAAATATAAATGTCTGGGAAGTGTTCCTACAGAAAACGGTAAGTGCAACGCAGAGATCCATAGACGTAGCGGGATGGCCAAAGAAAGCAATCCAAAAGCGAGGCAGAGTATTACGAGACAGGAGGTTTTCGTTGGTAACAATGAAAAGAGTACTGAACTGTTACGTGATATCTGTCCTCCTTTACCGTAGCGAATGTTGGAAAGTCTCGTCAAGGATGAAGAGCAGACTCGAGGCAACAGAGGTGTGGTTCTACAGAAGGATACCATGGACCGAACATGTGAGCAAGGATGAGGTTTTGTAGTGGATGCAAACAAAGAGATAACTTAACATCAGAGGCAGCTGAAATTTCTGAGACACGCAATGAGAAAGGAGGACTTGGTAAATTTGATACTCACAGGACGGGTAGAGGGAAAGAAGGTCAAGGGAAAGCAACGCGTGACATACTTAACGGGCCTGAGCAAGTGGATGGCAGAACAGGGTCTAAGAGAAATAACAAAAAGACAAAAATTATTGAGAGCTACAAAGGACAGGAGGAGGTGGAGAGCCATGATCGCCTACGTCCTGAAGGGACATGGCACATAAAAGAAGAAGAAGAATTGTTTAAATTGTCAAAATCATGGATAGAGCGTCGACAGGCAGTTTCATGCTCCAACGCAATGTAAACAGACCGTTTAAACCTCACGATTCACTTATATATATATATATATATATATATATATATATATATATATATATATATATATATATATATATATATATATAAGGACATTTTTATGTTTATACGTTCTTTTTTTATAGATGCAAATATATAAGTAAATGTTATTTTGTCTATTTATTTTATATAAATTCTTTTCATATCGTCTTATGAGCTTAATAACATTATCATTAAACGAAGAAAGAAAAATATTGATATTTTTAATCCTATCTAAGCTTTCGGCTTACTTAAGCCATTATAAAAGATGACAATTACATTACAATATATTAAGCAATACACGGACAAGAAAGTGATGATAGTCTGTTTTTGTTTCTGTTTACATGGATGATTTCCAAGCAACGACAATCTCGTGCATATAAGACGCTGGAAACGAAAATCGCACCGCAGCGCATGACGTTACATATGACCACGCGAGAGTGAAAACGAGAAGTATTAAATATGGGAAGCCGTTGGTAAAAACCAATGGCTTCTGTCGTCAATTATAGGCATTTAAAAATATTTGTGGAGATTTCATAGTTTATTTTGTTCAGGTAAGGTTTCAACTGTTTTATGTATATAGCTTCAAGAATTTTTAGTTTTTTTTCATGTTTAAGTATAGTTGTGTTTTCAACAAGGATTTTCCGGAATTGTATATGTGGCCAGGCATGTTGTTTTAAATGCCTAAAAATGTTATCATTCAGATGTAGTGTCAAGCGTCGTGAAAGCGAGTTTGTGGTGTGACCAACATAAATATTTTTTAATTCGTTGGAGATACAATCTCCCAAAGGGTACTTGAATTTGTAAACTATGTTGGGTTTTTTCAAATCGCTAACCGGGGGAGAAGAATCAATGCGAATAATTGAGTTGGATATACTAGATTTAGTGTAGTATATGATTAACTAAATTTTTTTGCTAGGATCTGTTGTAGATATATTAGTATTAGTTTACAAATTCAAGTGGCCTTGAATTACACACAATATATATATATATATATATATATATATATATAGTCAAACCTAGAGAGCCAGACAAAGCTTTCCCTGGCGAACAGCTTAGATGAAACCTTGGTAGGTTTGTCTGGCTCTCTAGGTTTGACTAGGTCTGCTCTACTTTTGTATTGAGCACTTTTTTAGTTAGTTGATTACTCGTATCGGTTTTTTTTTCTTTGGGCTTTGGACCTGTATGTTGTACGATTATTTTCGACAGACGTTCATGTTCATAGCTCTTTCTTTTTTTAAAACCTTTTTTCCTTCGATATTGATTTGATCATTGGCAAATCAAGAAACTGAAGGTTTTCCGAGACTAGTGTAGTTACCTATATATATATATATATATATATATATATATATATATATATATATATATATATATATATATATATATATATATATATATATAAAACCCATATTTTAAATCAATTAATTTATAATATTAATGCTCTGTAAATTTACATTGAGCACTATTGTGTAAAAATAAAAATATCTATAAGAACACCGGATTTTATATCTTACTGGACTTTCTTTTTATTTATATATATATATATATATATATATATATATATATATATATATATATATATATATATATATATATATATATATAAGTTGACATTTAAGTCATCGCCTAGAGGTGACAGTCTGTTTCATGCTTCAACGCAATCGTCAGTATATTAAGTATATCTCTTTGAATATTTCTATGTATCTTGATTGTATTCATGAGGTCAACACAAACATTAGCAAATAGTGACACGTCTTTAAAATTTCAATTTATCCAATCAGGATTGAATAACACACCTACCCATTACCTACAGCCTATATTTCTCACTTTTCTCCTTCAGAAATGTCCCATTTTTTAATAGTTAACCAAGACATACACATAAAACTATGAAATCTTGTTCACCCCCCCACCTCCTTTTTTAAATCTTAAATAAGCGACCGTATTTTTTTCTATTTTAAATCACTAAATATCGCCTGATAATTGAGACAATTTTAAGCCCCGAAACGTAGAATTTTTTGTGTAGCGATGTAAAATATTATTCAAGTAAGATTTTTTTAAATACATATATATATATATAGAAATGTTCAATATATATATATATATATATATATATATATATATTGAACATTTCTATTTGATGGGTTCTTTCGAAAAGAATCTTCACTATTATTCTTTCTTTCAGATATCGTTGTGTTTGCTCTAGCTGCCAAAGAGTTTATTGATCTAAGTGCCGTAAAAATAACATAAAAATAAAAATAATTCTTTGTTGGAATTCATTTTTCTACGATTAATTTTAAATCATTTTTATTCGGACAATTAATTTCTCTTTCTATCTATCTCTCTTTTTCTTTCCAGATAAATATCTCCAAGCAAAATGCCTCAATTACCGGAACCGGAAAGTCTTCGGAATAAAGCTATGACACTGGATTCTTGAATATATTACAAATAAAAAAAAAAGTAAAACAAAATAAAAGAAATGCTTTTAATTCTACCAAATCACTTCCCTACTTGAAAAAAACAAAAAATGAAAACCTTGACAAATTTGATTTCACCGACATAATATATACACGAGGGACTGTAAAAGATTTCATCTTTCGTATCAACATTCTAGTGATGGTGTCACGTAAAAATCTTGATGCCTTTTTAATCCCTAGCATTTTTTTTATTATAAATTATTGATTTAACACGTCGACCTCCAGAGGTCAATTACAAAATATGACCTCAAAAGCCAACTGTATAATGACCAATATAGGCAATAAAAGAAAGTTGGTATATAGATTGAACTGAAGTCTTAGCATTCTCTTCACATTAAAAGTATCACTGCCGATAAACCTTTTGATGGCGTCGGCAGATGAAAATGTATCAGAAAAAGATTCCTAGTCGGTATGAGATCACTGACAGCCAGCGTCATTATAAAAACTGCCAACAACAAATTATTTAGGAGTTGGCAGTCAATGAGTTAATATAAAAAAATGGTGTGTATAAAGCTCCCGTAATAATTCTTGAATCTATTTTCATATCACTAAACATTTAATATTTCTTATTAAAGTAATTATTACGAAGAACACCGAAAATATTCACGATAAATGCATAAACAACAGCTCTGTATCATACAAACGGCAACTAAAAACTAACTGGCAAAAATGGCTGTGATGAATGCGGGACATCCCATCATGCAGTGCGCCATTTCTAGGATGCCTGTATCCATACATGTATAGCATTGGGCGAAAAACATATTTTGAAACTGTCAACAGCAAAATGAATTTGTAAATTTGATCAGCCTCGTTTTAAATTTCGTATCACCCAGATTTATTTTCCGAATTTGGCGTTGGTAACTTCACGGTTAAAATGATTACGAAACCTTTGCAATATACACTTATTTTGATTATCGCATTTCTGATATGGTGGACGTTTTTTCTTTGGATTGGTATCAAGCCGATTGCTTTGAAATCGGTTAGGTACAAAAAAAACTACAGAGAATTGCACAACGACTACTCGGCGCTTCGTATTCTTCGGAGAAGCCTGGTCCAAAAACTCCAGGAACCATTGGAAACCAATTCTTCTTTGATTCACCTCTGTCAGTTCTACAACGCGACAGACCCAAACATTTGCTTCGTAAAACTTAAGTGTTATCTTAACGAAACCAAAAATCCCTGCCAGAACGTGTCTTGCTTTAACTGCAACTTCCGGTATTACGACAAACAGATTAACAAACAGATTATCACTTTTCATTACAAACTGTTCGAAGATCCTAACTTCATACGCCGGAAAGTGTGCAGATTTCTTGAAGACTATCATTATCACTTACCGCACGATACGTCGCTACACGGGGTACTGCGTTGTGTGACGTGTGACCATCACAAGGGACAAGAAACGCTATCCACTTCTGTGGCTATGCAGGCCTTTCAATCAAACTGTAAAAGCCAATCAAAGAACAGAGTCATGCTTTCGGGAACGAACGTCACAGTTCCAAGTATACATCTGATTTACTTCCGTTTCTTTTCTCGACAGGAATTTCAGTCGAAATTTCACCGGACTAATTCGCAGCTGAAGAAGATACAGTCTGCTTTGCATGCCGACGTCTACAACTTCACGAAGCACCAAAGCACGAAGATCAAATACGCCGAAGGTTTAAAGCAGCTTCTCTGCGGCGAGCTGCCGACCTCTGGCCTGGAATCGGGAGAATTCACCTGCAACAATTCGCTCGCTCATACAGCGGCCAGGCACGGCTACAAGACCTACCTGTTCGATCACACCTGCGAAGAATCGATGTCTGGAACGATAAGGAAACTCTTCAGCAATTTTTTCCGACATGCCGATTTCGGAATCGATCGACAAAGCCATAATGCTTTTAACGATCTGCCGCGCAGTCTGCGAGACAAGTTTTGCCAAAAGCAGACAGCCAAAGACGGCGAGGACGCAGACCTATCCGGTTTCTTTGATTATCACAAAATCCTTAACAAAATGGAAGGAAGTAACGGCTACCTTCTATTTTCTATTATTCGGACGTCGGACATCAGCGAGAGCCACTTGGACAGCGTGGACAAACGTTTAGCGTCAGTTGTGGAATACCTAAGCCGAAAGAAGAACACGGCTGTTATTCTCATTGGCGATATTGGGCACGGTCTTAGTCCCCCTGGATGGAAAAACTTCCGAATAACTCAACTCTCAAATCCACCTCTAAACATCGTACTGTCGAAGCGGCTGCAGGCGTCTCTTGGAAAGGAGAAAATACAAAATATATCTAAAAACAGGCACCGCCTGGTGACGCTCAAAGATGTTCATCGTACGATTACAGACATTTTAATAAATGGTTATTATCGAGATACAGACGAAGTGACGTTTGATAACCGTCTCGGTGATAACGAAATGGATTTCGGTCTCTTTCGCCCGCTTCCGCAAAGTCGGTCGTGCGCATTCTTACGCGTCACGCAGCCGCATATCTGTCTAAACGAAAACGAGGCTGTCCCTTTCGAGAACGACAGCATCCAAGTCGGCCTGGCCGAATTCGTGCTTGGCCGCCTCAACGAACGCATCCAAACCGACATCGAGGCCGAGCAAAACGACTCTGGCCTGTTCATGCTCTCCCCGTTCGGCCATTGCCGTCGCCTGAAGGGCATCACTTTTGGTAACATCCAAAGGTGGTGGGAAGGAGACCAGGTGTTGACGCAAATGGATATCCACGTGCTAGGCAAGGACGTTCGGAATCTGGACACCCTAACCGTTCTTTTGTCGATGAACGACAACAGTGACGTACCGGAAGTGAAGCTGCTCTCTTACCGGCGAAACATGCGCTCCAACAGCAGTTCACAAATTTGCTACAGGGGAAATCTAGACTACGATCTGTGCCGCTGTATCGAGACTGGGGCTCAAAGCATGGCCTCCTGGAGGTCAGCGTATCTTCGAATGACCTTCAGCAAGTCTTTTGGCGTCACGTCCAAGGTGGCTAATATTAATAACCAGTGCCTGCTGCTTTTGATGAGAGACTACACTAACAGTATTGTGTTTGAAGCGACCAATATTTGTGAGGGGAAAGAATACGTCGTCGGCTTGTATGTCGAAACGTGGAACATGATATCGCTGGAGAAATTACCTGTACGAAAAACAGTGAAGCCGTTTCAAGCGAAATTCCTCACGGCGATTGTGCAAACTTCATATCTGAGACCGGGGAGTTTTACCAAATATCAAACTTATTTTTTTGTTAAGAAATAATAACTCTCTGGACTCGTACTCCGTTGGATTCGAGTATAATGCCAAAATTTTTAAAACAGAAATCATTAAAGGAGGGTATCAAAAACAAATTCGTGGAGTTCATCGATAGCACGTGATTAGGTTTTGCTTATTAGATGTACTTCCGGGTAGAGTATGCCTACAACTTGGTGAGCCTGTTTGCCGACGGTCCGAGCTGGCTTATACTTTTAATACACCTGTACGTAACTGTGTATATATGTTTTCCTTTTCAAACCATTATTGCAGATTTTAACGTGTGAAGATTTTCGATTAAACCCGTAAATCCAAGTCTCGACACGGAAATTCAAATACTAGCACGTTTAAAAGACACTGAAATGGAGGAAAATGCTTAGCACTGTCTTCTCGATCCGTTCAGGATAAAACTTATTTTTCACTAATAATATCTTGCCATATAGGTACCGACCAATGATAATGCATTCAGACTAATTTTCTACATACAACGTGTGAAAAGACGCCAACCAAGGGAGGTAACACAGTTTCGGTGGCTTAGGCGGTACTGGCGACACCAGCAGCTTTTGCCACTAGACAGGGTATAATGCATAATACGAGACTTCAATATTTTGTAGCTAACATTGCAATGCTTCGTCAATAACTCTCGGTGAGTGGTCGTGCGTGGGGCTCCAGATCCGTCGTCTGAAACGTGGACATTACATTATCATCTGCGATATATGAGAGACTGCTCACTCACCGCTGGTAGTGATTGTTTCTAGCAAGACGAAACATTCTGAAAATATTGAAGACGCTTTTGGTCGACGGATATGTGACGTTGTGGTGAGGTTACAGTAACGTTGCAATCAGTTCGTTTCTTGATCCGAAACTGACCGTTCACCCTCGATTTTTTGTCACAAAGTTAGGGTAAAATACTGCATTGGTCAAATAACATCGGAATACTTGTTCTTCCATTAACTATATGTATAGAAAGCATAAAATTTATTTTAGTATTCTTTAACTGAGAATCATAGATTTAGACGAGGAATGCACATTCTAATACCTTCCAGGGATTGATAATCCATTTCCTGCTAATGCAACCTTACAAGTCGGCGTATTTGTGACGCAATGGTATAATGCTACGGGCTCGTCGTGGGGGATTTCACAAAAACAAAACAAAAACAAACTTTATAAATCAAAATAAAATAAACTAAAATTTCTGTCTGTCCGTCCGTGTGTCTGAAACTCCTCTAACTCGGCCCACATATGCTCCACATAGGCATATACCTTTTTGGAATCAGGATGATCCTGGAATGAAAATCTGTCCTTCATCTAGTGTTTGAACATCCAGTATTAGGATTTGTGCCCGGATGCGGAGGGAACAATTAAATATTCAAATTTTAAAATAATTTTTAAAAATTAGTGATTTTAAAAGAGTTTTTTTTTTATTGATATTGAGTTTAAAGTAACACAAAAACTTTGTGAATTTTTTTTGTTTTTGTTTTAAATTCAGTTTAAAATATTTCCCAAATTTTGCGTATTGAGGAAATCAACTTTATTTCTTCAAAACGCCAAGGAATCAGAGTTAAAGTGTGAGGTTTCGATGCGGGAAATTTTGAAGTTCCGCAGAGTTTGTGATTTGAAGAACTCAACTCAGTTGAAGTTGTTCCACGGAGTTTTTTATTTGAAAATTCAATTTTCGGCCTGATTTGGAATTTCGGCCCCGATCCTAGTTTTGGCCTAAATCGGAATTTCGGACCAAATCGAAGTTTCGGCCTTAATCGGAGTTTAGGCCTAAATCGGAATTACGGCCCAAATCGAAGTTTTGGCCCAAATCGGAATATCGGCCCAAATCGGAGTTTTGGCTTAAATCGGAATTTCGGCCCAAATCGAAGTTTCGGCCTAAATCGGAATATCGACCCAAATTGGAGTTTCGGCCCAAATCGATCTTTTGGTCGGAACTGGGATTATATCCTTCAGTTATCGATTAAAAGTTAACGTTTTTGTAAAGTTGAGATGTGTTAGTGCTGAAAGATTTCCCACTGGACAACTGAAATCAGAAAACTTTTTCTTCACTTAACATTTCTAGTGGGAATTTGCTTTTAAAAGGGGTCTCAAGCTGCATGTATAGACATTTTTATAGTAGTGCTTCCAGATTTGAATTCAGTGTTTCCTTCTCTTAAACTGGTTAATAGCGAAGGCTATAGGATCCAGTCTGTCCTGCTATTTTACCCATAACTGAGGGGAAAAAGATGGATTTATATATATTTCCTCATGTTCCCTTTTAATAGCACCTCAGTGAACATGCTAATAATATGAGGTCTAACCCTCAGCCGAATGCATGGTACAAGGTCATTTGGCCGACAGACATTTGGGCGAATGGACATTGAGCCAAAAATGTACGTCACACTCTTTATCGTAATGTGCTACATATATTTTTATTTCTTTACTATATTACTTTAGAATTTTTTTTGACAGGCCTTTTAAAAATCTATTCTGTATATATTATATTTTACTTCAAGTATTACTGTAAGATGATAAGTATTTTGAGAAAAACACATTTTACGACAGCAAAAATCTTAAGCTATTACGATATGAAAGATCTTTTAATTTCACTCTTAATGATCATTATCTTAAAGGGATGAACTAGATTTTATCTTACTGTTAAATACGAATTTAAATAATTAGGTTCTACTTTTTACTCAAATACACTCAAATATTTTTTTTAAATGCTAATTTAAATAAACAAATATTGAAATAAGAAAACTTTGAACTTTAAATTCAGTGGTAATTTTTAGTCCTATTCCACCTTATAATACTGCTGTTTAAAATACTTTAAGTATTACTTGTTACTATTTTTACTTGTAATTTTTCGGTGAAATACCCGTTGGTCAAATGTCCGGCCACGCGCGTGTATACAGACTTTTTTGAATTCAGAGAGATGAATTCAGGGTTTCATTCTCCTAGACTGGTATCCTTGCTATTTCACCCGTAGATGGGGTTGGGAGACGAGGTGGATTCATACTTTTTCCGAGGGTATTACCACGTAAGTGAATGCAAAGAACTCGATTGGAATTCGAACTTGGCTTCCCGATTCCTCAATTCCGAGCCGCTAACCTTTACTCTACCGTGCCTAGAACAATATGTACCGATGGTCTAAAATTTATTTTCGTATTTTCTTTATTGAGAATCGCTAATTTAAAAGATGAATGAACCTTTTGATACCTTCTTAGAATTTATTATCCATTTCTTTTTAATGTAACGTTTACAAGGCAACGTATTTGAAAAATTCAGGGTAACTTTGAGGGTTTGTTGTGTGGAGTCTAGAGCCGAAATGTTACGCTACCAGTTTGGTAGTGGCAAGTTTCAAATGTCACACTATCTAGATGCCTTCCGGTAGCCTAATTGGTAACAGCAGTTTACCTAATACAGAAAATACTAATTAAAAAAACAGGGTCAACAAATCAAACACGTTTACCGAGTAAAAAATAACGTTTAGGGTAATAAATTATAATGTCCATAGTTCTAGGAATTGGCGGAAGATACCCTGATTAATTTCAATCATGTTGAGGACCCAATGGAATTCATGACTTAAGAGCATATGATACATCTGATGATCTAGCGAATATGAGGTATTTAGGGCTCCGATATTCGGTAACATACTTTAATCAGGACAGAATTACGAACAGGAATATGAATTCATGCGATAACCTGACTATAAGTCATTATATGTGAAGAGTTTTGTCGGAGAACAGTTTAAAATAAGTTTATAACAATCAATGATACAACAGATTTATATTTGAAGATACAGTTTGGAGATACAACAGATAGATAACTACTGGGTCAAAGCTGTATTATCTAATTGTATATATACATACATGCATTCATACATACACACACATATACAGTGATGTTCGATAAAAGTGACTCACCTGATGGTTTTCACTTAAAAAAAATTTTCGTTTATTGTTTTGGGGTCAAACTAATTTTTAATCTTACTAATATAAAGATCCCTTCCCGACCACGTAGTAAAAAATGTTTACTCACCCTAAGATATTCTATTGATAATTATAATTTTGGATATAAATGAGATTTAGGGAAAAACTCTGTGCAAAAAAAAAGTGACTCACTTATTTCCTGCAACTAGTAATCAATAGAAACATAACCGAACAGCTTTAAATAAAGAATAATAGAGGTATAATTTATTTATAATAGGTAATATAGTTCGAAATATTTAATAATCTATGTGTCCTCCTTTATTTTGAATAACCTTTTCAACCGTTTTTGGCATTGACTTGATTAGGTTCTGGCAAATCTCATCTCCAAGCATTGAATTCCATTCGGATATGAAATTCACAATCAAATCCTCTTTGTGGCTCAACTGCTTTCTCGAGAGCCTGTACTTTATAATGCTCCATAAGTTTTCTATGGGGTTGAGGTCAGGAGATTGGGGTGGCCATGTCATAACACTCACCTGCTTCTCATCAAAGTATTCCTTCATCAATTTTGATTTGTGACAGGGAGCATTAGCCTGCATAAAAATGCGTTGGGTTGGGTCGATTTGCACCCTTTCAGCAGAAGGGAGCAGACAAGACTCTAAAATTCTCTTGTACTGCTCGCTCCTGAGGGTCTTTTCAATAGGTTTTAAGAAACCAGTTCCATGAAAAGAAAAGCATCCCCAGAACATTATACTGAACGGATGCTTGACAGTACTTACTGCTAAATTCAAAGAGCTTTCAAAGCTTCTTCTTCGGATTTTAGATCGCTTATCCTTTGAATTTAGCTCAATTTTCGTTTCATCGGAGAAGAGAACATTTAGTAAAAAACCAGGTGAGTCACTTTATATCGAACAGCACTGTACATATATAAATGTAATAAAAATAAATATAAATAAATACATACATACACACACATATATATATAAATATAATAAAACAAAATAAATACATACATACACAAACACACACACATATATATATAAATGTAATGAAATATAGATATAAATAATTGCATCTCTATCTATAAAAGGCATGCTGTGTGTGTGTGTGTGTGTGTGTGTGTGTGTGTGTGTGTGTGTGTGTGTGTGTGTGTGTGTGTAACGAATGTTCGGCCGCAATTTTCGACGGATTTGCACCAAAATTTACATGCACATGTTCCAAGTTAGCGGAAAGGCCAAGACCGACCTTGCATTTCCCAACTCCCATCGATAGTGGAAATAATCGATTTTTTTTATGCTTCTACGGCAGTTTTCATGTAGTTTGCGGCCATTTTCTACTGGCCATAGTGAGAGCCTATAGCTGGCTGCCACGAATAGGCACGAAGATTCTATTGTCCAGCGTGAGAGCCAACAGCTGACTGACACGAATGTTAACTTGCATGCTAACATGCAAAAAAAATCGATAGCTGCATTCGTCACAAGTGGGAAAAATTTAAATCTACATGGAACTTTACTCCAATTGGCTCATTCGCTTGCTTAAACTCAACGTTGATTCTGATTCCGCAGAACTGGATTGGGTGTGAAAAAGTATTTGTTGTTAACATTCTTTTTTCATTCGGTTTTTCCAGTTACGAGTCCTTTTTTAAAGCTGATCGTTTTGTGTTCATTTTGTTTAGTTCTTTTTTCGTAACAGATTTAATGTTTAGTATAGAGCTTAGAAAAAATTCGCAGTGTGAGATAGGCAAGTAAGGCATGTAGCAACATCAGCACGGCAACGGGCACTCCTTTAAAGGCAAGGAAGGACAAAAATATTTTAAGTCAAGTGATAGGGATTGCTGTATGAGTCGTACGATTTTTTTAATCAAGCACGGGCAACGCCGGGCCATGCTGCTAGTACATATATATATTATTTGTATTTATTTTTGTTACATTTATATACATACATTTACGCAATAAAAATAAATGTAAATACATACATACATACATGCACAATATATAAGATTTCGTGCACTTTGTTTTATATTATTTTTAAGAATAGCCAAATACTGCTCGTTAACCATAATACCCTGTACTGTCACTAGTGCTCCTGGCCCAGAAGCTGCAAAACAAACCCAGAGCAGAATTATCCCACCACTGTACTTAATCTTAGGGTATTTTGGTGTGTGAAATTCATTTACTTTCCTCCATATATGTGACGAAATAATTCTAGTTTGGTTTCATCTGACCATAAACAGAGTTTCAATATTTTCTACCATGTTCTAGATGGCTTCTAGCATAAGTTAATCTGCATTTTAGGTGTTTACCTTAATCAACGGAGTTATCCTTAGGCGACAACTTTGGAGTCCCGCTGTATGAAATACATTCAACCCTGATGTGCTTACACGTCACTGACAATTTCTTTTGTCGTTAAGTAAGGATTCTTCGAAACATCTCTAACAATGTTCCTTTACATTCTCTCAGAAATTAACCGTTTTCTGCCATTCCTTAATTCTCAACACAATAAGTTGTGTTGTACTTCTTGATAATGCTATGAATAGTCGATATCGAAACATTTAAACCCTTGGAAATAGTTGTATATTCATCTCCTGCTTTGTACGCATCAACTTCTTCCTTAGGAGCTTCTTGTCAAGTTCAGCCGTCTTCGCCATGGCTGCAGAATGAATGCGTTATCACGACACGTGGAACTCACATAATATCTTCTTCATTAACTTTTCGAATGTTATACAGTCAGATCAATACTATTTCATTTTCAAAGAGTGTTAGAATTAAATTTTGAATTTAAAAAAACATTACAATTGACATGGAAGGGGAGAATCATTTTGCATTGCACCAAATTTTAGAAAAAACTATACCTATGAATATAATAGATCGAAACTTCTGAGAATTTGGAGAATTATTCAAAACTGAATACGAAATCAACTATTTATGGTAAATTGAGTAAGTACTGACAAATATTTCCTCAGAAAATATGCAAATATTCAGTAGGGGCAAATAATTTTGTCTACAACTGTATATAAAAAAGAATGTATGAACATAAAAATGTCTTAAAATAATTGTCGGACTTCATGTCCATTTCATAATGTGTGACGTCATTTGTTTACATTTGGATACGCCATGAGCAGCTATGAATGTGCGTGAGAGATTCATGGAAGATTGAAGTTTATAAGCAGTAAATTCGACCTTTGTGGCTGAGCGGTAAGGCACGTCAGTATATATGACGGTTCCGTATAGGATACAGGTTCGAATCCTGTCGAGGGGCGAATACTTTCTATGAAAATTTCTCGGACATTCAGGCCAGTAAATGTTATTTAATACTGTTTATTATAAACAGAGCATTTACTTAAATACTTGTATCTATAAAAAGAATGTTAGGCATAAAAATGTTTTTAAATATATATATATATATATATATATATAAATATATAGTCATCCACAGACAAGCCTATTTCGCAGTTGATCAGTGTGACTAGACATCCGATTGATTGCTTCAAGTTGGTATCGAAAGCCGACCGATATTGAATCAGTCAGAGATCTTACCCCTAAGCTATCGGCACACGGCAGAGAAAGGGAAATTTTAACGTATTATATACGAAATGTATAGAAACGCCAGCAGCCAGAGTTCTCAATTCATTAATGAAGAGCGGTGCGTTAATATATTCATTTTCTCAGGGACAGATTATAGTTGTTGCAATGAGAGAAAAGTGTATATTTTAAAGAGCGAAAAAGCCTCATACGTTTTTGATTATAATGTGGATATTTTATTATATACTTTATTCTATATATTTTGTTACGTGTGTTTCGAATCTGTTAACCTTCATCAGGCAAACAATGGTTATTTCCACATATTATTTAAAGGAATTAATTTTTTCTTTCTATGTTAAGTCTTTTACTCATTTTTTTGTGTGTAGTAGTAGTCATCTGAATCCATCTTGGACTGGCCGAAAAATGTTCCTTTGCTTGATGGGTAATCAAACAATTAAATTTGGTCAGAAAAAAGGAAAGAAATGAGGTCTTTGTTCTTATCGATTTAGGTCCCCGTATAAGCCATCGTTTCTTCCTCTATTCTTGCGTACTGTGTGTGTGTGTGTGTGTGTGTGTGTGTGTGTGTGTGTGTGTGTGTGTGTGTGTGTGTGTGTGTGTGTGTGTGTGTGTGTGTGTGTGTGTGTGTGTATTATTGCCAGTATGTGTACATATATTCTTTGTGAAGGAAATAGTATATATATATATATATATATATATATATATATATATATATATAAGATATAATTTTGGCGCAAGCTGTTAATTGTAAGGCTGATTAAATCATGGAAATCGTATATAATTAATTTCTAATCTGAGTTAATATAATTTAAATATTTAAATATAACGATACGATAAATACATAATTAGTGCAACAGAAACTTATTAGTATGATTATTATTATTTTAATTGAATAAAAATCAAAAGAAAAAATATTTTACATAGATAAAGTCCTTCGTAAGGTGCGGGTTGTACTCGTGAGAACAATTTTTTGTATTTCTTTAAGGCGTGGGCTACTAGGAATCCTTTCAATGAGTCGATTGGAATCTTTTCCAACCAATTCGAGGGCTCGAACTACAACAGGGATTGTTAAAGTCCTCATGCGCCACATTTTTGAGATTTCGATTTCAAGGTCCTTGTATTTTGATAGCTTTTTGAAGATCTTTAAAGACACATTACAGTCTGCAAGGACTGCCATATCAATAAGGGGGGCACGTTTTTGTTTGCGGTCTCTAATAACAACGTCTGGGCGGTTGGCTTTGATTGTTCTGTCTGTGTGTATTGTGTCGTCCCATAAAATTGTAACAGGTCCTATCTCCGTAACTGGGTCTGGGTGGTGTTCATACAAAATTATTATTATTATTATTATTATTATTGTTGTTGTTGTTGTTGTTGTTGTTGTTGCCGTTTTTACCTCTGTTGATTCGGAAAAGCGGTTAGCCAGAATGGCACTGGAAGCCATATTATTTATTTTGGAGACGTCTCCAAATACTCTGAATCGAACTCATGGAAACGTCAGAGATTCCTGTTAAACTTGAACGTATGTACAACGATGGCAATGACTGGGCCAGATTGCTTCGGGAATTTTCCCAACGTTTTCACTTGTTAGAGAGGGAAGAGCGTATGAAAACAATTCAGACGCTGTGAACCTTACCACCGACATGGTACTATTAATAAAACGCTCGCATCACACGCCAGCACGCCTTTCTTGTTTCATATGTTGCTAGTTGCTAGTTCAAAGCTTCTCAAGTGCCCCCGTTCTAGATATGAATATCGGGCAAAAACACAAATGTCATATAAACACTTTGCTCCATAAAATCTGCCATAATGGCCTGAATGAAATCAAAGCCGTAGTTACGTACACTATCGGATACAACCAAAAAACCTGAGCACGACACTCTGACCACTTCGCAAACGACACTCGGCAAATTGGCTGTGTAGAATATGGACACGCTCTACCTAAAGACACATTAAAGAACTCAAACCCCATCGTGTGTTGATGATGGATTCAATCATTATTAACTCTCATGATATATTTTCTGACTGGTCTCAGGGCCCGTGTGTATTTTTCTAAATTTGAAGTCTTAAACAAAAACTGCCAAATTGTAAAATTATCTGATTTGGGTTGCATGGAAGCATTTCGGAAACGACAAAAAAGTAGAGGGGAGAAAAAAAAAATGGGGTGTAATTTTAAGGATTTCTGAAACCAGATTTCGCAATTTTTTTTTTTTTTTTTATATTTTTAAGCCTGTATAGATTCTCTGGAGAATTTCATGCATGCAAAATCCCAAAAGAAACATTAATTTGATCGATTCTTTGAAGAAAATGGAAATTGTTATTTATGGAAATAATTGTTGCCATCTACGGATAACCTTAAGTATAAAAAAAAAAGAAAATTCTATGAAATCGAAAATGATTTTGAAACTGTTATTTTTCTTAAAAAAATTAAATATATAAAAACAATTATCGTTTTATCTATTGTTTTTTATTATTGTTTATTTACAGATTTTAAAGGAAAACAGACGAACGTTTAAGCTTGTAATGAAATTTTATTCCCTGAAAATTCAATACTGACGATAAATGAGGTCCGACCATTTCTTTTATAGACGGGTAGTTCCAAGGGGGAGACAACTCTGTCTGCCTTCAGCATATTGTGCATAAAATATCACAATATTTATTCTTTTTATTTCCAAGAACATACAGATTCGGTGCAATTAAAATAAAAATAATTCTAACATGATTCTATATGTGCGTGGAACAGAAACCTGTGTATATATAAAGTATAATATATATATATGAGTATACAAATATATATATATATATATAAGTATACAAATATATATATATATATATATATATATATATATATAAGTATACAAATATATATATATATATATATATATATATATATATATATATATATATATATATATATATATATATATATATATATATATATATATATATATATATGCAAACTCATGTTAGTATATCCATATATGTTGTAAGAAGAAACAGACGAATATTTAAGCTTGTTGTGAACCATTATTAAATGCTTTTCGACCAGTAGCCATAAATGTGGTTCGAGAAACTTTTTTATAGGCGAGTAATGCAGGTTTGCGTTGTGGTGTCATGGCTAACGGCTCGGAATAACAAACTTGGAAAGACGAGTTCGAATTCCAGTCGAGTACATTACATTCACTTACGCACCAAAACACCTGAGGAAGGCATGAATCCATCTATGTGTTGAATAGCAGGAGAGACTAGGTTCTATAGCCTTGGTTGGCAACCGGTCTACTGCAGAAATAAACGGCAACCCACTGCGGGAAAATCAACTGCTGAGTCAGCCATGAATCAAAAGAGACATGATCGCCCAAGTGTGAATCACTTGTGGTAATTAATTTAATTGAGGTGGGGAGGTAACTATAGTTGCCTTCATTACAATATTTTTCTTATAAAAAAACAACATTTATTGTTGTTATGCTAGAAACTACAACACATTCGGTGTAATCAAAACTATTATGGATTATGGCATGATTTTATACAAGCGTAGAACAGAAACATATATATATATATATATATATATATATATATATATATTGCAAGGGAAAACAAACGAACGTTTAAGCTTGTAGTGAACTTATATTAACAGCAATTTGACTACTGCCGATAAGCGAGGTTCGGCCATTTCTTTTATAGTCGAGTACTTCCAGGGGGAGACATTTGAAAGGAAGACTTGGGCAAGGGAGCGTGAAATCTTGCAAAAGACAATACATACACGATCAGATTATAATACACAAACAAGCACACATGTTTAGATATATAAACATGCAAAAAAAGCGACGAGACAGGAAATATGTCCACGACCCTTAAAAAGAGGAAAAACGACAACATATACATACAATGACAGGCATATATAAGCGATTATACACACATACATTGGTAAAGACACGCACATATATACACCAAGAAATATTCAAATTTAAAAGTGTTAGTAAACGGATTCAAGCATAGTATTAAAATATAACTTATACGGGCAAAGATATACAGATAAAAATGGTTGAATAGATAAAGTTTAATATGGGTAGAATAGAAAAACAAATATTCGTCAATGAACAACTTAAGGGAAAAGGACGCTAAAATATAGGATTAGAAAAATAAATATATATGCATAAAAATAACACCATCTAATATATAAAAAAGACCTCCTACGCACATAATTATTTATAAATATCTCATATATACTTTATATGTATTTGTGTATGTATGTATGAGTACACATAATATTGTGTATGTATGTATGAGTACACATACACGAGTACAAATATGTGAAAGAAAATAAAAAATACATATAGACATATATGTATACACATTCTTCACTACAGATACAAACATACAAAGGTATACCTACGCACAAACATATACATACACATATACCCATATACATACATATACCTATATATGCACATATACATACATACACACATACATACAGCCTTTATTCTACATTCAACACCATCACTTGATAAAACATCAGAAGTGTTGAAACAAAATGGCTATTTTTTTAGTGATTTTATGACATATTTATGTTATAATTTTCGAATAAATAATTATATTTGCTCTACTATGTATTGAGCACTCTTTTAAGAATAGTAATTGTTGGTTATTGGAATTTATTCCGTATACACCAATCGTATACCTTGGGTGTGTGTGTGTATGTATATATATATATATATATATATATATATATATATATATATATATATATATATAAATATATATATATATATATATATATATATATATATATATATATATATATATAAATATAAATATATACATATATATATATACATATATATATATATATATATATATATGTATATGTATATATATATATATATATATACATGTATATATATATATATATATATATATATATATATATATATATATATATATATATATATATATATATATTATTTTTTAACAATTTCTTCTTCAGTATCTTTCATGGCCGCCATGTTCTTTGGAATCTTATTTCGACCAAGTTAATGGCCTTTTAGGCCGCCTCGACGTTCATTCACTTTTTGAATAATAAGAATTCTATGTCAGGATTTTAGAGATGCTTAGGTGGGGCGTGGTCAAAAAACAGTTGGAAGCCACTGATTTAGAATGACGCGATCTTCACGTTTGTAACTCATCTATTCTTGGGTCGTCTCGGGCTTATATGCAGAATCTTTTTGGTAGATATAATGTCTTCCTTTAATCTTTGATTTGAACCTTTTAAAACCGTTTATTCTACATTCAATACCATCACTTGATGAGACATCAGAAGTGCTGAAACAAAATGGCTATTTTTC
>OZ038495.1:89938167-89958167 GCA_964036315.1 Acanthosepion esculentum | reverse complement strand
CAACAGTCTATCTTATTCTGGAACAATATGTAAATTATCATTATTATAGAATAATCTATATGGACTAATGTCATCCTTTTTGTTGTTAGAGTCCCAGTGTTTCGACTGCTGTAAACTCTGGTCTTCTTCAGATGTCTTTGTATTCAGTAACCATCCACGAATCATCATTAATATATAGGGTGACCCCCAAAAAACGAGAACTTTTTAACAATCCAATAAAACCAAGTGTGATGGGAGAAAAATATTTAATTCATAGTAATTGAAACCTTAAAACATGCCATTTAAGAAACAATGATGGAATTTTCATTTTTTTTTAAATTACGTCCTGTAGATGGCGTCCTCCCGTACGAATGCATTCTTGAAATCTGCTGTTGAGATTCCTCATTGACTGCTGCAACATCTCAGCTGGGATAATGCGAATTTCATTCTCGTTACTAAAATGGCGAAATGTTTACTCGCTCAAGGTCACTGTCTCACAGTGTTGCCACTTGCTCATGTCTGGCAACACGCACTTCAAAAATTCCCGTTCTTTTGGGTCACCCTGTATTTTGTTATATATTGATCCATACTGACTTTTGTTTTCGTCTTAGTTGTTAGAGTCCCAATGTTTCAGATGTTGTACCCTCAGACCTTCTTCAGAAATCACTCGTAGTCAGTATATATGGCCTTTTTCGTCGATAAACACGGTCAACAGCGGAAAACAGGTTATATTCAAACAGAGGGCCGCTCATGGCTAAAATAACTAATGCCCGATCGGTATGTTTCTTGACAACGACCGCAGTCGTAAAATACTGTGGGTTCATCTATTGTGGGGCATTTGCGTCCTTGAGCCGCTGAAGTGCGCTGGACCCTATACTCTTCATAGCTATTTGCTCCTGCGAAAACAGCAGCTCTCCACCCCACCTTGAAGCGAAGTTACCAATACAGTATCCGCTAGGGAATTTTGGAGTTATCTATGCGCGTAACGTGCCCAAGTAACCTGAGACGCCGAGACTGCAGAATGGGATATAATGACTGATTGTCAGCTCGAATAACGCTTGATCACGCGTATCGTGCGACCCCCAAATTTTCAAATGATTTTATCATGTATCTCGTGTATCATACGAGTTCCATTTTTGAGAGTTTTGGGTACCTTGGTATACTAGTGAGCCAGCCAAAATGAGCTGACTCATTTTATAGTTCACCAATAGAAGAGTTAACCAATCAGAATGCTCAAAATATTTAATACGACGTGTATAAAGGCGGCCACGTTTTTTCCGGAATGTTCACTGCCAGCCTTTGATATTGTAGACTGAAGAATTACGGAACAGCTGCTGGTGGTATTGGCGATATAGTCAGATTCAGTAGAGTGTCTGACTTGTGAGTGTTAACCTTTAACGTTGTTGCATTGAACAGATTACGTACTGCGCTGGATTCTATATTCATAAACTATGGTGAACATGGTCAACAGAGAGACCAAATTACAATAAACTAACGACTTTTCCTCTGTCTCTTCATCTCATCTTCAAGTTAAATAAGTTTTAAAAAAGTAAAAGAGAGTGACGAATAAAAGTATAGTTAGTAACGCTATACTCGTTGCGTAAACTCGTACAGCCATAAACAACTGAACGAGAAACAGCTAAACATCTTATAAAAGTAAACAAGGGAAAAGATGCCTATTCGCCATGTTTGTTTTTTATGTAAATATTACATGCATTATTATTGGATACGCTTAAGTAAAACATCATTTTTATCAAAATCATGTACTATTTAGACTACAGTAAATGGATGGTTTGGTGAACAGCATACCAGGGCCAGCAGTACGTAAGTTAATTTTATATCTCGTGTATGATGCGACCCCCTTAAAATTTGCTTCAAAATTAGGTCTTCAAAAGTCGCATGATACACGAGTATATACGGTATATATAACAAACTAAACTATAAGAATATTTTTTGGAAATTACTTAAATCCTGTCTAGATTAATGGATAGCATGGATAGCAGATACAGTGGCCAAGAAATGGGGGGGTGAGTTTAATACTAAAGAAAAATACAAAACTGATCCCTCACATTCTCTCATCCGACATTTGATTATCTATAAGGATGTTTTGGAATCTATAAATCTACTATGGCCAAGAAATGGGGGATGAGTTTAATACTATGAACAATACAAAACTGATCCCTCACATTCTATCATCCGTTCATTTGATTATCTATAAGGATGTTTTGGAATCTATAAATCTACTATGGCCAAGAAATGGGGGGTGAGTTTAATACTATGAACAATACAAAACTGATCCCTCACATTCTATCATCTGTTCATTTGATTAAGGATGTTTTGAAATCTATGAATCTATGACCAGAAGTGGGGGATGAGTTTAATACTAAAGAAAAAGAAAAAATGATCCCTCACATTCTATCATCCGTTCATTTGATTATCTATAAGGATGTTTTGGAATCTATGAATCTACTATGGCCAGAAGTGGGGGATGAGTTTAATACTAAAGAAAAAATAATTATTGATCCCTCACATTCTATCATCCGTTCATTTGATTATCTATAAGGATGTTTTGGAATCTATGAATCTACTGTGGCCAACAAATGAGGGATGAGTTTGATACTAAAGAACAACACAAAAATGATCCCCCAATTTTTACTATTGCTTCCTTTGATTATCTCTAAGGAGTTTTCTAGTTACCGTATATACTTTTGTATCATGCGTCATTTGAAGACCTATTTTTAAAGCTAATTTGACTAAACATCTTCTGAATGTAAACAATGGAAAAGATGCATATTCGCCATGTTTCTATTTTATAATACAATACTAATACGTGAATATTACATGCATTATTATTAGATACACTTAAGTAAATCGTCAAATTTATCAAAATCGTTTATTTTAAATACATCTGTACTTTTATGACTACAGCAAATGGATATTTTTGTTTGGTCAACGGCGTAGCCAGGACCAGCAGTGCATACGCTAATTTTATATCTCGTGTATGATGCGACCCTCTTAAAATGAATTTCAAAATTAGGCCTTCAAATGTCGGGGATGAGTTTAATACTAAATAACAATAAAAATCTGACCCCTCACTTTCTATCATCCTTTCATTTGATTGTCTTTAATGATGTTTTGGAATTTCATCTGAATCTGCTATGACCAAGAAATAGGGTATGTGTTTAATACTAAAAAAAAATACAAAACTGATCCCCCACTTTTTACTATTGTTTCCTTTGATAAATCCATAAGGATTTTTTAGTTACTGTATATACTCAAGTATCATGCGACTTTTAAAGACCTAATTTTGAAGCTAATTTGACTAGAGTAAATGGATATATTGTTTGGTCAGTGGCATACCCAGTGTCAGCAGTTCATCCGTTAAGTTTATATATCGTTTATAGATGTGACCCCCTTAAAATTAGGTTCAAAATTTGGTCTTCAAAAGTCGCATGATACGCGAGTATATATGATACATGCTTTCCATATGACTGAGGTAGGTACGTTTTTATCAACGATACCAAAAGTCAGTTTTACAGCCTGGATAAAAAAACATTTTGTATTGAACTCACACACTTTGTGTCCTGTCACTGGATCTAACTAACATCTTTATCCACTGTGACATGTGTCCTTGAGGACATCTCTGTATGGAACTTGGAACATGCTATGACCATGTCAATCTTCAACTCATATATATATATATATATATATATATATATATATATATATATATATATATATATATATATATATATATAAAGAAAGAACAGTAAGATATAAAATCCGGTGCTCAATGTAAATTTACAGATCATTAATATTATAAATTAACTGATTTAAAATATGTTTTTTTCGCTACACAGTAATAACCATGTTTCAAAAATGTAAGCTAAAAGCTTCGAATTTAATTTTGTTATTAAATTAAAGACATTAGTTCCATTTTCTCGTCAAGCGAAATTTGAAGTAACTTATTTTTTTAAATTTAGAGTTTTAAAGGCACGACAAAGTAATTAAAAAAAATAAATTACTCCAAAATTCGCTTGACGAGGAAATGGAACTAATGTCTTTAATTTAATAACAAAATTAATTTCGAAGCTTTTAGCTTCCATTTTTGAAACATGGTTATCACTGTGTAGAAAAAAACATATTTTAAATCAATTAATTTATATATATATATATATATATATATATATATATATATATATAGTCATCCACATACAAGCCTGTTTCGCTGTATCACAGCTTATCAGTGTAGCTAGACGTCTGACCAGAGGTCTTACCCCTAAGCTATCGGCGCACGGCAGAGAAAAAACATTTTTACTTACGCTAGTAGCCGAGAGAGCTCAATTCGTAATTGAAGAGCGGTGTGTTAATAGCAGCAGTAGCCACTGTTTTGAAATTACCCTTAACGAGAGCATAACTGCTGTCAACAACCACTATTGTTTCACTTAGATACTTTATGTATATTTTGTAAGTACAGTTTTCTTCTAAAAAAATGGAAAATAGGAAGTGACGTTTTACATCCGTGCTTGCCTACAAACAGGATCGTTCATAACCATTTCCGACCCTCACCAGTAGATGTGCAGTTAAAATGCACTGAAACCAAGTTGCATCTTTGTTGTGAGTAAAATGGTTTTGTCTATATGATAAAATTATAATATATATATATATATATATATATATATATATATATATATATATATATATATATATATATATATATATACACGAGTTGAAGATTAATGTACATTAGATAGGGATAGGAATCTGACAAGATGATAAAATAAAATAAGGAACAAGTAGGAAACGTATTTCAATCTAACATGCTTCAGCTTTATAAAGGCTTCGTCAGGAATCGATAATGTTCCTAACGCACACGCTTATAGACTTACATGAATTAACATTGGCGTCCAACATACACGTAGACATACAAGCGTTTCTTTATTCAATCTCTCTTTCACAATCACACATTTTAACGTCCAAAATGTCCCTCACATATATTTATATATTATCTATTGCCTTTATACACGTGACACGTATCTGACCAATGACGACTAAGCAAAAAATCGTATCATACCAGTACTCTATCTCTTTGCTTTTTTAATTTCTATTCTTGACCCCTGACGGAGTCTTAATAAAGGTGAAACATGTTCGATTGAAATACGTTTTCTACTTGTTGTTCATTTTATTTTATCATATATATATATATATATATATATATATATATATATATATTTGTAAATAAATGACAATAAGAAAACAGTAATTGCTGACGCGTTTCGTCCTAATGCGGACTTTTTCAAAGCAAGTAACGAAACAAAGAAAATTAATAAAAACAAAGAAAATTAATAAAAACAAAAAACAGTGTTCTTAGCAACGGGAATGTAGGAAACGCTATTTTCGTATTTTTAACTGAAAATGACGTCAGTTAATGTCACGTGTGGAGAATATTTCATTAATCTTTGTTGATGGATTCAACCATTTTCTTTTGATTTTAATATGTTTTTGTGTACATTTGTTTGTGAGAGCAGTAATTTTGTTAGAAAAGGTGAAATAGGGAAAATATATATATATATATATATAATTATTTATTCGGAAATTATAACGTAAATATGTTATAAAATCACTACAAAAAAGGCCATTTTCTTTCAACACTCCTGGTGTCTAATCAAGTGATGGTGTTGAATGTAGATTCTACATGTAAAATTCTACATTCAACATCATCACTTGATAAGACACCAGAAGTGTTGAAACAAAATGGCTATTTTGTAGTGATTTTAAAACACATTTATGTCATAATTTCCGAATAAATTATACTTGGTCTACTCTGTATTGAGCACTCTTTTAAGAATAGTATTTATTGGTTATTGGAATTTATTCCTTATACACCAATCCTATACTTATATATATATATATATATATATATATATATATATATATATATATATATATATATATATATATATATGTTTCCATAGTCTGAAGATTGCTTGAAAGAAAGAGTTGACGCTTTGTGTTGACCGCAGTCTCCAATTTTATATTTACACACGCTCTCTCGATGATTTTAAAAATTTAAACAATTATTATACCATACCTTAAAACTATATTTTTGTCATATATATATATATATATATATATATATATATATATTACATGAATTATTCATACAAAAAGCAGATAGTGAAGTTAATGATATAAATGCCGAGAATACATCTTCGCAAACAAATTTATTAAGATACATTAACCCCGAACCTGTAGATGAATGTTATGATCCCTGTTTTCAATAAATTCCAGTTGCATAACGTCTTTTTATGCAAGTACTTTCACCTGTTCATACAGGCTTCCTCAGGTATGGAAATACATTTGTTTTTTACATCCAGGTAATAACAGGACAACGAAAGATTAGATATGATCCGAAATATGTTTTTTTAGAAATGTGTTATTGTTAACGGTAAGAAATTTTTAGGAGAACTTGTTTGTAGTAGTAGGTTTTTTCAGTCGATGTGGCATGAACTAAATTGTTCAATAAATAGAGGAATGTCACATTTATTATTCGACAGCTGCACGTCGGATCAGTTTTTTAAATATCAAGTATGTGGTGCAGTTCAATTTATATTACATGAATTATTCATACAAAAAGCAGATAGTGAAGTTAATGATATAAATGGCGAGAATGCATCTTCGAAAACAAATTTATTAAGATACATTAACCCCGAACCTGTAGATGAATGTTATGATCCCTGTTTTTAATAAATTCCAGTTGCATAACGTCTTTTTATACGAATACTTTCACCTGTTCATACAGGCATCCTCAGGTATGTGCGTGTATGTATATGCGTGTGTCAAATATAAATTCTCATTGAGGTATTGTTTAGCTGTTCAATTACTTTAAAAAATCTAGTATTTCTAGCCTCTTTCAAATTCAAAGGCCTTACCAATAAAATTCTTATCGCGCCTGCAAGCTTTTCGATCTCACAATGAGACATCTTTTGCAAACTTAATAAAAACACACATGCATAGACACGCATATATACAGAGTGCGATGGATAAATTTTCGTTTAAATTAGGAAGAAATGAAAACAAAACTGACATTTTGATAGTTATATTTACCAAAATCACAAAAGAAATATCTTGAAATAATAAAGAGTAAATTTATTGGTAAAATAACCATTGGATCCAACCTCGGTTCGCCAGACGATTTCAGAATCTCTTGCGTCTTTTCTGAACGATCTCCTTGATTACGTTGATGGATGCTGCCATAATCCTTGCCTTCAGTCACATCTTTTGTGTTACAAGGAGTTTTATTGGTCTCTCACTCAACTGAGCTCCACATATAACAATCACGTAGAGTGCAATATGAGGAGTGGCCAGAAATTGTCTAACAGTCATGACTGGGTTCTTCTGCTTATGCGACATGGTGCAGAATCATGTTGTCAAACATGGGGACTTCCAGAAGCCACCCTCTTGCCCCAGTTCAGCACTACCTCATCAAGGCACTTGATGAAGACTTCCGTGTTGTGTCTAATTTTCTCCTCAGCACATTCAGGAGTTCTTTTCTGTACGATCAGAGTGAGTTTCCGAGCTTCCGTGCCTTCGTAATCGCCATTGTTTTCATCCAACTCTTTCTGAATCCCCTACAGTGTCCTCAGATTGACGCCCAACACACACTGAAATGTCCGTATTGGAGCTATAGGCGCGAAGGTCAAGCAGTACAGTATGCCGTTTCCAAATTTCTGTCGGAACGAATTAAGTGATGATGATTTTTTCCCATAGATGGTGCCCAACTGACCCTACTATACTCTGTAGTCGACAACATCAAGAACAAACAACGCGCATGCGCTAAACTGAAATATAAAATTACAACAATTTACACACTGCATTTTGAAAATTTCTCAGAGTTAACCTGTAGACAAGATATCTTTATAAATATAAATGACAATAGGAAAACACTATTACTTGCTGACGCGTTTCGTCCAATATGGACTTTCTCAAAGCAAAAAACGAAATGAATTTAATCAAACAAGGAAATTAATAAAAACAGAAGACAGAGTTTCTTAGCAACTGGAATGTAGGGAACGCTATTTTCATATTGTTAACTGAAAATAACGTCAGTTAATGTCACGTGTCGAGAATATTATCATTATATCTGTGTTGGCGGATTCAACCATTTTCTTTTGATTTTACGATATTGTTGTGTACGTTTGTTTGTGAGAGCAGTAATTTTGTTAAGAAAGATGAAATAGGGAAAAAGCCTGGGCGTAGATTAATATTTGGGTAATGTTCTATGGCGGTACTCTCTAGAATTTCCCTTCTGACTGAGTTATTTTCTTTCTTTATAAGTATAGCATTTATAATATCAAAATTATGCTTGAATTTATTCCTATTTATTACAAGTGCATATATATATATATATATATATATATATATATAAACGCAATCCTGAGGCCATGGAAGTTTCGTTCAAATATGAAATATGCTGTTGCCGCTCAGTGTTGTCCTCTGCTTTCACTTTTATATTTACTTAGGCTCTATCCCTGATATTGACCACTTTAACGCATAAGTATAGTTTAAACTATATTTTTATAATATATATACATATATATGTTATATTTTTTTAATGCATTTCACTCCCAGCAAGGTGGGAAGCCACTACCACGCAAGGGGTTACAGAAGATTTGGAGCGAGAGAAGATAGGAGTGATAGAGGAAAGGATGTGGAGAATGATAGTGGATAGATCAAGGCAACTGGCGATGTCGACTGACGTTACATTTGAATAGGTGGAGATTATAGTTGTCAGGGAAACAGAAATAAGGAAGGGAGTTCCACAGGCGCGAAAGTGCGAGATATGAAGCTATTTGAGTAGAAGAGACGGCTACATTTAACAGTTTCAACAGTGAAAGGGTGGGAACGGGATGTCAGCCTCGTAGGACGCTTGAATTCATGAAGTCTGGGAACCAGCGAAAGCAGCTCATGGGAGCAATTATCGTGAAAGTATTTGTAAAAAAAAAGACAGAGAGAGGCGACGACGCGTCTGTGAGAGAGCGACTGCAGACGAGATGCCAGATAGTGGAGTGGTCAGTATATATATATATATATATATATAATATATATATATATATATATATATATATATATATATATATATATATATATACCCAAGTTTAGGATTGGTATATACGGAGTGAATTCCAATAACCAACAATTACTATTCTTTAAAGAGTGCTCAATACAGAGTAGAGCAGATATAATTATTTATTTGAATCTTACAACATAAATATGTTATAAAATCACGACAAAAATAGCTATTTTGTTTCAACACTTCTGGTGTCTTATCAAGTGAAGATGTAGAATATAGATTTCTATATATAGGTTCTATATTCAACATCTTCACTTGATAAGACACCAGAAGTGTTGAAACAAAATGGCTATTTTTGTCGTGATTTTATAACATATTTATGTTGTAATATTCAAATAAATAATTATATATATATATATATATATATATATATATATATATATGTGTGTGTGTGTGTGTGTGTGTGTGTGTGTGTGTGTGTGTGTGTGTGTGTGATTTGGCAGCAACTTTTCTTTTAAACATGTGTTGAATGTCAAAGACAACATCGTCCTGCATATATGTAGAGTCAAATTTTTTAGAAGCAGTATTTAGGAGGTTAATATTATTTTTGGCAAAATCAGTTTATCTTTTAACAAGATATTCTTTGTAATCCCTGGTGTTGGAATCATATGAAGCTGCGGGATCATGTAGTTTAAAATATGAGTAATTTGGCAGCAACTTTTATTTTAAAAAGAAAAAAAAAGTCCTATGGTTCCGAGGCTCGTTGGAATAGTTGTCAGGGTTTCAATTCTCGGTAGTGGATGCGCACTGTTGATGAGTCCCAAATATAGGACGAAACGGCCGTCCAGTGTTTTCTGCATTCTGTTGAGGTTTCTTTCAGACTCAATGAATTACTTAATTATAATTATCAAATCCTCCTTACAATTTCTATCATATATATATATATATATATATATATATATATATATATATATATATATATATCCAAGAGGATAGAGTTCAGGTAAGAGCTCAATGTCCCTGACAGAGCAAGAATATAATATAAAAGGCTCAAACAATGAATACGATTCCAATGTAATAAATTATAACCATGGAATATTAGTGTTTACTTTTATATAATATATATGTGTGTGTGTATGAGAGAGAGGGGGAGAGAGAGAGAGGGAGTGAGAGAGGGAGAGAGGGTTTGTATGTTTGTATGTGAGTGATGAAAACGTTGACAAAATACTCCTTTCATATACTGTTTTCCTTACAAATTTATACCCCTTGTATATTGCCCATTTTTAGCTCAAACAGGTCGATTTCACTTTCCATCGACGATGTCGGCATCTGAATGGCATTGATGGTTCGTGCGGCGAGACGAAGCAGCAAAATCGATCAAATATTAATACTCATTGAGGTATTGATTAAATGTTCACCTACTTTAAAAAAAATCTATTTCTTGCTGCCTTCAAGTTCAGGAGGCCTTACCAATAAGATTCTTGATAGGGCCTGCAAGCTTTTCGATCTCACAATGGGGCATCTTTGGCAAACTTAATAAAAACACACATACGTAGACACGCGCATATATACAGAGTGCGATGAATAAATTGTCGTCTAAATTTCGAAAAATGAAAATAACACTGACTACTTATTTTAAGGAATATCTGTACTAAAATTGCAATACTAAACACTAAATTTAATAAATGAAATCGTAATTGTCTTTACCCACTGCCTCCAGACGGCTTCGGAATCTCAGATAACTTTTCTGGACGGTCTCCTTGTTTAAGTTGGTGAAAGCTGCCCTAATCCTTGCTTTCAATTATTCTTTAGGGTGAGGAGGACTGTTGTTGGTCTCTTGTTCAACTGCGGCCATCACATAATAACCCAAGGGGTGAAGACAGGTGGCCATATATAAGAGGTGATGTGGTCGTAGAGTTTGTTTGACAACCATGACAGAGTTTTCCTGCTTGTGTGGCATGGTGCAGAGTCTTCTTTCCAGACATGGAATCTCCCAGCAGCCGCCCTCTTCACCCAGGACAGCACTACCCGCAAAAGGCACGTGATGTAGGTCTCTGTGTTGTGTCTGAGGGCCTGTAGGTAAATGAATGGAGGCATAACGTCATCAACCCAAACACCATGATGGATATATCATGAAATTCTTTTCGAATCCTCTGTACTCTCCCCAGATCGAGACCCAAACACTCTGGAATATTCGTATTGGAGCTTCCGGTGCGAATGCCAAGCAGTACGCCATGCCGTTTCCAAATTTCTGGGCGAGTGAATTTCGTCATGATCTTACTATATTGCGCAGTTGATAAAATCAAAAACAAACAACGCGCATGCGCGAAATTAAAAAATATAAAATGGCGTTAATGTACCCATCGCACCCCGTATTATTTTATCTATCTATCTATCTATCTATCTATCTCTGTCCTGGGTATGACGATAAACTACATCCGTGTCCTGAGTAAGACGATAAACTACGTCCAACAGCAAGGCCTCTGATCAGGAGGTTTTGAGGAGCGTGGAACCACCTCTTAATTGCTGGTGTTCCTAGGTCTACCCTGATCCGGAGTGGTAGCACCTGTTAGGGTCCCAGCTATGGGCAAATAGTTAACACCCAAACAGATGTAAAAATAGGTGTTAATACTAGAAATACACTGTAATAATAATAATAAAAATATTACCAGCAATAATTTTTGAAGGAAAAATTATTATCAGCAATATTTTTTTAAAAATACCAGCAATACAAACAACTATACATTCTTTGAAAAAAATATGACCAGCTATAGATTTCTTCAAGGAAAAATATTCCCAGAAATAGATTTTTGAAGAAAAACATATTACCAGAAATAAAAAAAATATTGTCGGCATTAAATAACCCACGCTCCTCAAAACCTCCTGATCAGAGGCCTTTCTGTTGGACGTAGTTTATCGTCTTACCCAGGACGCGGATGTAGTTTATCGTCATACCCAGGACATAGATAGATAGATAGATAGATAGATAGATAGATAGATAGATAGATAGATAATGAAGAGATGGAGATAGATAGATAGATAGATAGATAGATAGATAGATAGATAGATAGATAGATAGATAGATAATGAAGAGATAGATAGATAGATAGATAGATAGATAATGAAGAGATGGAGATAGATAGATAGATAGATAGATAGATAGATAGATAGATAGATAGATAGATAGATAATGAAGAGATGGAGATAGATAGATAGATAGATAGATAGATAGATAGATAGATAGATAGATAATGAAGATATGGAGATAGATAGATAGATAGATAGATAGATAGATAGATAGATAGATAGATAGATAGATAATGAAGAGATGGAGATAGATAGATAGATAGATAGATAGATAGATAGATAGATAGATAGATAGATAGATAGATAGATAGATAATGAAGAGATGGAGATAGATAGATAGATAGATAGATAGATAGATAGATAGATAGATAGATAGATAGAAAGAAAGAATAATACAGAGTGCGATGGGTACATTATCGCCATTTTATATTTTTTTGATTGAGGCTGATATGCCGTAAAAGAAAAAAAAATACAAACCAAACCTATCTATCTGTCTATCTATCTATCTATCTCACTCTATTCATATCTATATATGTATGTATGTATGTATGTATCTATCTATCTGTCTATCTATTTAAAATAGTCTATTCGTGTCTATTGTCACGCCTACACACTATATGTCTTGTACTGAAAGCGTATCCTATTTTAAGCAAATCTGAATGCATTTTGACATAACTTCTGAAGTCTTCCTGATGATGTAACCGTTTTTCTCTCTCTTTTGCTCGGGATGGCAGTCTCAGGAAGATCAATTATTTTTGTTCTTCTAGAGATAACGGATAATTAAAACTGAAGGTTTGGAATTTGTCTTCCAGTCGACGACTTCTTATCCACTTCGTAATCTATGTGGAAATCCATTCGTAAAGATGTCTTTCTCCTCTCTCATCATGCTAGCTTATTGAGCTTTTTAGACTTACTGCGATGCCGAATATATTCAATATTTTTTCCAGAAACAATTCCTACTATTTAACCCATCGCTAAGGGGAGAATACATGGATTCGTGCCTAGGAGTAAATATGTTCACCTGTCGCCCGGTTAAAACACATCCCCGGTCTTTTGAACAGGAGTAGAAGTTTATCCCTTGTTTCCTGTTTAGGATTGTGTCTTCGGTTCCTTCAAGAGTCCGCTTCAACGCTATACTTCTAATGGCTGCGTTTGAACTCTGAAATTTTATTTACAATGTAGTTATTAATTTTTCATAAATAGGAGTAAATAGGTCCTCCTATCGCCCTGTTTACACTCCTCCCCAATATTTTTAAAAGGAGTAGAGGCTGATCCCTTGCTTCCTGTTTAGGATTGTGTTTCAACGCTATACTTCTAATGTCTGCGTTTGAACTCTGAAATTTTATTTACAATGTAGTTATTAATTTTTCATAAATAGGAGTAAATAGGTCCTCCTATCGCCCTGTTTACACTCCTCCCCAATATTTTTAAAAGGAGTAGAGGCTGATCCCTTGCTTCCTGTTTAGGATTGTGTTTCAACGCTATACTTCTAATGTCTGCGTTTGAACTCTGAAATTTTATTTACAATGTAGTTATTAATTTTTCATAAATAGGAGTAAATAGGTCCTCCTATCGCCCTGTTTACATTCCTCCCCAATATTTTTAAAAGGAGTAGAGGCTGATCCCTTGCTTCCTGTTTAGGATTGTGTTTCAACGCTATACTTCTGCCTCCGTTTGAACTCTGAAATTTTATTTACAAGGTAGTTATTAATTTTTCATAAATAGGAGTAAATAGGTCCTCCTATCGCCCTGTTTACACTCCTCCCCAATATTTTTAAAAGGAGTAGAGGCTGATCCCTTACTTCCTGTTTAGGATTGTGTTTAAACGCTATACTTCTAATGTCTGCGTTTGAACTCTGAAATTTTATTTACAAGGTAGTTATTAATTTGGCATAAATAGGAGTAAATAGGTCCTCCTATCGCCCTGTTTACACTCCTCCCCGATATTTTTAAAAGGAGTAGAGGCTGATCCCTTGCTTCCTGTTTAGGATTGTGTTTCAACGCTATACTTCTGCCTCCGTTTGAACTCTGAAATTTTATTTACATGGTAGTTATTAATTTTTCATAAATAGGAGTAAATAGGTCTTCCTATCGCCCTGTTTACACTCCTCCCCAATATTTTTAAAAGGAGTAGAGGCTGATCCCTTACTTCCTGTTTAGGATTGTGTTTAAACGCTATACTTCTAATGTCTGCGTTTGAACTCTGAAATTTTATTTACAATGTAGTTATTAATTTTTCATAAATAGGAGTAAATAGGTCCTCCTATCGCCCTGTTTACACCCCTCCCCGATATTTTTAAAAGGAGTAAAGGCTGATCCCTTGCTTCCTGTTTAGTATTGTGTTTAAACGCTATACTTCTAATGTCTGCGTTTGAACTCTGAAATTTTATTTACAATGTAGTTATTAATTTTTCATAAATAGGAGTAAATAGGTTCTCCTATCGCCCTGTTTACACTCCTCCCCGATATTTTTAAAAGGAGTAAAGGCTGATCCCTTGTTCCTGTTTAGGATTGTGTTTCAACGCTATACTTCTAATGTCTGCGTTTGAATTCTGAAATTTTATTTACAATGTAGTTATTAATTTTTCATAAATAGGAGTAAATAGGTCCTCCTATCGCCCTGTTTAAACTCCTCCCCGATATTTTTAAAAGGAGTAGAGGCTGATCCCTTGCTTCCTGTTTAGGATTGTCTTTCCACCTACTTCTAATGTTTACATTATACTTCTAACATCTCCGCCTTGTAATTGTAAAATTTCATTTACTATTTACTGTCTCTTCCTCCCATTCAATAGTCTTTTCTTTCTCTTTTTCAAAAATCATTTTAACAAAGTTTTTTTTCGTGTAAGTGAATATAATGAACTCGATTGTGAATTTGATCATGACTCTCCCCGATTTCACCTTCGGACTCAGTATCTATTTACCCCCCCCCCCCCGCTTACCTGCTATGTCATATCTAATCTATGTGGCAATGAATCTTGGAAATCTATTCATAGATGAAGAAAAGCCTTGAAGAGACAGAGATGTGATTCTATCGGTGGATACTAAGAACACTATGAATAAAATATGGGAGCAAAGAAGAAGTTTTAAGGGAAAATTCAAACTATAAGGAAACTGAGACTTCTAATCAGAACGTGCAGGTTGAAGTCTCTGAGATACATCATAAGGAAAGAAGGTCTAGAAAATTTAACTCTCACAAAACAAAAGAAACTTATGCTTAGAGTAACCTCCACACTTAAGCGAATTAATTGAAACAACCGCTTTAGTTTCCTTTCTTTTACCATACGGTCAGTTTTAGACCCACTGGAGTGTTAGGGTGTAATCGATTTCTATTTTGACTCTGGTTAGGTCATTTGTATCAAATTTTCATCACGCCCAGACATTATTGTCTCGACTGTCGATTAGTTGTCCTACGGCCATTCTCAGTGGTAGACGTTACTGCAGAGAACCGTACGAAAATTGTAACGCTTGACGAAGACGCTGGTAAGCCTTAGCAGTGACTGGTAAGAAGCGAATTCGTGGAATGGACGTACGAAGTACTAACATGTGCATTGGGTCATGTTTCATTGAAAAATACGAAAATGAAGTAAATAATGAAATTATTCGTTTTGTTGCTTAAATGGATGACAGAACAAGGACAAAGAGTCAAAAGTTACTTAGAGCAACAAAAAAGAGGAAGTTGTGAAGAGTCATGTTCTGAAGAATAATGACACATTAAATAACAATGAGAAGCATATGAATAGCATACTTTGAACAAAGAGAGACGGTAAATGAATTAAAAGTTACTTAAAGTAAGAAAAGAGAGAAAGTTGTGGAGAGCCATAATCTCCCATGTCCTGAAGTGTAATAACACATTAAATAATAATGAGAAGCATATGAATGACATACTCTGAAGAAAGAGGGATGGTAAATGATCAAAAGTTAATTAAAGCAACGAACTCGAGGACGTTGTGGAGAGCCATAGTTAGCAATTTCCTGAATGGTAATGACATATTAAATAATAATGAGAAGCATATGGATGACATACTCTAAAGAAAGAGGGGTAGTAAATGATCAAAAGTTACTTAAAGCAAAAAAAGAGAAGAAGTTGTGGAGAGCCATAATCGCCCATGTTATGAAGGGAAATGGCAGATTAAAGTAAAAGCAAATTCTTTACAATGGACCAAACCAAATGTCTCGTAAATTGTGTGATACACTCGAATATCTTTCACGTGGCTAAGAGTGACTCTCTGCAAAGTAGTGAGTTCGTGATTTTCTAAACGTGTTTAGATGTTCCATGAAGCCGAAAGTAGGAAAACCCACAGTAAGAATCAAACTCACTAGCAATTGTTTTAGCCAAACAAGCATGCTAAACATTACCCCGCTTCGAGGTGCGCACATTGGTTTTCTAACCGCCTGAAACACCGTCGAAAGGCTGGAGCTCTCAGTGAGGATCGAACTCGTTGCTTTTTGTATTTGATCTAGCGAAAGAAACTCGCTAACCATTGCACAACGTCGAAGCGGCCCAAACTGTTGAGTTGGTGCGTATTCCCTGATATTGAAATTCGTTTGTGCATTATTAACTTCCGGTCTACGGATTTAAGTGGCGAGATGGGAAAAGCATTTACAAGTTTCCGAATCCATTTGTAATTAACGTCATGTTCTCTAAGTTAAGTGAACAACAAGGAGAGTATATCAAAGCCAGAGGTGTAAGATGGGTCTTGAGAGCCGGTCCATTTCGACAGACTCCTTGTTACATGAAATAATTCGAAATTGTCAAAATATTTCCAGCTAACGGCAAACTTTCTAGAAGATTGGTTTAAGTAATTGGTAATATTTCGAGTAAATACTCAGAACGGAGGTAGCTTAAGGTCATATCTACACCGGTTCTCTTACGTTTGCCGAAGTTAAGCGTCGCCGAGCCTGGTCAGTAGTTAGATGGGTTACCGCTTGGGAATAACAGATGCTGTAAACTTTGATGTGCGGGCGGTGAAATCGATAACGGCTCAGAATTGTTAATCGGAGAGCCTAGTTCAAATTCCCGTTGGGTTCGTTATATTCACTTGCACTCACATACCAATGGGAAAGGTATGGATCCATATATTCTCCTCCAGCTATGGGTTAAGTAGTAAGATTTGCATCCCTAAACCATTATTATCTGGAAAAAAAAACAACTTACAATCTAAAAATATTTACCGGATTTAAATAACCTAC
Organism: Acanthosepion esculentum; assembly: GCA_964036315.1. NCBI lineage: Eukaryota > Metazoa > Mollusca > Cephalopoda > Sepiida > Sepiidae > Acanthosepion > Acanthosepion esculentum. The sequence continues at coordinate 89,940,838 of OZ038495.1, read as the reverse complement.
AAAAGGTTGATAATCGGAGAGCCAAATTCCAATCGATTCGTTATATTCAATTATATGAAAATACCTCCAGGAAAGGTATGAATCCCTCAGCTATGGGTTAATTAGTACGACGTGAATCATTATCATCTCCAAATAATTCTTGCGATCAAAAAATATTTTCTGGCTTTAAAAAGGTTGATAACCTGTAAAAAATGTAATTAATCAGAATGGACGAACTCGGTACGCAGATAAAATTCTTTATGTTTTTTTTTTGTTTTTTTTTATATCTTGAATTTGGTTTGTTTTACGGCATATCAACGTCAATGTGTCATTTAATGCCGACAGCATTTTTATGCCGGTAATATTTTTTTCAAAAAAATTATTGCTGGTATTAGAACCCATTTATACACTTTAATAGAGTTTTAACTTCATTTGGGGGGGGGGGTCAACTATTTTCCCATAGCTGGGACCCTTACAGGTGTTCCCACCCCGGTTCAGCGTGGACCTGGGAACGCCAGCAATTAAGAGATGGTCCAACGCTCCTCAAAACCACCCGACCACAGGCTTTGCTGGTAGATGAATTTATCGTCATACCCAGGATGCGTGAATTTTTGTTTTTGTTTTTTACACTGAGCTTTCTCCTGTACGATTTCCGGGGGAAAGCTCGAGATAGAGGGTTACAGAAGATGAGTTAGTCTACGCAGATGGGATGGAAGATAACGGTTAACCCTGGACTTGAACAGGTTAAGATTTTCGTGATCACGGAAGCATCCTCTTGGATCGGTTCCACAAATCAGTGGTCCGCGGGAAGAAACTGCCTGCGTAGAACTTACTCCTCAGCAATATATATATATATATATATATATATATATATATATATATATATTCCTTGTGCTATCCGAGGTTTTTTACCAACCGAGTATTATTAGTAGTAGTATATATGGCCCTTACATGTTCCTTTGGTTCGTAATGGATGACACCTTTCCTATTCTCCCAATCACTAGCAAGGTCTTCTGTGGGCGGGGTCCTTGTTTTTGTATTTGTTTCTCATTACGCAATAATCCCTGTCTTTTGCGTTTTCTGTTGACATTCGAAACCCATTTTCGTCACCTGCAACAATACGATGCAATAATGAAAGTCTTGCATTCCTGGTGAAACAACTAATGCAAAATAGTGAAATCTCACGAGGAACTCAAATTCCCTGCTTTTGCAAGGTTTTCCAGTTAAACTCCGAAATGTACCGTAAGCGATTCTTTGGTTAGAACAGGTACTAGATATACGATTAAGAGTTAAAAGTTCTCAGCCCGACTAGGAAGTGATCCTAAAATAGATACTGAATTTTTATCAGATTTTGGGAAGTAGGACAGGCCCTGAACATTTCAGCAACCTTTCCGTTGAAGAGACTGAAAGAGATCGGTATCGAACAGACAGTCGCAGTTCGTTGGCAGCGGCCATTGATATAAAACAAAATAAAAATTTAATAGACTTAGAGAGTAGATCTGCCACGAAATATAATTACATTTATAGTAATGTCGGCTTCAATTTGTTATTCTTTTAAAAAAGACTTTCAATGAAAACAACGTTCAGGCCAAACATGTAAATATAAATTAAAATTTATCCAGGCTCTTTTTAGCACGAACCGCTAAAAAGAAACAAAAAAATAAATGAATAAAAGCAACTGAATTTATTTAGAAATAGTATGGATCTTTTTTTCTTTCCCTAAGCTATAAGTGTCGGACAGAAATAAATGATTAAATTGAATCCAGAGAAAAGATATTTTTATAATTTTTACAAAAAAAGTTTTTTTCTTATCCTGTGTTCGTCTTTTTTATGTGGCAGCGGAAAATAATATTGTGTTGGTGCATAATTATCAGGCGATTTTATAATAAAATTCTTACTTTGATTCCGCCTGATAATTATGCACCAACCCAATATTTGAATCCGAATACGCTGACATTACAAGAACTGAAAACTTTATTTGCCAACTCATTTCTTTAGTGAGAAAGGTTTCTAAATGTAAATCTGTTCTGTATTAAGCCAGAATAAAGATATTTTTATATTTAAACAAAAAGTTTTTTCACATTCTCTGTTCGTTCTTTTTATATGGCAGCGGAAAATATTGGGTTGGTGCATAATTATCAGGCGTTTTTGTAATAAAAACCCCTGTTTTGTTTACTTTGTTTACGCCTGATAATTATGCACCAACCCAATATTTGAATCCGAATAAAATGCTGACATTACAAGAACTGAAAACTTTATTTGCCAACTCATTTCTTTTGTGAGAAAGGTTTCTAAATGCAAATCTGTTCTGTATTACGCGGGGAAAAGAATTGCGCTTAAATAATATACAGGGTGGGTAAAAATTATGTAGGCGTCAAAAATTGGTAATAAAACCCATATTCCTGTTAAAAATTTATTGAAACAAATTTCTTTATTATATGGGAAAATGAAAGTAAATCTTCATATATCAACGGAATCACCGGTGGCGGCAGCCAGTTTCCTCAAATGGTTACGGATAGAACGAACAACCTTAAGATGTCGTCTGAGAGAAGCTCCTGAATCCGAGTCTCTGTGTCCTGCAGTGTTCGAGGTTTTGTCTTTGTAGCCCTATTTTGTGTAACTCCACAGGTAAAAATCACATGAAGTGAGATCTGGAATTCTTAGAGGCCATTGATGAGGTTCGCGTCGTCCC
>OZ038495.1:89815667-89933167 GCA_964036315.1 Acanthosepion esculentum | reverse complement strand
TCCATGCTCTATATTTGAAAGAATCTGATCATACGAAAAATGGAGTATTGCTGCCGTATTACAGCTGGTGCCGCTGACTTAACAAATTAACAAATCACTCCCGGTAGAATAGAAGAAATAGAATAAATAAAAATAAAATACATAAAAAACAAGTAAAAATAATCAACCCAAATAAATAAAGTAAATAATAATAAACAAATTAACAAACCAATCCCGCCAAAATAACCGTTAGAATAACCAATCCAAAAATTGAAGTAGAAGAATAAAAAGTGCATAGTTAGAAATGAAGAAGTGGGAGGGAACAAGAAAGGAACAAGGAGCAAAGAAAGAAAGAAAGAAAGAAGCAGAAGTCGAAAAAGGAGCTGATTAAGAAGAACAATTTAGTGAGCGAAGAAGAAGAAGAAGAAGAAGAAGAAGAAGAAGAAGAAGAAGAAGAAGAAGAAGAAGAAGAAGAAGAAGAAGAAGAAGAAGAAGAAGACAGGAGTGAAAAATAATGGCGGAAAGGGAGTTGATTAATAAGCACAACTTGGGGGAGAAGCAAACAAAGAAGAAGGAAAAAGAAGAAGGAGGAGTAGGAGACGGAGATGAAGGAGGAGGAGGTGAGGAAGAGGAGGAGGTGAGGAGAAGAAGAAGTATAAGAAAAAGAAATTGGGAGTAAAAGAAGAGGGAGGATTTGAAAAGAAAATGAATGAGGTGATGTAGTTGAAGAAAAAGATATTAATGTCGTAAATAAAAAGGCGGAAGAACTTTTCAAACATGAAAGAAAGTTTGAAAGCGAAAAAGAAACAAATTTATATATATATATATATATATATATATATATATATATATGTGTGTGTGTGTGTGTGTGTGTGTGTGTGCTTGGGGGACGTAGAAATAGATAGAGAAGGGATACTGGTGAAGATGACAAATGATGGATGAAGCAAAGAGAATAAAAAGAAAAGAAGAATTTCCAAATGCCATATCTTCACGGACACCGACCTTCTTGAAAGGCATCCTTTATGGAGAAATTTGAATTCTGAAAATAGCGACCAAAGAACAAAAAAGTTTTATTTGTACACATTTATTTATTTCGAATAATCCTCATATAGGCAAGACACGCTATAAAACTTTCTCATTTATTTGAGTCACTGACTGGAACATCCTTAATTTGTCTGGAACATCCTTCTCATTAAAAGCTGCCGCTGTGGAACGCTCTTAGAGCCAAATGGTTACTCACCCCGAATGAGAATCTACACAAACTGGTATTATTTGATCCAGTCCTAAACGAAATTCATCAGCCAACAAGAAAAGGAATTCATTTGTTCTTGTGCCAAAGGTTGTTTTCGAAGTGCCGGATTAATTCTGTCGTCTATTTATCGAACGCAGTAAATTGACACTCTCTGAACTGTTGAGACTATTTCAGTCTCCTCATCTTTCACCGAGATAAGACGTTACTTCAATCTTTCTTTCTCCCTATATATAATTATATAAACCATTGCATTTTTTAATCAATTACCAAGTAAGTCAATACTGCCACTAAGACTCATGGGATTACAGGCAGCGAAACGGAAAAAGAATAGAAGTGAGCCGAGGATAATAAAGGAACAGCATTCAGGAAGATACAAAATGGCGATTGACGTTTTATTTAAATTTTTTAACATTGTAGTTGTCTGGGAAGTAAGAAATCAGAAGGGAATTCCACAGGTGAGAACTGTGAGAAAAGAAACTATTAGAATACAACAGGCCGTTGTATCTAGCTAGATCAACAGTAAAATGGTGAGACCTAGTTGCCAATCCAGTAGCACATTTGAATTCATCCAGTCGAGGAAGAAATGTTGACGCAACAATAACTGTAGAAAAGACAGAGGGAAGCCACGTCACGTCTGTGAGAAAGTGACTGAAGGCGAGAAGCCAGATCAGAATTAATTACATTGCAGATTCTTCTTTGAAATTTGTCAAGAATCTAGAGAGAGATATCAGAAGTACCAGAACAGATATGGCAGCAGTATTCAATGCACAGATGAATGGTAGATTTATAAATGTACGAAATGGGTTCTGTCGAGGAAAATTGTCTGGCACGGCACAGTGAACCAACTTTCCTTGCAGCAGACCTAGCAATTGATTCAGTATAATTGTTCCAATTCATGTAAGTGGAATACATAAAGTGTTTACATATAGCTTTTTCAACAACAAAACGATGAGACCTAATTGCCAATCTAGTATTGCGCTTAAATAAATGCAGTCGCAGTGCTAAGGAAAAGAGCGTCATTAGAACAACTGCCATGAAAATATTTATAGAAAAGACAGATGGAAGCAATGTCACGACTGTGTGAATGTGATTGAAACCGAGATGCCAGGTCAGGATCAGTAATAATGCAGATCGTTCTTCGAATTTTGTTAAGAATCTGGAGAGATATATCAAGAGAACCAGACCAAATATGAAAGCAGTATTCAATGGATGGACGAATGGTAGATTTATAAATATACGAAATGGGTTCTGTCGAGAAAACTTGTCTGGCACGGCACAGTGAACAAACTTTCCTAGCAGCGGACCTAGCAATTGATTCAATATAATCACTCCACTGCATGTCAGTGGAAAACGTGAGCCCAAGAAGGTGCAACGTGTTGGTCTCCTGGAGGTTAGCATCAACCATGCTGACGGAAGTTAAAAATTATTCTTTATTAGGATTAAAAGATACCTGAGGCGTTAAAGTAAAGTCGTAGTTTAATGGATCCTATCGTCACTGTATGCTCTGTTTTTATGGCCTTGTACCAGACTAAGTAGATTCGGCGTTGGTCTTCTTCCGGTTCACTCACCGTTACTAAGGGAATCCCTGTTGGTTTCTTTTTCTCCGTTTAGCGATATGCTTATTATATTCAGAGGGTCAGGTCGTCCAAACCGAGGGCGGCGGTGTGTCGTAGTAAAAGAATTTGCTGTCGCTTATACGTATTCATGATTTCCCGGGAGCAAGGAGTATTGCTCATTAGAACAAATGTCGAGATGCCAGCTCAAGGCCAATAATTTTATAGACCAATGATTCCCAAGATGGGTCGAATGCCCAACGGGTGGGGAAAGGTAATATTTTGGTGGGATATGCCTAGGATGTACACCCTTCGGCTTAGCAAGAGCTCAAATTTCCTTTTGTATAATTATTTCATGATTAAAATGATCATAGCATATTACAGAATAAGCTTTCATTCAAATATTTATATTTCTGACTTTCAATTCTCTATTATATGATTTGAAACAATATATATATATATATATATATATATATATATATATATATATATAACTGTCTTTTTGTTGTTTTTTAATTTTCCTCTTTCATGGACGCCATTGTCACTGGAAGCGTGTTTAGAGACCAAGTTAATTACCTTTTAAGTTTCCTTCACGTGAATTACAGTAACATTTTAAATATTTAAGAATTAAATATTACAGTGGGGACACCAGAATTTTAGAAAGATCAAAGTGGGACATGGCCCCAAATCGGTTGGGGACCACTGGTATAGACCTTTCTATGGATTTTGTCGAGAATCATGAGTTATATAGCAGAAACACCAGACCATATCTGACAGCCATATTCAATGGACGGACGATTGGTAGATTTATAAATGTGCAAGATGGATGCTGATGAGAAAAATTATCTGGTTCGACACAGGGAACCAACTTTCTCAGAAGCAGACTTAGCAATTGATTCAATAGAATCACTCTACTTCATCTCAGTGGGAAATGATATTCTACAAGTAATATTTTCATGGCAACAATTCTGATGAGCTTTTTTTTTTACCTGGTGCCTCGAGTAAATAAATTCAAACGTCCTGCGAGACCGACCCCTAAATCTCACAGTTTTCATGTTGAAATAACTAGAAGACTCAAAAGCAGAGAACTCAAAAGCAGAGAACTCAAAAGCAGAAGTCCCAATATCAGAAGCCTCAAAAGTAAAAGGCTCACATGCATAAGACTCAAATGCAGAAGTCTCAAAATCAGAAGACTCAAAAGCAGGCGGCTCAAAGGCACAAATCTCAAAAGCAGAGAAATCAAAAGCAGAAGACTCAAAATCAGAAGGCTCACAATCGGAAGACTCAAAAGCAGCTGGACCGGTGCTTCTTTTATAACATCATACCGTACACGCTCATTCTGGAGCGCCTATACGTTTAACTCGGCCAGCTGGGCTTGCAAATGGCGTTAGTCCTGACCTCTTCCAGAAAGGCTAGAACGGCCAGCTTCTCCGTTCTAGGTCTTACAATTTATATTTTCATAGCAACTGTTCTGATGAGCTTTTTTTTCTCCTGGTGCCTCGAGTAAATAAATTTTAGCGTGCTACGAGACTTGCCACTAAATCTCACAGTTTTCCCGTTGAAATTACTAGTTGCAACCGCCACTTCTATTCTAGCAGTTCCTTCTCATGTATGGTAATCTCTTCCGATTTCTTGCTTTCATGTCCCCTACAGTTTTCCATACTTTAATATGCAAAGTCAATTGCCATCTTCTGTCTTTTTTAAGCATGTCCTTTTATTGTCTTTTTCTTATTCCTCTTCACTATAGTCTTCTCATTCGCTTTCACTTCCGGTCACGTCTGCGTCTTAATGGCATTATCGCCTTCCTTGGGTGAAATGATCAGGATTATTCTCTTATTTATTCAGACTCTCGTCCTGATAGCTTTACTCACACTATTTAGCCGTTACACTCGTTTTCAGATGATCACTGTATTCTTAGAAGAATTAATTAATGCAATATATATATATATAGCCGAATGTTACAAATTTACACTTCGGTGGGGGGGGGGGTAGAATGAGGGATTTCTTTTGATGGATAGTAGAAAAGTGGAATGGAATTAAGCGTTTGGTTCAAAATTTCCAGAATGTTACCACATACGTCAGACAACTAAAGAAGGACGGAGAGTGGGGTGGTTGAAACATTATAACTATCTTCTTCTCTTATGGCTGAAGTGGCTAGTAGACAGACGCCTGCACACGCAGAGCGCACCTGTATACTGAGCGGGGCTTAGTTAATGTTTTTAACAGAGAGAGCATAATTTGATCGACAGTCTGAATAAGGCCAGAAGGCTCAAAATCAGAAGACTCAAAATCTGAAAGCTCAAAAGCAGAAGGCTCAAAAGCAGAAATACCTGGTTAAGGCAGTGGCGAACTTGGAGAGGTGAATTAACAGGAAATAACTGATAACTGACATCCATTAGACACGGCCCGCGGAACTAGAACAGTCTACCCCAGCGAGCGAAATAAAGAGTTCAATTCAACATTACAACCACCTGAAGAAGGCCGGAGCGTACAACGGCCGAAACGTTGTAATAAATATGGCGACAAAGATGAGGACAATAGTCCGAATAATGTAAATAGTGAAAAATGTGTTGGTGGTATTTTTAAGGTAAAATGTATTTCTGGTAATTAACTATAAAAAAATATTTTTATACCTTCATAGTGTTTTGTTTTTGTTTGGGGGTACACTATTGCCCATAGATGGGACCTTAATAGGTGCTGCCAGCCCGGGTCAGGGTGGAGCTGGGAACAAGAGCACTTAAGAGGTGCATTCAAAGCTCCTCAAAGTCTTTAATATTCCGATCAGATGCCTTGCTGCCGGATGTTGTTTAACGTCATACCCAGGACAAGAAAACTAGTATGCAAGCAATCAGAAAGTGAATTGATCACGCACAGTTCATTGTTTGAATGCTATGGTTGCTAGGGAGTGCTATTGATTAGAGGTCACTATCCCCTGTCTAGGTTGAAGGATTCGCGTAATCGAGACCCTACAACCCGGGAAAGAAGTAGCGGTCGCCGAGTAGTAAGCAATCGAAATTTAACGATAATCTCGAAGTCAAAAGCTCCTCAATAGCAAAAATGACTAACCAACAAAACAGGCTGACCCGGTTTAACTTTCCTTAGCATTTGAACCGTCTTCATTCAGGGATTTTTTTTTTGTTATCGGCCAAAATCCTAATCGAAATAGATTTCCATTTCTGAGCCAAAGAAACGGACACAAATTCGAATCGGTAACAATGGCAGCTTAGCATAAGAGATACGGCTAGTCGGGAGCGAGAGGAGGGTGCACGTTTGTCCTTTCAGAGCGTTCAGTTTAAATTATAAATTTAATACACGTTGCAGCCTGCGGGGATATAACTGTCATTTTGACAAACTTGCTAAGAGTGATACTAATCGATTCACTATTTCCAGGGGCGTCCATTGTCGAGATTCCTTTCAAGAAAAAGAAAAGAAAATCTGGTAAAGAAAAACGAAGTAATGAATAAAAAATTTAACTGTAATATCAATTGTTATTTCATGTATTCTTAATTCCTTTTTTATTTTTATTATTCTTAATAATGTATTCTTTTTTCATATTGTTTCACACCGGGCAGATATTTCAGTTTTAGCGTCTTTATTGCCTTGCTAAAATGTACACGGCTCCAATTTTTAAGCTAAGAAAAGTTGTCCGTATCTCTGAAATGAGATATTATGATTACTTGGATTATTTACATTATTCGAACTATTAACCTCATCTTCATTGTCATATTCACAACATTTCGGCCTCTATATCTCTGAAATGAGGTATTATGATTACTTGCATTATTTACATTATTCGAACTATTAACCTCATCTTCATTGTCATATTCACAACGTTTCGGCCTCTATATCTCTGAGATGAGGCATTATGATTACTTGCATTATTTACATTAGTCTAACTATTAACCTCATCTTCATTGCCATATTCACAACGTTTCGGCCTCTATATTTCTGAGATGAGGTATTATGATTACTTGCATTATTTACATTATTCGAATTGCTAAACGCATCTTCATTGCCATATTCACAACATTTCGGTCTGTATATCTCTGAAATGAAGTATTATGATTATTTGCATTATTCACATTATTTGAACTGTTATCCTCATCTTCATTGCCATATTCACAACATTTCGGCCTCTATATCTCTGAGATGAGGTATTATGATTACTTGCAGTATTTACATTATTCACAACGTTTTGGCTATTGTACGCTCCCTGTGGGATGAGGTTGAAATAATAAACAGAGAACATTACTGTAAAATACAAGAACATAAAGAATCAGCATATTTACCAGGCCACAAAATCTCCTGAGCAGATCAAGCATAGAAATGAATACAATATGGGAACCAGTAATAAGTAGTGCTAGTGAAACGCAATGAATATAAACAAAATTTGCAATATAAGCTCTGGTAAAAATGCAATAATAATAACAGAAAAAATTGCAATATAATTCGTACGCAGAATTCCTCAAGGACACATGGCCCAGTGGATAAGGCGTTGGTTACATCCGAAAAAGTTGTGAGTTCAATACCAGGAAAAAACTTGGAGAGTTAAAGGGAAATAACTGAGGCATCCAGAAGATTCAAAGCACGTGGAACTATCTACCCTGGTGGACGAAATAAAGTGTCCGGTTCCAAATTCCAAATACCTGAGGAAGGTCGAAGCGTACAACGACCGAAACGTTGTGAATACGGCTTTCTTCGGATGTTCTTGGCATGAGCTCATTATTTTTGTCATCAGCTACAATTCTAATCAAGACATTTTCCCGTTGCTAAGAAAAAGAAATGGACTCCAAATCGGTATCATGAGAAACTCCAGGAAAGAGATACGATCAGAGGTGAGCGAGTTCAGTATAAACTCTGATAAATCATTTGACTCGTCTGCGAATTCTCTGGGAAGTAACTGTCATTTTGACAATCCTTATGAAGTTGATAAGATCTTTTCTGTATTTCTCTCCATTGTTGAGATTCCTTTTAAGAAAATAAAAACAAACTAGATTTTGGTAAGACACTTATAGATGATAAAAAATGCAATTATTTATTGATTTAAAAAAACAGTTCCTTCGCCAGTTTCCTCACGTTCCTTATCCTAAATCTTTCGTTTTTTGTATCTGTCTATATTTCTGAGATGTGGTATTATGTACATTATTTACATTATTCGGACTATTGTCCTCATCTTTGTCGCCATATTTATTACAACGTTTCGGCCTTTCAGTATCTGTCTATATTTCTGAGATGAGGTATTATGTACACTATTTACATTATTCGGACTATTGTCCTCATCTTTGTCACCATATTTATTACAACGTTTCGGCTTTTCAGTATCAGTCTATATTTCTGAGATGAGGTATTATGTACATTATTTACATTATTCGGACTATTGTCCTCATCTTTGTCGCCATATTTATTACAACGTTTCGGCCGTTGTACGCTCCGGCCTTCTTCAGGTGGTTGGAATGTCGAACTGACACATGGCACGGTGGATAAAGGCGTTGGTTAGATCCAGTGACAGGACCCAAAGAGTGCGAATTCAATACCCGGTGAAGGCAGTGGAGGGAAATTAACTGAAGATAGCTGATAAGTGACGTCCTTTAACCATGGCACGTGGAACTAGAACAGTCTACACCAGTGAGCGAAATAAAGGGTTCAGTTCGACAGTTGTGGTGGCTTCCTCAGTTTATAACAGCGGATAAAATACTTGAAGAACTCTAATTCAAATGGATCAACCTATTTCTTTCTCCTGCCAATAATGAAGTCACTGCACCAGACTCAGCGAATATTTTGATGTACCAAGAACCGTAACGCTTGCTACACATTCCTCCATGAGAACTTGTGTGCGTAGTTCGTGCGTGAATCTATAAGAAAAATAAAAAGACATCTCGTGTCAAGAATAAAAAAAATGTCTCAATTAACATTTTTTTGTTTTGTTTTTGTTTCTTGGCTTCTTTGAATTTGGGGACAGTATGGCGATTTGGGCCATAGAGTTGAAAGGCAACGGGCTGAAAGAAAAACAAGACAACAAAGCTTAAATCCAAGACACACTGAAGTAAAAGAAAAAAGAAACAAAAACAGGAAGTTATCAAATTTGTATAACCAAGTCGCGATGAATCTGGCGCAGAATGATACAAGGTCATTTTCAAAGAAAACAAGTGGTGCTCTCTATCCTCTTCAACTTTCCATTCCCTTTAGCTCTCTCTCCCCCTCTCTCTCTCTCTCTCTCTCTCTCTCTCTCTAAGCATTAATTAAAAATAATAATTATTATCTCAATAAGAAATAAATTAAAAAAATCGTAACACGCCTATATTTTGAAAACTTAAAAGAAAAACAGAATATTCTGGAATATTAACCTAATTTTAATTTGCTTTGGCCTTTTCAGTCTCTCCCTTCTGGATGTGTTTATATTTCTGAGATGAGGTACTGGAATTATTTACACTATTTACATTGTTAGGACTGTTGTCCTCAACGTTATTTATGATGTTTCAGTCGTTATACATATATATATATATATATATATATATATATATATATATATATATATATATATATATATATATATATTAAAAATAAGAGGGAAACGGCAAACGTTTTTGGTTGTAACGTGGATTTTAAAAAAATATTATGTTTTATTTTCTATAATTTTGCTACACGTGTTTCCGGTCTCGCAACCTTCATCAGGCAAAGCGTGGAGATTTCCAATATTTTTTAAAATAATTAATTTTTTCTTATGTTTTTCGATGTTAAATATTCTCGATATGAGACATTATCTTTTTAGTGTGTTAGTGACCCAAATGTCTTTCTTGAACTGGCAGTGAAAAGTTCTGTGTGAAGGGTTATAAAACAATTAAGATTGGCTTGAGAAATGGTGAAGGAGTCATCGGCATTCTTATCATTTAATGACCCCTGTGTGTTCTTAGATCTATTTCCATTTTCTTGTGTTTTTGTCAACATGCGTGTATATATGTATATTCCCTCTCCATGCATACACACTGTCTTATTACGAGGAATTAGTAAACACATAAGAAAAGAATTAATTATTTTTTAATAATATGTGGAAATCTCCACACTTTACCTGATGAAGGTTGCGTTTGCAGTTTCTTTCTTCTTTTTAATATACATGCTTTCCTCTCGTTGGAACTACTATAACCTCTTCCCTTTATATATATACATATATAAAGGGAAGAGGTTATAGTAGTAATATATATATATATATATATATATATATATATATATATATATATATATATATATATATATATATATATATATATATATATATATATTATGGCGATAAAGGGTCCGCCATTTGTGAGCACTTATTAAATAGCAGATCGTGTGCAGTGAATTTCAGTATATATATATATATATATATATATATATATATATATATATATATATATATATATATATATATATATATATATATATATATATATATATATATATATATATATATATATATATATATATATATTCAAATTCAGTCGGGTTTCGATCCTAGCTAGAGGCAACCGGACGTCTAGCCACACTTATGAGCTGCGAAACAGTCTGTCTGTGGATGACAAAAAATATATACATATAATTTAAAAGTCGTTATTTCCTGTTCATTTATTGTTCTCTCTTTTAATAGTGTTTGCATTTCTTTTCTCGTATTTTCTAATACTTTGTAACCCATTGCATTTTAGCGGCTTTATTGCCTTGCTTGGTGTGAAATGATTTAAATGGTGGACGACGGGATTAGCGTGCAAAATTCTCATTTAATGATTTACTCCTGGAGTCTAGCGAATTGCCTGCTCCTTTTCGAATCCATCGCAATGCTTGTCGAACCGCATTGAAACGTTTGTATAGCACCAAACATTATTTGGATTAAAAAATGCCGGGAATATTCTGTTTCAACGATTACACTCTAGACTCGAGAAGTAACGTTGAACGGCGAGACTTATCGAATCGCTTAGCTGTTAGTGCTTGGTAAACAACCCCGCCAAGCCGACTTGCCGTGAAGGCGCTTCTGACAAATTAATTTCCGCCCGTTTTTCCTGTATCGGCGTAACTTCCACAAGAAGCGTTCCTGATTTGCTAATGGTGTCTTTAGCGGGTCCGTGATAATGGAGTCCATGATGGGTTTCCAAGGATCGTCATTTCACATTTGAGGCTTTAGCGCCAGCCACAAATAAATCGTCTGTGCGTATAGCTAAAGCATCTTATATTTTCTAGCAATGACACTATCTAGAGACGTGGTTTGAATAGGCGGATATTGATTTCTAGGCTTCTTGCCAATTTGCTTATTAGGAAAGTGTTGCCGTTATTATTCCACAGAAAGAATTCTTATATCGATGTCTTTGGAACATAATAATTATTTGAAATTAAACCTTTAGAAAATTTAGTTTAATATAGCGATTTCCATGTTGGTGAGGTCCCACGTGACGCTAAAACTCAGTCTTAAGATTGGTTGGATGACCACCTTCGAGATTTGAGTAGATATCCAATTAAAATTAAGTTTGGCACAAGGCAATTAGAACGGAGCAGAAAATGAGCATATGCAACGTTATCGTTCTAAAAATGAAACAGAATACGTGGCTTTTTTTTAATCATTTCAGCCCAAGCAAGGTCGGATTACCCCCCAGTGCGTAGGAGGGTTACATGGTGTGAAAGTAAAAAAGAAGACTTATTATAGGGTGGATTGAGGAAAGGACAAAAGATGATGGTGTTCAGGAAGTCAGAAAATGGCGATTGACCTTGCATTTAAATTTTTGAAGATTGTAGTTACCAGAGACGCAAGTAAACAGAAGGGGGTTCCACAGGCGGGAAGCGCGAGAAAAGAAACTGTTGTAGTAGAGGTGACGGTTGCATTTAGCTATCGCAACAGTAAACGGATGGGACCTAATTGTCAATCTAGTAGCACGCTTAGATTCATGTATTTGAGGTACCAAGGAAAAAAGCTCGTTAAAGCAGTAGCCATGAAAATATTTACAGAAAAGACAGAGGGATCCCACGTCACGTCGGTGAGAAAATGACTTCGAAGTTGAGATGCCAGGTCAGGATAGATTACATTGCAGATCCTTCTTTGGATTTTGTCAAAAACGGCGATATGAATAGCAGGAGCGTCAGACCAGATATGGCAATGTTATTCAAGGCACCGACGAATGTAAACGTGCACGATGGATTCTGGCAATAAAATATTTCTTGTACGACACAGTGACCCAACTTTCCTTGCTATTGATTCGATGTAGTCACCCCACTTCAAGTCAGTGGAAAACGTGAGGCCAAGAAAGCGTAGTGTGCTGCTCTCCTGGAGTCCAGCGTCAGCCATGCTGATGACAGGCGGAAAAGGTGGTTAAATGAAAACAGTTTTGTTTCGGACCCGTAAAAATTTACAAGCCATTTCTTGCCCCAGTTAATAACTGATTGGCGGTCCTTTTGCTATTGAGACAGGAGTAAATGGTAGTGTCACCTCCATATCTACCTACTTGGGAACTGATGACATCAGGAACATCATTGATGAATATCAGAATCATCTAGGACCCAGTGTAGAGCTTTAGGGGGACCAAGACCACTAATTGGAGGTCCTTTTCAAGAGCAGCGTCTAGGTTTACTTTGTCAGCTCTGGCGGATTTGTTATTGAGACAGAAGTAAATGGTAGTGCCATTCCCATAACTACCTACTTGGGGACTTTCTACAACTATTGATCTTCTTTATTCCTTTTTTAATACTAATTTTCCCCCAGTACAAGGCCGAAGAACCACTCAAGGTGTCCAGGAAAGATAATTGCTGCTCTTGCTTCTTACGCGTGGGGCACTTTTATAACTTTCGTCATCCGATCGTTTTCGCGTGTGCATCTTCTAAACTCAGCTGGATCGACCACATGTTTATATATCAGAAGCAGCCATGGGCATCATTTGAGATGCGATTCTACACCTAGTGCTATGGGATCACCTTCCAGTTCAACGCTCTCGTGCACATCTTTCTTTTGATGTGCTGTTGTGACACTGAGTGCAAAGTCTATTTACGTATCTATTAGGGTGGGACCAGTACATATTGGGGTCACCACAAATCAACTCTTCTTATAGCAAACGTTTCTTATTTATACTAAATTTTATTCAAAACTCTGGTATTTCCAGCCGTTAATCATATACCACACATCGCATTCTGTAAGGAAAAAAAAACGCCTTCGAGTTTAAGATTATAAGTAACACCCTACAGCTGACACCAATAATAAATATTTAGTCAGCTTAGGATGATGTCAAAAACTACAGATATAATAACTAAAGCTGTAGAACACATCGACAAAAATATATTGAAAGTGCACTGATTTCGGAATCCTATAGGGTAAGTTTATTCCAGGATCATGTAGCATATCTCTTTTCCTCAGAAAATGACCACTGTTAGTAACAGTCATAATACAAGTGATAAAAGTTAGAATTTAGATACATTTAATGTCAAGATTATATGTAAATTTTGAACGACTCTGTCGTCTTGACTTTTTTATTTAAACGGCAGCTAATTTTTCCTGTATGCGTTGTTTTAGAAAGTAATTACGTATTGCGATGCTGTGTATTACAAGACAACTAACCAATACAAAACCGAAGCTGCATAGTGGGAAACAAACACATGAATTAGTTTATCATTTCTTCTATTGAGATGTTCGGAAATTTCAGCGCTATGAATGATGCGTCGTCCAACCAAGGCAGAACCAAGGTTAAGAAACTGCGTCTAGAATTAGTTTATCATTTCTTCTATAGACTTGGGTATGACGATAAACTCCACCCGGCAACAAGGCAGCTGATCGGAAGATTTGAGGTTTTGAGGAGCGTGGAATCACATCGTAATTGCTGTTGTTCCCAGGTCCACCCTGACCCGGGCAGGTGGCACCTTTTAGTTTCCCAGCTATTGGTAAATAGTGTAGCCCCAAAGGAAACACTATGATAGTATGAAAAGTACATATTTATAGTAAAAATACCAACAATACATATAGTAAAATGAGCAACAATACCTATTTACAGAGAAATGACCAACAACACCTAATTATAATAATATGACCAACCCTACCCAATTGTAATAAAATGACCAACAATACCTATTTGCAGTGAAATGACCAACAACACCTAATTATAATAAAATGACCAACCCTACCCAATTGTGATAAAATGACCAACAATACCTATTTACAGAGAAATGACCAACAATACCTAATTGTAATAAAATGACCAACAATGCCGATTTATAGTAAAATGACCAACAATTCCTGTTTACAGTGAAATGACCAACAATACCTAATTATAATAAAATGACCATCCATATAAATTGTAATAAAATGACCAACAATACATATTTATAGTAAAATGAGCTACAATACCTATTTACAATAAAATGACCAACAATGCCTAATTATAATAAAATGACCAACAATACCTATTTATAGTAAAAATGAGCAACAATACCTATTTGCAGTGAAATGACCAACAATATCTAATTATAATAAAATGACCAACCATACCTAATTGCAATAAAATGACCAACAATACATATTTATAGTAAAATGACCAACAATACGTATTTACAGTGAAATGACCAACGATACCTAATTATAATAAAATGACCAACCATGCCTAATTGTAATAAAATGATCAAAAATACCTATTTATAGTAAAATGACTCACAGTACCTATTTACAATAAAAATGACCACCAATACCTCATTATAATAAAAGCAAAATTATAATTGCTAATTTATAGCAAAATGACCAATTAAGCATATTTACAGTGAAATGACCAACAATAACTATTTATAGTAAAATCATGAAATTACATCAAAGCTCCCAAGAAAATTAAATTTCGATATTATATGATCCCATAAGGAGTTGATGTGCCATTAAAGAAACTGATAAATAAATCGTCTCTTCTATACGTCAGCGTGTTCTTTAGAGTGTATTTAACAGTTTAACCGGGGAAAATTGCAAAGAGAAAATTTTGGCTCCTCATTCAGTAGTCTTTAGACCGAGAATGTTAACTTTTCATAATGGTATCGTGTTGAAAAATGGGTCTTGAATGTCAGCTGAAAACGAAACAAAACAGTGACAATCACAAAATGAGAAACCACTACCACCTCCAAAACATCACCCACAGAAGTCCTTGCTTCGTGTCTGGGGAATTATTAAAGATGTCGTCCATTACGAACCGTTAGGAAATGAAAGGAGCATCCCTGTAGATATTTATTCGTAGCAATTCGACCGGGAAAAAGGAAACATTACGTCGAATATTTCCTGCTTTGTTAAACAGAAAAGGTGATCTTCTCCAGCATGATGATACAAGGTCACGTTGGGAAAGAAATCATTTAAAAATCGTTCGGTTGGTAGGTTTTTCCATGTCTACTGTCCACACCAAATTTAGCAACTATCTCTTGTTTCCATGGAACATTTTTAAATGGCAGAACAGTCACAAACAAAGCAGAATTTACAAAAGGCCTCTCAGACTTTTCTTCAGGGTAAAATGTATATTTCTTCAAACGTAAAACGGGAAATTTGCCTTCCGTTTACTCTATATAATTGTGTAAATGATATTTAAGTGAATTAAAGTTATATTTGAATTTATATAATTTCTGATTAAACGCGTATATTTTCCTAACATTCTTATGTTAGCTTTTCCCTTTTTGAGTATCGGGTTGATTCCGCGGTTAAAACTGTCAGGAAACAAAAAACAAAAATAAATGCCCTTCTCAGAACAAGAAGCGTTACTACAGCTTTGCCTCTTGTCATTAATTTATTCAGGTTTCCTTAATCAATTTAATCAATAACTAAAGCCAGCTCTCATTTACCCCCATATATATATATATATATAGAGAGAGAGAGAGAGAGAGTTAATGTGACTAGTGAAATCCACACTGTATGGTTGCTATCAGTTTTACACCTCTGAAAAATGCTTGAGGTGTGAAAACTGATATCTACAAACACCCTATTGATCACGCTTTCTCCATGAATATGGTAAGTTTTAAATAATGTACACACACACACAAACACACGCACACACACACACACACATACATACATACACACACACACACACATATATATATATATATGTGTGTGTGTGTATGTATGTATGTATGTATGTATTATGTAGGCGCCTATGTGTTAGAACGTTTGCTTTCCAACTATGAGTACCGGGTTCGAATCTCGCCACAATCGATCTGTCAGGAAGGTGTCTTATTCAAGTTATCAGTCAATGGTGCATAACCTTTGAGAGACTGAGATATATAGATAGATAGATAGATAGATAGATAGATAGATAGATAGATAGATAGATAAGACTCATATATATACATATATATATATATATGATCAGACTGCGATAGGTAGATATAAACAGACTCATATATATATATATATATATATATATATATATATATATATATATATATATATATATATATATATGAACAGACTGAGATGTATAGATACATATATGAAAAGAATATCATAGATATGAAAAGAATATGATAGATATGAATCGGCTATGATAGTTATGAACAAACTATGATAGATAGATATGAACTATGTCTATTTATCTATCTATCTCAGTCTGTTCATGGTTTTCAGACACTTTCCACGGGTGACTTTCGAATTATAGCTATTTTTGCTCCTATTTTTCCTTAAAGAACGAGTGCCCCTTAAACGGCAATTGCTTACAAAACAATGTAATATACCTAGCCACGGTAAAATCTAATAACGAATAAAAATATACATAGGAGTAAATGAAGGACCTGGAAACAAAGAAAGTACGCACGCAAAACACCTGGGAAATTAAAAACAAAATGCAAATGACACCAAAAATATCATGGAAAATAAGAAAAGGAACATAGCCTACACCAATCACTCCAAAAATTGCAAACTCTGCTTGGAGGAAAAATAGCTATAATTACCTGCCACGACCAAAACAAACTACTAAATAAACGATCAGAACTGAACTCAAAAACATGAAAAATTTAATTAGGTTACTTAAAAATCGAAAACTGAAAAGGATAAAGAGAATAAAAATAAGCAAAGACAAGTAAAATAAATTAATCTAAATAAATATATAATTAAATAAGAAACAAATTAACAAACCACTCCCACCAAAATATGCATTAGAATAGACTACCCACAATGCAACAGACTACACACAATGCTTACCCGTATATAGAAACAGTCGAGAAAAAACACAATGCATGTGGCCTGACAATTGCGTTTAGCATGAAACAGTTTGTCACCTCTGAGTAGTGACTTCCGAGTTCAGTTTTATATTTACATACGCTCTATCGCTGATACTGCGCACTTTATCCCATAAATATAGCATACCTTAAAACCATATTTCTTCATATATATATATATATATATATATATATATATATATATATATATATATATATATATATATATATATGCCATTCGCAGATGGTACTGCTTCGCTGTATCATAGCTCACCAGTGCGACTAGATTTCCGAATGCATCAAGCCAAGATTGAAACAAGAGAGAGACAAACAGGGAGAGACAGACAGATAGATTATGAACATAATGAGATAGATAGATAGATAGATAGATAGATAGATAGATAGATAGATAGATAGATAGTGAACAGATTGAGATAGATAGATAGATAGATAGATAGATAGATAGATAGATAGATAGATAGATAGTGAACAGACTGAGATAGATAGATAGATAGATAGATAGATAGATAGATAGATAGATAGATAGTGAACAGACCGAGATAGATAGATAGATAGATAGATAGATAGATAGATAGATAGATAGATAGATAGATAGTGAACTGACTGAGATAGATAGATAGATAGATAGATAGATAGATAGATAGTGAACAGACTGAGATAGATAGATAGATAGATAGATAGATAGATAGATAGATAGATAGATAGATAGAAAGTGAACAGACTGAGATAGATATATAGATAGATAGATAGTGAACAGAGTGAGATAGATAGATAGATAGATAGATAGATAGTGAACAGACTGAGATAGATAGATAGATAGATAGATAGATAGAGATAGATAGATAGTGAACAGACTGAGATAGATAGATAGATAGATAGATAGATAGATAGATAGATAGTGAACAGACTGCGATAGATAGATAGATAGATAGATAGATAGATAGATAGATAGTGAACAGACTGAGATAGATAGATAGATAGATAGATAGATAGATAGATAGATAGATAGATAGATAGATAGTGAACTGACTGAGATAGATAGATAGATAGATAGATAGATAGATAGATAGATAGATAGATAGATAGATAGATAGATAGATAGATGTGAACAGACTGAGATAGATAGATAGATAGATAGATAGATAGATAGATAGATAGATAGATAGATAGATAGTGAACAGACTGAGATAGATATATAGATAGATAGATAGTGAACAGACTGAGATAGATAGATAGATAGATAGATAGATAGATAGATAGATAGATAGATAGATAGATATGCATAAATAGATATGAACTATGATAGCTAGCTAGATAGATATGAGCAGACTGAGATAGATAGATTGAGAGATATTAACAGACTGCGATAGACTGATAGATAGATAGATAGATAGACAGATAGACCTGAAGATATAGTAATAATGAAAAACGAAGACAGAAAAAGATAGGGATGGGGTAGAATGACGTGGGCGTTGTCGAAAGGACATTGTTCCATACAAGTAGTAATATTATTTGCCCACCGATGCATCTCCGTCGCCATTTCTGACCCTTTGAGCAAATATATCCAAATTGAAAATTCTGAACAATGGGAAATGAATTCCGTCGAAGACATGGATTCAAACTCTGACACGCCCACTCTGCAAAAATGTTGAAACGAACAAATTACACATTCCAATTATCTAGCCTTTGATAGGACCCTGCAACCCATGTCATCAAAGGTTCCTCAGGCCGATAATGAAAATCGGTCATCTCCCCCCCCCCACATACCATTTCTGCTTTGTAAGTGGCTTGGCGAATCCTAGCCGTGAAGGTTAGACCTCGTGGAACCAGGAGTTGCAGTTCGTCCATGGTAGTAGCGAGAGAACGCTGAGAAACTCGCCACATCTCGCCTGTGAGAGAGAGGTTGGAGGGTGGAAAATATTTTTCTTCGACGACAAGGATTCGGGGACGGTTTTGAACCCTATCAAGACTGGAAAGTGAGGTCTGGGCAACTCCCGCTTAAATATGGCATCAGTACCCCATTTTCGGCCTGATCTGGCTCTTATAAAGGTGGAGGATAGCATGAGGTGTCAGTTACTTACTGGAGCGGTACAGGGAGCCTTTCATTTTATCTGCATCTTTATCGATCGATCGTATATAGGGATTGCACTTGATGTCGGATGTGAGTTTGACGCCCAATGTCCTCTCAAGGCACGGTGCCTCTTCGAGGAGGAATCGGTTCATCGTGATGGGCGGTAGTTCGGGGTCTGATCGGCGGTGATGGAATGCAACCAGTTTGCTAGTCTCTGATCGCCAACCCTTTAGAGGTGCGCCCGTATAGCGTCGTATCATCGGCATAGAGGTTTACAAATGATCGGAGTGTATTGTTAGATAGATTATTTACGTAAATCAGAAAGAGAGTTGGCCCGAGAAATGATCCCTGGGGGACGTCTGAATTGACTGCCAGGGCCTCAGAGGAGTGGCCGTTAGTCACTACCTTCAGAGATCTACTTGTTAGGAAGGATTTTATAATAGAGAAAACTCCTCCAGCGATTCCATAACTGGAAAGCTTGTTTACTAAACCTTTGTGCTAGACTTTGTCAAAGACCTTTCGAAATATCTAATGCTATGGTCCTTGCGGTATGTGTATCGTCAAAGGCCAAACTAATTCTGTGTGTAATAGTAGTAGGGACGTCACATTCATTCATACCTTTCTCGAGATGTGACTCCGAACTTGGAACTTCTAAAAACCTTTCTGGATTTCAGGAATGTAAGTTTCTCAATTCTCCAGTTATCAGGCGTTCTTTTTGCTCTAAACTTTTGTTCGAAGAATTTTTGGTCCATTTTCTTTAGCGGCTTGATGGGTCATTTAATGCTGAGATCTAAAAAATCTGAACACAATTTTATGGTTTCAACTAAATATATTTTGAACGCAATTGTATGCATTCAACTAAATACAACTTTTCCTTTATTATTTAGTTATTTTCTCTTTGAGTTACACGTGATATACATTTTACTTATTGATGCTGGTAAAAGCCTTGAATTTATGTGGTTTTCTATTATTTGGTCAATTTATTTGCGATTCTGTAGCGCCGATGTATACGATCTGATTATGAATAGTCCTCAGCTATATCAACTGTATATAAGGAATCTTCCAGGTCTTAAAGACATGGAGGATTCCTTGTACACAGCTGACATTTTAGACATTTCTGAACAGGTTCAACGTCTTGTGTTATATTCATATGAGGGTTTAGATCTGATGGGGTTATTTAACCCTCTGCCCGTTCAGGGCATTTCCGTGTGTACTATCCAAAGGTTCATCCTTCTTTTCAGATTTGCAAGGCAACTCAGCTTATTTGGCAAAAAGAATGTGCTGATATATAGTTTCACATAATAAATATATATGCGTCACGTGTGAAGCACAGAACGTAAAAATAATTATTTACACTACGCTCTGCCCATCACATGTCTTGCAAAGGTTATAACCATTTTCAATAAAGTGGAAAAATAGATGTCTTTGATTTGAGACCTTACATTATCAGTCAAGCGTCCTGTGGTCATAGATGATACCCAAAATATTAGATTAGGCCTTTCTCCAGACGTTCTGTTCAATAGTAAACTCTTTTCTTAAGCGTCCTTAGTTTTATCACTCTTTAAAATCATGGATCGCGGGCAGCACATATGATACACGGTGCCGGAAATCACGTCTTGTGCATCCCATATGACGCGCAGGACAGGAAAAGTGTTAAATTCTCCAAGGGCTTCTGCTTATAACTAATATAAACATTAAGCCGTGCAAAAATGAATTTCTCAATATTTTATAAAATTAAATAGGTGTATACGTGAGGCGGCTCAGCTTATTTGGCAAGAAGAATGTGCTGATATATAGTTTCACATAATAAATACCTATGCGTCACGATCACAGAACTTACAAATCATAAATTATTTACACTACGCTCTGTCCACCACATGTCTTGCAAAGGTTATAATCATTTTCAATAAAATGGGAAAATAGATGTCTTTTATTTGAGACCTTACATTATCAGTCTCGCGTTCTGTGGTCAGAGATGATGCACAAAATATTAGATTAGGTCTTTCCTCAGACATCTTGCTCAATAGTAAATAGACTCTTAAATGTCCCTAGTTTTATCACTCTTTTAAAATCATGGCGTGTGTGCAGCACAGGATACACAGACGTCCCATATGATGCGCAGGGTTAAATTTCCTTACAGTAGTTATAAATATGAAAACAAGCAAGTGTCCTGAGGTCATATATGATGCCCAAAATATGAGGCTAGATCTTTCCTCAGACATCTTGCTCAATAGTAGACTCTTTACTTAAGCGTCCTTAGTTTTAGCATGCTTTCAAAATCATGGCTTGTATGCCCCCACATATGATGCACGGTCGTGGAAATCACATGTCCCGTGTATCTCATATAATGTGCAGGACAGGCAAAGGGTTAAGAACATGATTTGCGTTCTTAAGTTAATGTTTCAGTTTTGTAGCATTTTTCGGTGTTGGACAAAAATAACTCTACCGTAGTATATGTAAAATTTTCTTATATCTACTCTCATTACGTATCCATGCCTTTAAAGGTTTTAGTATGTATTGATTCCAAAATCTGGGGCTTTTATGAAGGATTTCGGCAAGGTGCCATGACTGCTTCCATTCCATTTCATGATTATGGTTTTCTAACTGAAAAGGAATGCCGCTAATGGTTTTACAGACAGAGTATCTCCCTCGTCCATGTTTTAAAATCAGGTTCACGTGTCTGGGATTTGGATTTAAAGTTTTCCTTCTTCTCGACTGGTTGCCAACCACATCTTGGATGCTAGTTATGCAATAGGTTGGTTGAAGAATAGAAGGATGTCTGCGAAAGTGCATAACGAACTCGACTGGAGTTCGAACGAGGATCGCCGAAATTCTTATTCCTATCGGCTAAACATTACACTACCATAACACGCTAATAGTGAAAGAAAAAGATTAGGTCTTTCTTCATATATCCTGCTCAATAGTAGACTCTTTTTTAAAATGTCCTTTAGTTCATTTGATAGAAAATTATACGATACAATGGCATTTTTTCTTGATTTGTAGTAAGGTTCACGCTGTGAAAGGCCCGGAGCTTACCCGAGGTAAAGGCTTAGATTAAGAGGTAGTTTATATGGATAGGAGGGGAAGATAACAGTTAACTCTAGACAGGTTAAGACTGAAGTGATCGGGGCAGTGGTTCGCAAGAAGAAGGTCTTTGAGTGGAACTTACTTCTCGCCGATGGAATACGGAGGGAATGTGGGTGGTTTGATACGATGTAAGTGGCATGGCGGCTTCTGACCGTGAAGGTTTGACCTGGTGGAACTAAGGAATGTACTTCGCCCGAAGTCTTTCCATGGAATTAACGATAATGCATTGAGACTCGCCACATCCCGCTTGGGGGAGAGAAGGTGGAAAAACTAAATCTTCCACATCAAGGAGTCAGAAACGCTTTTGAAATCTATCAAGACGGGAAAAAGATGTCTGCGCAGCTCCCGCCCAAATATATTTCTGAATTATATTTACAGTCGGTTCTAAGTTAAAATAATAATTTCCTTTGGTTTTAGTTTTATCATATGATATTATTCGTTTAGTGAATGAAGCGAAAGAAAAAGATTAAGGATTTGTTAATGAAATAATTCTTACATACGAGCATGCTTTTCGGAGTTACTTTAAAATCTTACTTCTTTTTTTAAGCAGTTTTGGAAAATAGGATTTTCACAAGTTTTTTATACAGTTCACATCATAATTTCTTAGAAAAGACGAAAGGGAATAATGTTTTGATTCAAAAGATTTCGTGAAAAATAATTTTACTCAAGCTGTCGTAACTATAAGACGACGTAGAAGAATTTATTTTATAGCAGAAATGTGGGAAAGAACCATGAATCTTTAATATTTTGTCTGATAATGAGAATAGAGTCCGCCATCTACAACTGCGTCAGGAAACAAAACGCGGAAGAAGTTATTGATTGCCACTCTATAACTATTATGTGATACGTCATTTCTTCATACGCACACACACACACACACACACACACGCAGACACACACGCGGACACACACGCAGACACATACACACACACACACACACACACACACACACACACATATATATATATATATATATATATACATATATATATATGCAAGTTTCATTGAATACAACAGACAAGGTGCTTTGATTTAGTTTTTATACAATTTCTCATGTGATCTTATATTTTTTTTCTTTTCAGGTTTTAAATTATATAAAAACCGTCCAATCGTTCTTTCTTTCCGAGCTCGTTCGGCTATACATTTAGCCATTTTCAAGGTTGAAATATATTAACTGTTAACAAGAAATAGATTGTTGCATGTATATATTTATATAATGTTTTCATTTTCAAAACACGATAAAGATATTGTGTCCATGTTCATATTTGATATTATTGAGTGTTGTTTTTTTTATTAATAAGGCTTTCATAATTTTTTAGCCTTTTTTTACATGTAGATTATGCTCTATTTGTGTTGTCAACATGTATGTTACGAATAGGGTCCGGTAGGGATCCAAGAGTATTTAAATGAGACCTGATTGAGCTATGGTCAGAAAGATATAGTGTGACAAACGTGTTGTAGTGTGGCCTATATAATTGTTTACAAATTGCAAGTGTTGTGTCTCAAGCCTTGACCGTTCCTGTCAATTTAAATTTTGGGGGTCCAGCCATCACCTTAACACCTCAACGATCCTTCACCGAACTGCTATCAACATTTGTCTTACTCTGTCACACTTTTGCCTTTCCTATCATTTCTTTACCCTTATGCGCCCCCTATAAAAATGTTTCCCTCTTTTTAAAAAAACAAACAGGAAAAAAGGAAATGACATTCCACGAGCAGCCTGCTTACAAACAGAATTGTTCATAACCATTTATGGTTCTCACCAGTCGAGGTGCAACTAAATGCACCGAAGCAAAGTTGTATTTTTGTAGTGAGTAAATTGTTTTTGTCTATATGAAAAAATTATGATATATATATATATATATATATATATATATATATATATATAAACTGTTCCCGCCAAAATAATAGAACAAAATACAACAATTAACTCCAAAATTGAACAAATAGCGTTAATTATCTTCCCAAACAAAAACAAAACTATTAAACAAGCTATGTAAACAAATTTTACTACGTTAATAAAAACAACAAACAAAATAAAAATAAAATAATAATAAAAAAATAAATAAATATATAAGATAAGAAATAAAAATAAAAAATAAATAAAACAAGCGAAATAATTTAACCCAAATAAATAAATAAACAAATAAACGACTTCCGGTAAAATAACCGCCAAAATAGACTACCGACAATGCACTACTGACCCGTATATATAAATAGCCGAGAAAAATAACAGCACTCTTGTCCTGACGATTGCATCTAACATGAAACAGACTGTCGACTCTAAGTTTTAACTTCTATGTTCACTTTTATATATATATATATATATATATATATATATATATATATAACTATGAACCTAAAGAGCTACCTAGGTTTCACCTACGCGGATCGCACCCTTTTGATCCACGTAGGTGAAACCTAGGTAGGTTTGCCTGGCTCTTTAGGTTCATAGTTAGATTTGCTCTACTTAGTGTATTGAGCACTTTGCTTGGTTACTTTTGCTTTACTCGTTTTGGAGGTTTTTTTCTTTGGACTCTGAGCTTGGATTCTGGACAATTGTTTTCGTCTCAATTACATGTTCTTAGTTCTTTCTTTTTTTATCCCTTATTTTTCCTTGGATATTGGTTTGTTCACTTAAAAGCCAAATCACTTAAGGTTATTCCAGACGAGTATAACTATATATATATATATATATGGCGAGTCTAGTCGATAAAAACATTGAATTATCTACTATAAAAAAAATAAAAATTCCTAACCTCATTGTCAAAAACAATAACTCACCTGCAAGAGCCAAATTACTGCGAACCAATGTAATTTACGAATTCACATGCCTTTTAGGGAACTATGATCCTAATCAAACCAAATCCATCAATAATTATATTGGACATACCACCACATGCCTATCGAGAAGACTCACTTTACATCTCTCTGATTATAGCTCAATTAAAACTCATTTAAATGCAGATCGGAGCCAACAAAACTCCATCCGCGACATACTCGTTGACAATACAAATTTAATAGCCTCATCCACATGTAAAAAGAGGCTAAAAATAATGGAAGCATTATTAATAAGAAAGAAAAAGCCAACATTCAGTAATATCAACTATGAACACGGCTGCAATGTGCTGACCGTGTTTGGAAAAGCAAACATACCTATAACACTAGTTACATAAATAAGAAAATCCATACATTCAGTTAAAAGTAAAAATAAGATCGTCCTCGATAATGGCTAAAAGTATAACCGAAAGCAATCGGACATACAGAATCGTCGAACAATTTCTACATAATTTATGTCCCAAAAACAATTCTAAGAACACAAGAAAAAATGAAATAAAAAACTTAACCGCAGTCAGTTGTTTTTAACGAAACTTCTATAAAAGAGGAATTGCTGTGCCAAATACACACACACACACATATATTTTAGTTATTTCTGAAATGTCATATATATATATATATATATATATATATATATATATATATATATATATATATATATATACCGTGTGTAACAACAAAATTGTCCAAATAATGGAACGGCAAAATTGTCCAATAGCTAGATTAAGATTTGAAGCATTGTATCTTATAAATGATTAAAGATATCTTACTGGAATTCTCCGAGGTTTGTATAACACTATTAGAGTCTTCTTTAAACAATGAGAATATATTTAGCTCTAGGTTGAAATGATGACCCTTCTTCCTGTTGCCACCTCCTGATCCTGATTTCCTCCCTACTGTTCCTTGTTTTAAAATTGTTCACCGTTCTCTTGATGGCTCTTGACTTTGACGATGGAAGCCAGAGTATGAATTTTGGTATGATTAATGAAGGCCTGAATGATCATTTTTCCTCTCCCCATTGCTCAGTTGGGAAGACATAGTGCGGCTAACACAATAAATTTTAATCTGTTTTATTTCTAGCTGAATAACTCAAATGGGTTTTCAGTGACACTTACGGCAAATGGTGTCAAGATGGCTAAACGTGGAAACCTGGAAAAAAGAAACTCAATTAGTTTAGTGTCTTTTTAGACATTAAACATTTTATGTGATGGACAACTATGCTATTACACGATTTGAACAATTTTGCTGTTACACCCATCACTTGATAAGACACCAGAAGCGTTGAAACAAAATGGCTATTTTTGTAGTGATTTCATAACATATTTATGTTATAATTTTCGAATATATATATATATATATATATATATATATATATATATATATATATCAGTCGGATTTCGATCCTGGCTTGAAGCAATCGGATATCTAACCACACTGATGAGCAGTGATACATATATTGTACGATATATACGTACCCGAAAACCTTAAATTCGGTTGTGCACTCTAGGGAGATAAGTGCAAATTTGTAAACAATGACTATTACTACTAACACTACAAGGCTCTTCCCCTTCCCTGAATTGAGCACTGTCAGTCATTGTCATGTTTATTCACAAAATAAATACGTAAAAATACGCCCTTTTTCTCATCTGTGCGCCGATAGCTTAGGGGAAATATATTCGACTGTTGCTGAATCGATTTCGATCCTGACTTGAAGTAATCGTATGCCTAGACACACTGATGAGCTGTGATACAGCGAAACAGTCTGTCTGTGGCTGACTATATATATATATATATATATATATATATATATATATATATATATATATTAATTTTCATCTGTGTCCTTCCTGATAACATCAGACCTCTATGCGGATGACACACCCATTTACTCCTGTCTCGATAGTTAATTTGGTCAGGTCAAATTAGCAGCTGATCTAAGAAAAATGACCTACAGTCCGTTGTTAACTGGAGCAAGCAATAGCTTTTCAATTTTAACGTCTCCAAAACGAAACGTTTCTTTCTTTATCTCCTGAAAGAACCTTTGCTACCTCCCATAAGAGTAAAGATTATATTGAATCAACTGCTAGGTATGCTGTCCACTGTGTCGTGTTAGACAATTTTTCTCTTCGGAATCTATCTTACATATTAATAAGTTTACCATTCGTCCTTGCTTTGAATATTGCTGCCACATATGGCCCGGTGCTCCTGCTATGTATTTAGAGATTCTTGATGAAATCCAAAGAATGAATAATCCGCGATGTTATTGATCCTCACCTGGCATCTTGGCTTCAGTCACTTTCCCACCGCCACTATGTAACTTCGGATGTATTCGGATAAACTCTTTGCTATGGGGCATAGACTTTATGAATTTAAGCGCACGTGATTGAGAAAACCCATTGAACAGATTGATATATAAGCAAACGCTCCGGATTGCTAGATTAAGATTTGAAGCGTTGTATCTTACAAATGATTAAAGATATGTTACTGGAATTCTCCGAGGTTCGTATAACACTATTAGATTCTACTTTAAACAATAAAAATATATTTAACTCTAAGTTGAAATGATGAACCCTCTGATCCAGATTTCTTCCCTGTTACCTTTTATTTTAAATTATTCACCGCTCTCTTGATGGTCCTTCAATGGACTTTGAAGATGGAAGCCAGAGTGTGAATGTCGGTACCATTACTGAAGGCCTGAATGATCTTTTTCCTCCCACCATTGCTCAGTTGGGAAGACATAGTGGGGCTGACACAATAAATTTTAATCTGTTTTCTTTCTAACGGGGGGGGTCCGTCGATTGTGAGTGTACGGGCCACGTATTGGACGTGGGCGTGGGGCCGCACACCACAAATTGGTAGAGAGAAAAAAAACAAAGGTCGACACTTCATAAAATGTAACGTTAAAATGGAAATGCTCACGCACTTAATGTTATCATTTTGGCGCTAAATCCTAACTTTATTAAAGGTATAGTATGTGAAAATGTGTTTTTTTTCCTCATTGAATAAAACCTGCGATCGTCATGGTGTTTGGGATAAATACGAGGTTTCGTTCTCGGTGTCACGACAATCATTTGCTTATTAATGTTTTGCTCAGGAAGATGGAAAACTTGGCAAAAGTGAGAGTCGGGATTCTTTATTAATAAACTCCGTGTTGACGGCTTTTGCTATATAAATATGGATGACATACTGCAGTTATCTTTGCTAGACTTATTCTGGAACTGTCCCAGGCATAGATTATCCCTTTATGAAAGAGACTCAGATATCTATAAAAAATAAAAATACCGGACACTGATATCGTTTTCAGTATGATAAATATCGAATAGCTTTCTCTAGTTCCCCTGTGTCATAACTGACGTTCGAGTTAATACGGAAGAGGCATGGATATCCGATAGTTCACCGGAAGTAAAAAAAAAAAAAAAAAAACAAAGCCGACCAGAAAGTACATTATATAAGAGAGTTCAAATTCGAACAACTTAATTCTTTTATGTCATGTTCCTTCAGAGTTAAAGCGATTATGACGCGCTAAAATGCCTTTTCCTATCCGTGAATTGCCATACCCCCTTAGGGAATAGAGTGGAGTGGTTTCCTGTTACCTTCTCCACGGTTTGGAATTCTGAGTAGTGTATCCCGCCAGTTAACCAATACCTTGACGAGCAGCGAAAGATCGATTGATACCATTATCATATTGAGGACGGTCAAACATAGCAACAACTAAAATAAATTTCATATGTAACTCGAAGAAAAAATAATGACATAATTAAGATTCTGATATTCCACACGACTTCAGACAAAAGGTTAGGAAGGAAAACTTCATCAATATTAGAAAGATCGATCACAGCTACCGGACTTGGGAAACTTATTTTTCTGAAAAAAAATTGATTTTAGAGGAAGATTTTATAAAATTCAACCGACAACTGTACTGGGTCCACAATCAATGAATGACTAATGTTACAATTATCATTAGTGCGAAAGCGAGTGCAACTGACTATGAATGGCTTCCGGTTACCTTATCCTCAGTTTGGAAATCAGAATATCCCTATCTTAGACTGGTTGCTAAATAAATCCAGCTTGGTCTAGAAGTCATGGTTTCATGCCTTTCGCAAGGATATTAGAGCGAAAGCGAGTGCAAATGACTAGAAATTGTTTCCGGTTACCTTTTCCACGGTTTGGAAATCAGAACTTTCCCGAAATCCAGCTCGGACGAGAAGATATGGTTTCATGCCTTTCCCAAAGGTATTAGTGCGAAAGCGAGTGCAACTGACTAGGAATGGTTTCCGGTTACCTTCTCCTCAGTTTGGAAATCCGAACTATCTCTATCTTAGACTGGTTGCTAAATAAATCCAGCTTGGACGAGAAGATATGGTTTCATGTCTTTACCAAAGGTATTAGCGCGAAAGCGAGTGCAACTGACTAGAAATGGTTTCCGGTTACCTTATCCTCAGTTTGGAAATCAGAATATCCCTATCTTAGGCTTTTTGCCAACTAAACCCAGCTC
The DNA here is from genome assembly GCA_964036315.1 of Acanthosepion esculentum. NCBI lineage: Eukaryota > Metazoa > Mollusca > Cephalopoda > Sepiida > Sepiidae > Acanthosepion > Acanthosepion esculentum. The sequence continues at coordinate 89,903,696 of OZ038495.1, read as the reverse complement.
GGATACAAGAAGATATGGTTTCATGCCTTTCCCAAAGCGTATTAAAGCGAAAGCGTGTGCAACTGACTAGGAATGGTTTCCAATTACCTTCTCCTAAGTTTTGAAATCAGAAATTTCCCGAACTTAGGCTGGTTGCTAAATAAACCCAACTCGGATGAGAAGAGATTCTCGGCTCGCATGAACTGGAAGGATTATATTGAATCACCTGTTATCCTATGGATCTTGTCGGCACGACCATGTAATCTACGATATAGCATCGGCCCTTCCTTCTACCTGGAAGGGTTACTTCATTTTCACCCCCAAAGGATTTTCACCAAACAGGCCGCTAGATTTATCTCGCGAGATAAACAGGTAGCTACTATATTAATTTAATTCTGGGGTAATCAGTATGCCAGGGTTGCGTTAACCAAGCACTTATGTCTTTTTCCATCTCCTTTGTCGACAAATAACCGTCAAAATATAAGAAGCATTGTTAAATTTTGAGGAGATTTTAAGAAATAAATTAAGTGGAAAGATTAGATTGAATCAATTGCTAGGTCTGCTGCTAGGAATGTTGGTTCACTGTGTCGAGCTAGACAATTTTTCTCTCTAGAATCTATCTTACGTATCTATAAGTCTACCATTTGTCCAAGCTTTGAATATATACATGTATATTAATCTGTTTTAATAGTAAATATTGATTGGTTCGATAAAGTCAAATTGGCAGCTGTTGTTAACAGGGGCAAGAAATGACTCCAAAACGAATCTGTTCATTTTAATCGTCTGAGAGAACTATTTTTTGCCTTCCATCTGCATGGCCGATGCTAACTCTGAGGATAGTAACTCATTGCACCTTCCCGGAGTAAAATTTACAACTGATATGAAGTAGAAAGATTATATCGAATCAATTGCTAGGTCTGCTGCTAGGAAAGTTGTTTCACTGTGTCGAGTTAGACATTTTTCTCTCCAGAATCTATCTTACGTATCTTTAAATCTACCATCCTTCCGCCTTTGAAGTGGAAAGATTATATTGCATCAATTGCTAGGTTTGCTGCTAGGAAAGTTGGTTCACTATGTCGTGCTAGACCATTTTTCTCTCCAGAATCTATCTTACGTATCTTTAAATCTACCATCCTTCCGCCTTTGAAGTGGAAAGATTATATTGCATCAATTGCTAGGTTTGCTGCTAGGAAAGTTGGTTCACTATGTCGTGCTAGACCATTTTTCTCTCCAGAATCTATCTTACGTATCTTTAAATCTACCATCCTTCCGCCTTTGAAGTGGAAAGATTATATTGCATCAATTGCTAGGTTTGCTGCTAGGAAAGTTGGTTCACTATGTCGTGCTAGACCATTTTTCTCTCCAGAATCTATCTTACGTATCTTTAAATCTACCATCCTTCCGCCTTTGAAGTGGAAAGATTATATTGCATCAATTGCTAGGTTTGCTGCTAGGAAAGTTGGTTCACTATGTCGTGCTAGACCATTTTTCTCTCCAGAATCTATCTTACGTATCTTTAAATCTACCATCCTTCCGCCTTTGAAGTGGAAAGATTATATTGCATCAATTGCTAGGTTTGCTGCTAGGAAAGTTGGTTCACTATGTCGTGCTAGACCATTTTTCTCTCCAGAATCTATCTTACGTATCTTTAAATCTACCATCCTTCCGCCTTTGAAGTGGAAAGATTATATTGCATCAATTGCTAGGTTTGCTGCTAGGAAAGTTGGTTCACTATGTCGTGCTAGACCATTTTTCTCTCCAGAATCTATCTTACGTATCTTTAAATCTACCATCCTTCCGCCTTTGAAGTGGAAAGATTATATTGCATCAATTGCTAGGTTTGCTGCTAGGAAAGTTGGTTCACTATGTCGTGCTAGACCATTTTTCTCTGCAGAATCTATCTTACGTATCTTTAAATCTACCATCCTTCCGCCTTTGAAGTGGAAAGATTATATTGCATCAATTGCTAGGTTTGCTGCTAGGAAAGTTGGTTCACTATGTCGTGCTAGACCATTTTTCTCTGCAGAATCTATCTTACGTATCTATAAGTCTACCATTCGTCTATGCGTAGAATATTGTTTGACATTTATGGTCTGATCCTCCTGTTATATATCTAGAGGTCCTCGATAAAATCCAAAGAAGAATCAGCAATATCTTTGGCCTTGATCTTGCATCTCGGCATCTCCAGAATCTATATTATGTATCTTTAAGTCTACCATCCTTCCTGATGACATCAGTTCTCTATGCTGCTGACACAGCCATTTATTCATGTCTCGATAGTAAATCTGATTATTTCGTTGAGGTCAAATTAGCAGCTGATCTAAAAAAAAAATGACCTACAGTCTGTTGTTAACAGGAGCAAGGAATAGCTTGTCACTTTTAACGTCTCCAAAACGAAACTTCTCTTTATTTATCCCCTGAAAGATCTTTTCCTTTCTCCCATGATGTGCAAAGATTAGATTGAATCAATTGCTAGGTCTGCTGCTAGGAAAGTTTGTTCACTGCGTCCTGCTAGACAATTTCTATCTCCAGAATCTATCTTACGTATCTTTCACAAACGTATTAGCGCGAAAGTAGATGCAACAGACTAGCACGTAATTTGAACACAAATTTCTTTTACTTCGAAAATGGAAATTGGAGTTCGCCGGGATGGGTGGCCAGCGACTTGTGTTTCCCGGGTGATTAGGATGATTTCGGGTTGAAGGAGGGGAGGACTTCAGTTGGACATTGAACGTGCGTTTTGCGGGTCCAGCTATATCGTTAGCTATTGACCAAAGAGTAGATGTTGCTCTTTCTCACACACACAAAGATGTCGACACGGACAGTTTCATTAGAATTGTATTTACCAATTCTATTTTCTAAATGAGAAACGAAAAAAAGGAAAGTACGTTGAAGATATACAATGGGATATCTGGACTGAATTTTCATGATTTATTTAATTTTTGGATAAATAATTCATGAAGAAATCGGCGGATTTTTTTCCCGACAGACCGTAAAAGATTTATTGCATTGAATTTTAACTTGTTAGCCATTGTTTGCGAGATTTTCACTTATGCCTTCAAGAAATGTAAAGTCAATAAATTAAAAAAAAAAAAAAAACGCCCACGATAAAACAAACCAACAGGAAAACATTAAAAAATAAAAATAAAATTCTCTACTCCTCAAACTATTTTAAAACTCCAAATTCTGCCAATATTTGATTTTAGTATCATCACAATAACGGTAGCACTCACAGAAATCATTGTCTAGCGTTCCATTAGCATCATTTTCTACAGCTTTAAAAGTACAGACTGCGACTGGTAAATTGTCGCCATTTTATATTCTTAATTTCACGCATGCGCTCTTTCCGTTTTTGATTTTTTTTCAACTGCACAATATAGTAGGGTCAGTTGGGCACCGTCTGTAAGAAAAAGAGCACCATGACACAATTCACTTCTCTAAAAATTTGTAAACGGCCGGAAATTTGTTTTGCGCCGGAAACTGCAATACGAACATTTCAGAGTGTTTGGGTGTCAATCTGAGGAGAGTGCAGAGGATTGGGAAAGATTTGGATGAGTCTAATGGTGATTACGAAGGTACGGCAGCTCGGAAATCACACTCTGATCGTTCTGATAAGAAAAGAATTCCCAAATTTGTTGGTGGGCGCCTCAGCCTCAGTACAGAGGCTCACATGAAGTGCCTTGAGGCGGTAGTGCTACTCTGGATTACGAGGATGGCTGCTGGAAGACCCTATGTCTAACAACAGGACTCTGCACCGTGCCACATAATCTAGAGAACCCAGTCAAAGCTGTCAGACAATTTCTACGACCACATCACCCCTTACATCTAGTCATCTAACTCCCCAGACTGCAACCCCCTTGATTAGTATGTGTGGGGTGCAATTGATAGAGAGACCAACAAAACTCTGTGTTACACCAAAGATGAACTGAAACTGAGGATTATGGCAGCATTCACCAACTTAAACAAGGAGACCGCCCAGAAGAGTTGCAGGAGATTCCGAAGTGTCATTTTCGATTTTTGCTTTAATTAGATGACAATTTATTCATCGCACCCTCTATAATGCCATGGTATTATTTTATGGCTAAAACCAGAAACTCGTTGTAAATTGGGGAAATTGTCAGTTTACGTTATCGCTCCAGAAATTATTTAACAGGTGTCTACCAGTGCCCTATCCTTGGGCCAATTTGTCATCAGTTCCCAATTTGATATCTAAGCTGATGACCCTACCATTTACACCTGTCTCGGTAGTAAGGCTGACCACTTCGATGAGATCAAAATAGCAGCCGATGTCCCAAACGACATTTCAGACTATTGTTAACTGGGGCAGGGAATGGCTTGTTAATTTTAACACCTCCAAAATGAAACTGCTATCTATCAGCCGCTTGAAAGACCCCTTCTTTCCATCAACATGTCTGATACTAACCTCCGGAGAGTGACTTGCTGCGCCGTCTCTGGCTAAGATTCTCGGCTCGCATGAGGTCGAAAGATTATATTGAATCAATTGCTAGGTTTGTTGCTAGGAAAGTTGGTTCTCTGTGTCGTGCCAGAAAGTTTTCTACCCAGAATCTATCTTACGTATCTATAAGTCTATCATTCGTCCTGATGACATCAATTCTCTATGCTGATGACAGCCATTTATTCTTGTCTCCATAGTAAGTCTGATTATTTCGTTGAGGTCAAATTAGCAGCCGATCTAAAAAAAAACAAAAAAAAACAGGCTGCTGTTAACAGGAGCAAGGAATAGCTTGTTAATTTTAACGTCTCCAAAACAAAACGTCTCTTTATTTATCCCCTGAAAGATCCCTTCCTTCCTCCCATGAAGTGGAAGATCATATTGAATTGCTAGATCTGCAGCTAGGAAAGTTGATTCACTGTGCCGTGCTAGACAATTTTTCTCTCCAGAATCTCTTATATATCTATAAGTCTACCATTCGTTCATGCTCCGAATATTGCTGCCTCAACTGGTCCGGTGCTCCTGTTGTATATTTAAAGATTCTTGATACAATCCAAATAGAATCAGCAATATTATTGGTCTTGATCTTGCATCTTAGCTTCAATCACATTTCCGTAATCTAACTTCTCCCTGCGTTCTCTGTAAATACTTATATGATAATTATTCGGACGGACTCTTCGCTATGGTACCTAGACTTTACGAGTTTTGATTGGCGGCAATGTCTCGTCTATTCACAGTTGAATTGGTTAGATGTAACCATAAGTTCTATACTAACAGTTTTTTTCTCACACTTCTTACTTGTGTAACTCTCTTCCAGCTCCATGCTTTCCAACCAACTTTGACCTTCAAAGATTTAAATGCAATGTCAATCGTTATCTACAGTGTTTCTGATTACTCTTCCATTGTTCTCACTTCTTAATAATGTTTTCCTTATTCTTTAACACTCCGTAATCCCCCCCGTGTCTTAGTGGCTTTATTGTCTTTCTTGGGGTGAATTTATTAAAAAAAAAACTCTTCCTGCCAAAGTTAAATCAGACCAAAAATAAAGTATTGTTGTCATATCTTGGTTGGAGCTGTCCAGTCTCTCTGTTCAGCCTTGACAGATTTCAAAAAGCGTTTACTTAGACTTGTGGTTTTCCACCCTACATCCACTTTCCCATAAACTAGAAGTTATTAACTTCTTGTTACTCCAACGCTATTTTCATGGCATATGACGAGCTACATTTCTTAGTTCCGTTAGTCTAGACCTTCATAGCTAAGATCACTCATGACAGGCACAAGATCGACATCCTCATTTCTTTCGTATTCCATCGGTAAGGAGGAAATTTTCCTCGGACAAATTCTGCCTCAGAATTATTCATTTGTGAGAGAGACTCCCAAGATGATGCTTCCTCGATCACTATGATATTTCACCTCTTCAAATCTAGGGTCAATCTTTTTCTGTCCTACATAACTTCGTAATATGCACTTCTTACTTCATCCCGTTACTATCTTACAGCGAACTCATTTAACAACCCTCTACCTTGGGTGGCTCTTTGGCATTTTATTGGGGAAACAGTAGTATTTTGAAATAAACCTGACAGAAGTTTTCAGAACGCTACTTGACCTATCATGAAAGTTTGATCTGCCACTTGCTAAATATTCAGTAAAATATTTTGTGGTGTTCAAACATCCCACGACATTAACTACAAGAAACCCCACATAATTTCGTGAAGGAAAGCGAGAAGAAAGGACTAAACACTAACTGCAAGAATACAGAATGCACGCTTGTCAGTAAAAGGGGCCCCCAACATGCAAATTACAAAATCGAGATACCAAAATCAAGCGAGTGCAACAATTTAGATATCTAGGAAGTATTTTTTTAACGTAGGATAGAAAGAGCCATTGGAAATCTAAGCAAAGTATGAAGAAATTGGAATATTTCGTTAAAAACAAAGAGTACTGAACTGTTATGCAATATCAATCCTTCTATAATAATAATAATAATAATAATAATAATAATAATAATAATAATAATCATGAAAATAAACAGAAGAGCGAGTATTAAGAAAAGAAAAAGATATGAAAAAACAGTTTTAAACAATATTTCAAAAGAATGTCTTCTTGAAGTTATATTGTTAAAAAAAATAATACAATTATAAAATATAGAAATCTACAAAAAATTATAAGTTTTTGTACAAACGTTTCTTGTCTAAGATTTATTACTCATTGTATACAGTAATTTAATTGTGGCACAAGGCCGAAAAAGAGGGGGATAGGTCAAAGCTGGTCGACACTTATTATCCTATACCTAGCTAATCAGATTCACGACTCATTAATTCGTTACAATTTACTCATTTACCAAAAGAATCTATCTGTTATCATTCTCTTCTGTATAAACCAAAATACCTCACACACACATCCAGGACACCTACCTAAAAAAAAGAATTAAAAAATAAAACCATGACGTAAAAATATGTACAATTATGTATTCAAAAATGTACATAAAAATTCTATCAATCTTATGAAATGATGGGGTGGGTAGTGATGACCCCCAAAACAAACCGAAATAAAGAAAGATGTTATTAAGACCCGTTCACCCCTCAAAAATAAGAGTTGCCTCTGTATTCTGTCTTCAAAATCAAGAGGTTCTCTCTCTCTTTAAGAGACGGGGAAGGATAAAAACGAAAAAAAATTATCGGCCTTAGAAAACGTTGCTTGCCTTGTAATGAAAAAACGGATGTACTGGTAATCAACGAGTCAAAACGAATGAAACGTCGCCAGTCTGACTGGCATGCAACTGAAACGGGCTTACTATGATGGAGATCTTGTTCATCTTGGAATTTCCTGTTAGTTAATTAGTTACTAAGAGGGATTCATCAAAGAGCTTAGTATAAATCTTATGGAACTCTCCTGCCATTCTGTTCATTCCCCAGAGCCGGGAAGTTAGCAGTTTGCATACGTAACTATCCTCATGCGTTTTAAGGGTCGAAACGTCGGTAAATTCTGAATATTTTTTTTCAGAATGTGAACCTGTCAGATGCTTGACAATAATAATAATAATAATAATAATAATAATAATAATAATAATTAACAGTGGGCCAATATCTGCACTGGAAAATTTGCAACTCCTATGGGAAGGAAACTAAAAGAAACTGGTACGAACACCACCCAGACCCGGTTACGGAGATAGGATCTGTTACAATTCTATGGGACTACACAATACACACTGACAGAACAATCAAAGCCAACCGCCCAGACATTGTTATTAAAGACCACAAACAAAATAAGTGCCACCTTATTGATATGGCAGTCCCTGCAGATTGCAATGTATCTTTGAAGATATTCGAAAAACTGTCAAAATACAAGGACCTTGAAATAGAAATCTCAAAAATGTGGCACATGGGAACATCAACAATTCCTGTTGTAGTTGGAGCCCTTGGACTGGTTAAAAAAGCTTCCAGTAGGCTGATTGAAGGGGTCCCTGGAAGTCCATGCCTCAAAGTGATACAAAAAATTGTTCTAACAAGTACAGCCCACACTTTACGAAGGGCTTTATCTATGTAATTATTTTTTTTTTATTAATTTTTTTTTTTTTTTTTTTTTTTTGCAGTGGAAAGTGTCATGGTGCCATTTCTAACCTTAGGTCCCTGTGCGGGACCCGGAAAGAAATGTGTAAACGCCAGATATCAAAGGAAATAATAATAATAATAATAATAATAATAATAATAATAATAATAATAATAATAACCAGTCCCATCACTATGTGTGATTGTAGAGTTTAGGTGTGCCGACGTTGAGTGTCTGCGAATGATCTTGCAGTGACATTGTCAGACTATTTTCCTCTCGGGCTCTTCTTCTTTTGCCTAAGGTGATACCTCGCAGGATGGCAGTGAAAAGATTGTTGGCTCTCAGACTGTGGTCATAACATTCCAACTTCTTGACAACCAAACAAAGAATCGCTTTCATTTTTCTCAATGGTAAAATCAAAACGGACCCTCGTGGCATCTTCTGAGAAATAGATTTTCTATCAATTCTTATTATCTATTCTTATTTTCTATCAATTCTTATTTATCTATACTCTAAAAAAAAAAATTGTCCTCGTGGAGTCAATATTAGAAAACCATGTGATACAATAAAACAATTCGTGATCCCATAAAATGAAAAATCCGATAAACCCAATATCTGAGTGCGTTTATTTTTCAGACGCAAAGTTATCGGAGTTCCAATCGGAAAACCGTTCCGTCGTTAAAGTTTGCCTATAATCATTACCCTGGGATGATTTCGCTTATCACATCAAGAACTAGCAGGAAATAAGAATAAGGAAACGCGTTAGTGTTTACTGCTTGTTTTTCTGTGAGTAGCAATTAAAAAATTCTTTATCTGTCTATATCTCTGAAATGAGGTATTATGATTACTTGTATTATTTACATTATTCGGACTGTTATCCTCATCTTCATTGCCACATTCACAATGTTTCGGTCGTTGTACCCTCCGGCTTTCTTCAGGGTCTGTCTATATCTCTGAGATGAGGCATTATAATTACTTGTGTTATTTCCATTATTCGGACTGTTATCCCCATCTTCATTGCCATATTCACAACGTTTCGGTTGTTGTACCCTCCAGCCTTCTTCAGGTGATAGGAATTTCGAACCGAAACTTTTATTTCGTTCACCGGGGTAGATTGTTTAATTCCACGTGCCATGCCTCTTCCGAATGTATCATTTATTTCTAACCAACGCCTTTATCCACTGGACACATGGCCTAGTGGATAAACAGCTGTTCTTTGTGGCCCAGTTGTTTAAAGCGTGCCAGTCGTTCCTTCTTTTCCAGGGAGCGTATGTTTTTCTTTAATTAGATTCTCGAACACACTGGGTCACCTACTACTACTTTGATTTGAACCATGCTATTCCGTTCGAATGGCGCTGCATTGTGTGATGGTTAACGAGCTTTTCTTACAGAATATTTCACTTGTATTTTCAGCATAACCTGCACTGGGTCGCCTGCTGTTGTCGACTTGAATTAGTCTATTTCGTTTGGATGACCCTTACTAGTGTGATGGTTAACGAGCTTGCCTGACCTTTTTGTTATGGTACATAGACTCTTTGAATTTAAGGGCAAAACTAATGTAGTGTCGAGATCCTATCAATTTATATTTGTGTTGGCTAGAAGTGAAGTATTCGCTCAGACAAGGTCGTTAACAATCACACAAGGAAACGTCATTCAAACAAATTAGTCTACTTCAATTCCGGAGTAGCAGGTGGCCCAGTGGGTTCGAGAAATCTAATTAAAGAAAAACTTGCACTCCCTATCAGTATTCGAATCAGCGTCCATCAGGTAACGTACTGAACATCGAATGTACCACAGCGTGCTTGTTATGCAGGTAGCCGGCTAAAGCTGATCTGTTCTCTTTTTTCCACGCGGATTAACAATTTTTTTAAATCTTTGTTTAAAGAATAAAAAAGACAATACCAAAAATATAATATAAGCTATTATTATTCGACAGAAACATAAAATCCGTCATGAAACGACACAGATTAATCTAAGAAGATTAACTGTCATTTTCTGTCCATACATCTCTGCGGACGTGTCTCCTTTAAGGTCAAGGCGTCGGGTATTGGCGTTGTGAATGGAATCCGATCGAGACGCTTTCGACCCCTAGCTGAGATCAGGTTTTTTTTTATTCATTTCACGGTAAATCCTCTTGTTTCTGGCGAGAATTATGCAGGAAACCCTTCACGACAACAGCACTCCAATCTCCATCGGTGGGAGACTTGTCTGTAACCTGCGTTTAGCAGGCGATGTTGACATTATGTAGCGTAGTAACAGGGAACTGCAAGACTTGACCATGGTTTGGCCACGTCGCGCAGGCATAACAGACCGCTGCAAGACCATCAGGCAAGGTACTGTTGAAGGCGGGCGCTAGCGGGGCCGACAACGCAAATGCTGGTTAGACATTACCAAAGATTGGACGGACATGACAATGCCGGAACTCCTGAGAGTCACCGCCGACAGATCATCCTGGAGGAGGTTTTTTTCTGTGTTTTCACATGGACTGAAGCTATCAAGGGACTGATGATGATGATGATGATGATGATGATGATGATATATATATATATATATATATAGATAGATAGATAGATAGATAGATAGATATGAATAGACTGTGATAGATAGATAGATAGATAGATAGATAGATAGATAGATAGATAGATAGATATAAACAGACTGTGATAGATAGATAGATAGATAGATAGATAGATAGATAGATAGATAGATATGACCAGACTGTGATAGATAGATAGATAGATAGATAGATAGATAGATATGAACAGTGATAGATAGATAGATAGATAGATAGATAGATATGAACAGACTGTGATAGATAGATAGATAGATAGATAGATAGATAGATAGATAGATAGATAGATAGATAGATAGATTTGTACTATATTCACTAGCCTAGTGTATGTGTAGTAGCGAATGATAACGGGTAGATTTTTTGTACATATTTTTACGTCGTGGTTTGTTTTTTGTTTTTTTTAAGCAGGTGTCCTGTGTGTGTTGTGAGAGGTATTTTGGTTTATACAGGAGCAAATGATAACGGATAGATTCTTTTGGTGAATGAGTAAATTGTAACGAATTAATGAGTCGTGAATCTGATTAGCTAGGTATAGGATAATAAGTGCCGATCAGCTTTGACCCATCCTCCTCTTTTTCGGCCTTGTGCCACAATTAAATTACTGTAATCAACCAGTAATAAATAATAGACAAGCAACGTTTGTACGAAGATTTATAATTTTTTTGCAGATTTCTATATTTTATATTTGTATTATTTTTTTTTTTTGAGACACCCGGGAGAGGCATGGCACGTGGAACTAGAGCAATCTACCCCGGTGGACAAAATAAAGGGCCCAGTTCGAAATCCCAATCACCTGAAGAAGGCCGAAACATCGAGAACATGGATATAATGGTGACGACAGCAGCTCGGACAATGTAAATAATGTAAATAATTAAAGTATCTCAGAAATATAGACAGACTCTTCAATCCGTTTCTGAAGAGAATTATTCAGGTAATCCTCTACTACAATAGCTCTCTCTCTCTCTCTCTCTATCGGTGGGAGGCCAGTCCGCAAACTTCGTTTCGCAGACGATATTAACCTTATGGCAAGCAGTATGGTGAGTAGCAGAAGCAACACCGGTGCTAGCGTTACCATAGACAGTGAGCCACTGGAGAAGGTGCCTAGCTCCAAATACTAGTGAGAAAGCCTGTCAAGAGTTGACACCTGTAAGCATAGCCACAACCACAGTCACAGCCACAACTAGAGCAGTGATAGACAGCCTGGAAAAGATATAGAGTAACAACATCAGCTTCCAAACTAAGTTGAACCTCTACAAATCGCTGGTCGTATTCATTCTCCTCTACGGGTGCGAGACGTGAACACTCCGGGTTGAGACCGAAATAAGAATCCAGATTTTCGAGAAAATATGAAAAGAAAGAAAAGAAAGCTGTTCCATATTTCTTACTGGGAGCACAAAACCAATGTACGGAGCAATGTCGAAAGTCTCGTTGTTCGGCAGGAATCTCTCCTCGCCACTATTAAGCGACGGGAGATGTCACAGATTTGTCAGGAGACACCGTAACACTTCAAATGGTTGGGGAGACATTTATCCCAAATCATGTAGAACGCTTTCGAGGCGCCCAAAGCCCAGGCGATGGTTAACGACCTTGTCTGACAAATGATTTCACTTCTGCTTTCAGGATGACTTCCACTGGGCCCACATACTACACTGGTCTTGAACTAGCCTATTTCGTTTGGTTGACGCTTCCGATTGCGATGGTTAACGAGCTTGTATGACAAAAAAATTAACGCGTTTTCAGCTTCACCTCCACTGGTTCACCGACTACTCTGTTTTGAATTAGGACGTTTCGTTCGGATGACACTGCATAGTGTGATGGTTAACGAGCTTATCTGAAAAATTTAAATTTTCATTTCACTTCCACTGTCCCACTGTGCCACTAACTACTCTGGTTTGAACCATGCCATTTCGTTCGGATGACGCTTTCAGTGTAATGGTTAACGAGCTTTTTTGGCAGAATATTTCACTTGTATTTTCAGCTTGGGTCACCTGCTACCGTCGACTTGAATTAGGCTATTTCGTTTGGATGGCTCTTCCTAGTGTGATGGTTAACGAGCTTGCCTGACCTGATACCTAGACTCTTTGAATTTAAGTGCAATACTAATGTAGTGTCGAGATCCTATCAATTTATATTTGTGTTGGCTAGAAGTGAAGTATTCGCTCAGACAAGGTCGTTAACAATTACACAAGGAAACGTCATTCAAACAAATTAGTCTACTTCAATTCCGGAGTACCAGGTGGCCCAGTGGGTTCGAGAATTCTAATTAAAGAAAAACTTACACTCCCTTTCAGTATTCGAATCAGCGTCCATCAGGTGACGTACTGAACATCGAATGTACCACAGCGTGCTTGTTATGCAGGTAGCCGGCTAAAGCGAATCGGTTCTCTTTTTTCCAATCAGATTAACAATTTTTAAAAATCTTTGCTTAAAGAATAAAAAAGACAATACCAAAAATATAATATAAGCTATTATTATTCGACAGAAACATAAAATCCGTCATGAAACGTGGACTTGAGTTAAGCTATTATAGACATTTTCCGCGATTATCGTCAGGAGTTTACCTGGAGAAACGAAAGCCATTTTGCTTATTTGAAAAAAAAACCCTTCGATGAGAAATTTCCGAACATCACATTGAGGCATTAAGAGACTTTATCGAAAATGTCAGTGTTTTATCCCACTCGGATGTGTTACATCACAACAGTCTAGGGCAGGGGTTGACAACTTTTCACTATGTACCGACTTCGGGTAAAGTGCACACGAACTTTATGGACACCCTGTATTTTGATAATTTACACTATTTACATTATTCGGACTATTATTCTGATCTTACAACGTTTTGGCCGTTGTACGCTCCGACCTTCTTCAGGTGGTTGGAATGTCGAACTGAACCCTTTATTTCGCTCACTGGGGTAGACTGTTCTAGTTCCACATGCCATGTCTAATGGATGTCAGTTAATTCCTCTTTCCAAGTTCTCCACTGCCTAACCGGGTATTGAACTCACACTCACACACTGGATCTAACTAACGCCTCTATCCACTGGGCCATGTGTCCTTTGGTTGAAATTTGATTGGAAATCGTGTTTTTATTTTATGATTTCTTGGTAATCCTTTGTAATAAACGAGGGTAATAGTAGAAAATGTTTGGGATCTTCTTTGTCCATTGTTAAAATAATAGCATGCTGTAAGTAAATATCACATTTTAATTATTCATATACAATCAGAAAACGTAAATAGAAGTGATTAAAGTGATTGCCAATTAATAGTTTGAATGGCATAACAAAGGTGCTTTTTTGTTGAAATATTCATGTGCCAGCAACACAATTATCCAATTAGTATCACTGTGTACAGATTTGCAGAAACGAAAAACGCATTTCATCAATATCTTAAAAACTAGAGCCAACTGGACAAAACCAGTGTTCTCCTCGAATTCAGTGACCCCCAACATACCACAGAAACAGTCTCACCTAATATGCCAAAAGAATTTGCCGGCCACTCTCGCATTAAAAGAAAATTGGAAATTAACTACGCGGCCATATTGATTACAAACCGGAAATAAGTGTTCAGTCGATTTTATGAACCAGAAGGAACTAGATGAATGAGGAAGAATAAAAAATGGTGAAGAGAGAAAGAAAGAAAGAAAGAAAGAAAGAAAGAAAGAAAATAAGAAATAAAGAAAGAAAGAAAGAGGGTAGAGAAGGAAATTAAAAAAACGAAAGTGCAGAAGTAGAGAAAAAGGAAACCGTGTAAAATATGTTTCTTCGTGTCATCCATTTTGTCTTTTGTTTAATTAAAGAACAAATTTTCTTAAATTAATGTGTGTGTGTGTGTGTGTGTGTGTGTGTGTGTGTGTGTGTGTGTGTGTGTGTGTGTGTGTGTGTGCTCGTTTGTAATTTTAGGACCGGGTTTAGATCGATTTCAATTTAATGGAATGCAGAAGACATGTACAGAAAATTGACAGTCCAAAATTTCCTCATTATCAATGGATTTCTATAATAAATACATATATCAGATCATTGCAAAAGTTCGTGCCCGATTTTCATTGTTAATATAAAATGACCGCAACTTCACACTGGCGTTTGTTGGTGTTTTGTCTGCAAATGAATGACTTAAAGATGGAGGTTGAAAAGTTACATTTTCGCTCTTGGAAAGGAGTAAGCGTCGAAACTGCGACAAAAAGAAAAAGAAAAAGAAAACATTCAGAAGGTTTATTTGGAACTTTTTCCAACTCTTCGGATGGTCAAAAATTGTTTTGACAGATTTCGTCAGAGTAATTTTAGCCTAAGCGATCAACTATGTCCATGGCAACCTGCCGACATCGATGAAGACGCTCTGCTTGCCATCGTGGAGAATAAATCGAAGATTCTGATGGAAGAGATCGCTACGAATTTGAAAATCGATATCTCAACTACCTTTCGACATTTGAAGAGGCTTGGGTTCGAGAAAAACGGTGGGTTTTGGCACATCGAAAAGGTATCATGTTTCAGCACGACAACGCAAGGCCGCATTTTGCAAACTAAACGTTACAGAAGCTTAAATAGTGGAAATGGGACCCCACTCTCTAGCACCCACCATATTCTCGTGACCTCCATCGGATTTTCATCTGTGTTGTGAAAGAGAATATTTTCCTATAAGTATGGACTCGGCCATCGGACAAATGATATAATAATACGCCTACATCAAGAGGAGTAGCAGGAGGAGCAGTAGCAAAAGTTGCTTTTTCTGAAAACAGTTAGTCATTCAAAGCTAAACATACTCTTCCCTAGTTCCTATTCTACATTACGTGTCCCTGTATCAAAAGGTAATAAACTTGTACTGTTATTTTTGATAGCTCAGTCATAACACTTTGGAGCTCATCCTTGTCGCTAAACTTGTAGGGAAATATTCTCCTTCACAACATTATATTAAAAACAAATTAAAAAAAATTCTTCTGAATATGAAACGCCTTTAAGGTGCCTCGCTAATTTAGTTACTATATGTTGTGATTGTGTTCAGTTTCGGGATTAGAGATCTCTAACTCCGATACTAAACACAGTCCATACACCGGAGTTAAATAAGAGTAACCTACTTCGCGTTGGTTGAAATAGAGGTAATTTTGGGTTTTGTTATGCAATTTATATGCTCTGTTATAATAAATAAATTGAGCTCTTTTTGTGGATCAGTTTTAATATTTGATATTACTCGGATTCACTTGGATTATATACCAATGGATTTATTACCTGTACTATATATATATATATATATATATATATATATATATACTCTCTCGACTCTCCCGTCGAATTCGACGTATGAGGGTCAAGCAGATCAGTTCCTAGGAAACTGATAGCCCGACACCAGCACATGAGATTTTATTATACTGGTGAAGGTTTTGGGCAGAACCATCCACACTTTTTGAAGGGCCGAATACCGAGACTTGGTTCACTAGGTGCCACAGGGTCCCCAAACGACCCTCTGCAGGTTTTGAATTCAGAGTTGTCCTTCTCCTAAACCAGTTGCCATCCAATGCTATAGAACCCAGTCTGTCCTGCTATTTACCCATAGCTGGAGGGAGAAGAGGATTCACACCTTTCCTAAGGGCATTAGCACATAAGTGAATGTAATGGATTAGATTGGAATTCGAACTCGGCTCTCCGATTCCTCAATTCAATTACTCCACCGTGTATGTATATATATATATATATATATATATATATATATATATATATATATATATATATATATATATATATATATATATATATATACATATATATATATATATCAATATTATGTTGGTAAATCTTGTATTAAGTTCTAATCACTAATAACCCCTTTCTTTCTCAATTTCAGTGCACATATATCTAGAGATCCTTGATAAAATCCAAAGAAGAATCAGCTATATTATTGGTTCTGACCTGGCATCTAGGCTTCAGTCAGCCGTAAAGTTGCTTGTAACACCTCTACGCTAACAGTTTCTTTTCTCGCACTTCTCGCTTGTAGAACTCTCGTCGCGTTCCGTGATTTCCAGGAAAAAAAAAAACTTTGATCTTTAAAAATTCAAATGCAATGTTAATCGTTATCTACTGTCTTCCTGGTTACTTTTTTATTCCACTCGTGCGTGTGTAAGGTTTTTGTTTCGTAATACTTCAACACTAGTAAACCGTTTTTGTCTTAGTGGCTTCATTGCCTTGCCTGGGGTGAATTCGATTTTAAAAATATATATTTAAGTAATTTTGCAATCTAATTAGTAATATTTTCTTTATATAATCCCATAAACGAAATAATTCAATAGAACTAGAAAGATTCTTTTATCGCCCTGTTTACATTCCTCCAATTTTTTTTTTTTGGGGGGGGGGGGGGCAGAAGTAGAATTTTATTTCTTTCTCTTGTTTAGAACTGGGTTTTCGGTTCCTTATAAACCCTGTTCACTGACTTTCACTCCTTGTACGTCCTTGCATCATAGTGGCTCAATACAATTCGCTGTCATTTGTAGCTTTTAATAATTTTAACGCTTTTGCCCATCCATATTACATGCAAACTCCCATATTTGGACCTTTTTTTTTATTTGGAATGTTTAATTTGAGTAATTCTTGTTTCTTAAATCGGTCATATATCCAAAGATGTATAGATAACTTCTTTTTCGATGTGCCGTGTATCTTCACAAAGTTGGCGATCATAGCTCTCCACAATTCCCTGTCGTTTGCGGCGCTTAATAACTTTCATGTTATCTCATGTTGTTTAAAAAGGTTTTTTAACTATATCTAAAGAAATTTTTTAACTATTGAAATATTTATACAGATTTAAAATACCCAAGTAAATATTTCAATAGTTAAAAAATTTATTTAGATATAGTTAAAAAAAAAAACTTTTTAAACAACATCTAAAATACTATCGTTAGATTTACGTTAAAAATTTCAAACACAGTTACATTCCACATCACGTGACGTCTGCGTCCCACGACGGACGCTACTTGTAAAAACAAACTCCCAAATACAGTTATTCAGTTAATTTCTGAGGAAGGACCTCGGTGGTCCTAAATATCAACTATATAAAAACATAAATAAATACTTTCGCAAAAAAACACCAATTTTTTTTAAATTTGCAACTTTTCAGTTGTTTTAACCATATTATATACATATCAAGAAAGTATACGTGGCTTCTCATTATGCTATATATATATATATATATATATATATATATTTTCATTAAAAACGACTGACAAGGTGCTTTTATTTAGTTTTTTATATAATTTCTCGTGCGATCTAATAAAGTTTTTCTTTTCAGAAGATAAATTATATAACAATTGTCCGAATGTTCTTTTCCGAGCGCTTTCGGCTATACATTTAGCCATTATCAAGGATTATATTTCAACTGTTAGAATTAGAAATAGAAAATCACTTTATAAAACACACACAAACTATTTCTAATTCTAACAGTTGAAATATAATCCTTGATAATGGCTAAATGTATAGCCGAAAGCGCTCGGAAAAGAACATTCGGACAATTTTTATATAATTTATCCTCTGAAAAGAAAAACTTTATTAGATCGCACGAGAAATTATATAAAAAACTAAATAAAAGCACCTTGTCAGTCGTTTTTAATGAAATGTGCTTGAAAGAAGGATTGCTGCCTAAATACACAAATATATATATATATATATATATATATATATATATATATATATATATATATATATATATATATATATATATGAATGAAGACAAATGGAAAACCTATCTTAGCCGACACCTTTCGTCCTCTAAATGATTTTCAAGCCCGTCGGCTGAGATAAATTTTTCTTTTGTCTTCATTCATAAAGATAGAGATAGATCGGTAGATAGATAGATATTTACCATTCATATATATATATATATATATATATATATATATATATATATATATATATATATATAATGGACTCACCCGGCGGTTTCGACGTATGAGGATCTGACAGATTAGTTGATTCAGTTATGAAATTATATTTTGACACTGTGAATAGAGAGGATCTTTGGCAAGTCTTGATGAAATTCGTCATCCCTGAAAACATGCTAAAGGTCATCATCTCCTTTCACGGAGGAATGAAAGCTAATATCTTGTCTAATGGTATGACGTCGGAATCCTTTAATGTGACGAACGGCACCAAACAAGGTTGTGTCATGGTCCCAGTCCCTTTTGACCTTTTCTTCTCGGTGATGCAGTAATATGCATTTGCAGACACAGAGAGTGGCGTCAAGATTCAATTTCGAACAACTTGTGGTCTCTTGAATCATCAGCGCTTCAAAACCAAGACCCACCTTTGTACACAAATTATTCGTGATTTGTTGTTTGCTGATGATGCGGCTCTTGTAGCGACATCCTTTGAGGAGGCCCAACATCTAATAAATCGTTTCTCTGCTGCATGTAAAGCCTTTGGTCTTACACTTAGCATAAAGAAAACTGAAGTTGTGCACCAACCTTGTCCTACTCCGAAGCAATTGCGTGGTGAGAAACAAAAACCACCAGTCTACAAATTTCCAGAGAGACCATTGAAAGTAGAAGACAAAACCCTGAAATATGTAAAGTATTTCAGCTATCTTGGTAGCAAAGTCAATAACAGTGGAACTTTAGATGATGAAATCATGTACCGGATTGCTAGGGCTACCAGCGCTTTCGCCAAACTTCGCCATCGTTTGTGGAATGAGCGGGGTATTCGACTGGGTACGAAAATTCGGGTTTTACAGAGCTGTTGTACTTGCCATCCTTTTGTATGGTACAGAGTCGTGGACTCCATACAGGTACCACATACGCCAGCTGGATGTTTTCCATAAAAGCTGTCTGTGTGCAATCTGTGGAGTTAACATTCATCATAGAACATCTAACGTAGACCTGTTTAACAGGTGTAATATTGGAGGAATAGAGACTTTTCTCATACAGTCTCAGTTACGGTGGACTGGTCAAGTCTTTAGAATGTCTAATGACAGGATAGCCAAGATCCTAATGTACAGCCAGTTAGATCAGGGCTACAGAATGTAGGACGCCCATGGCTAAGATACAAAGACAAGCTGAAAAGCAACTTGTCAGCAGTCAATATACCACATAACACCCTTGAGCGCTTAGCCTTAGAGCGGGTAGAATGGAGATCAACGTGTTTTTTTGTCTGAATCATCTTCAAGAAGCGAGAGCAATATCTAAAAGGTCAGCCAATCTTACAGGGATCTCATCCCACAATCCTCACCCTCGCTCCATATGTGGCCTCCTTTGTAAATCACTAGCGAGTCTTAAATGTCACTTAAGATTATCGTACTATATATATATATATATATATATATATATATATACATATATATATATATATATATATATATATTTCTTTTGTCTTTATTCTTATTGTCCGGTTACTGATATATTTTTAGTTATATCTGAAATTTTATACTCACACACACACACACACACACACACACACACACACACACACACACACACACACATACATACATATATATATATATATATATATATATATATATATATATATATATATATATATATATACATATATATATATATATATATATATTGTCTGTTCCAATGCGCAAGCAGCTATTATAATCGTGAGTTTACTGTCTTTCATTACTGATTTATTTTTTCTTTCTCTCTTTCTTTCCTTCTTTGCTTATTTTCTTTCTTCTTTTCGGCTTGTTCTATATTCTATATCTATCTATCTATCTGAGTTTGTTCAATATCTATCTATATAACTATATATATATATATATATATATATATATATATATATTTTCATACATGTTTCATGAAATAATATAGACAAGTGTTGTCTATTTATTTTATGCAAATTCTTTTCATATAGTCTGATAAGCTTAATAACATTATCATTAAACGAAGAAAGAAAATCACAATATTGATATATATTTTTTAATCCAATCTAAGCTTTCGGCTTACATAAGCCATTATCAAAGATGACAATTATGTAAGCCGAAAGCTTAGTTTGGATTAAAAAAATATGTATCAATATTGTGGTTTTCTTTCTTCGTTTAATGATAATGTTATTAAGCTTATCAGACGATATGAAAAGAATTTACATAAAATAGACAAAACTTGTCTATATTATTTAATGAAACATGTATGAATGAAAAAATGCTGCCTAAATACACACAATATATATTCGTGATAAATAGGAAATATTTAGCTATATATATATATATATATATATATATATATATATATATATATATATATATATATATAGCTAGCTAGATATTTCCTATTTATCTTTCGGTTATACTTACATATTATTTTAATTCCTTCCATCCACTTTTTTCTTTCTATTTTTATTTGCTTCCTCCCAGCTTTCTTTCTTTCTTTCTCTCTTTCTTTCTTTCTTTCTTTCTCTCTTTCTTTCTTTCTTTCTCTCTTTCTTTCTTTCTTTCTTTCTTTTTTCTCTCTTTCTTTCTTTCTTTCTTTCTCTCTTTCTTTCTTTCTTTCTTTCTCTCTTTCTTTCTTTCTTTCTCTCTTTCTTTCTTTCTTTTTTCTCTCTTTCTTTCTTTCTTTCTTTCTTTTTCTCTCTTTCTTTCTTTCTCTCTTTCTTTCTTTCTTTCTTTTTTCTCTCTTTCTTTCTTTCTTTCTCTCTTTCTTTCTTTCTTTCTTTCTTTGCGTTCACTTCTTTTTTCTTTGTCAGCCCTGCTTGTCTTCATCCTTCATTTTTCATTCTTTCTTTCATTTTTATTCTTTCTTTGAATGCTTACATTCTCTCTTTTTTTCAATTCTCCTTTCATTCCCTTTCTTTTTTCACTTCCTCTTTCTCTCTTTCTTTCTTTCTTTCTTTCTTTCTTTGAATTGTTTTATTTTCTATGTTTTCAATATTTCTCTCTATCTCTTCTTGCCATAATTCTTTCTTTTAAACAGTTTATTCTCTTTTTTTTTTGCATTATTCCACGCTATCCATTTGTTTCTTCCTATTTTCCTTCTTTGACTCCCTTTTCTCTTTTTTCCATATTTCTCTGTATCCCTTCTTTCTTTTTTGTGTTTCTTTCTTTCTTTTTTATTCTCTTTTTCAATATTTCTCTTTATTCTTTCTTTCTATTATTTCTTTCTTTGTCTCCTTCTTTTGTCTTTTTCCCATAGTTCTTTCTATACCTTTTCCTTTCTTTGACTCGTTTGATTCTTTCTTATCCATATTTATTCCTATCCATTTTTTCCTTTTTCTTTACTTCTTTCTTTCTTTCTTTTTCCTTTGTATCTCTTTCTTTTGTTTTCCCCCATTAATATTTAAAGCTAACGAACCTTTATTAAAATGATTACAACTCTTATTGGGAGAATTCCTCCCTACTTCACAGGGCGTCACACGCATTTACCGTCTTAATCTCTATAAATCAGACAGGTGAAAATCGATAGATTTCCGGTGGTCCTTTCTCCGATGCCACTCCCCTCATTGGCATTCACTCAGGCTTCTTCTTGCGTTATTCCAACTAGAATGAGGCCATACGATGCAAGATCTGTAGCGAGTTAAGTAAATTTTCCAAGTCACTTCATTGTTTGCTTCCTTCTTATATTTGGATGGATTTAGGATCCGTTCGAACAGAAACGAGCAAATCTCAACGAAGACAGCAATTAAATTATTCAAATGGCCGACAGGGAAACAAGCGCACGAGAACAAGACAAGAACTGCCAATTAAAAGAGATTGTCCGTCACGAAAAGGAAAAAAAAGATTGATAAAATTTAACCATAAATCCATTTCTCTTTGCTACGGCTAGATATTTAAACAAAAGGTCATGTCACTGATATGTCACAAACGGAGGAAGAAAAGTTATATTTTTAATTCATTTTCGCCTGGCGTCAGTATTCTTTTAAGCATATGACCCCAAGCAAGGCGTGATTGCCACTAGTGCGCAAGGGGTTACAGAAAGTGAGAGAAGGAGTAAAGAGGATGTTTAAGGAAAGAATGTAGGTAAGCATCAAGGTATCAGAAGATGTCGATTGACAGTACATTTGAATATTAATGCATGCAAGATTTCACGGCTTTTACATCACCCGTTCATAGTCAGCCTATGAACTTTTCAGACCACCCTCGTACCTGGAAAGAAGCAATGCAGTTATTAATAAGAAAAGTTGAAATGAATGCATGCAAGATTTCACTGTTTTAGCATCACTCCTTCATAGTCAGCCTATGAACTTTTCAGCCCACCCTCGTACCTGGAAAGAATCAATGCAGTTCTTAATGAGAAAAGTTGGAATTAATGCATGCCAGATTTCACTGTTTTAGCATCACGCCTTCATAGTCAGCCTATGAACTTTTCAGCCCACCATCGTACCTGGAAAGAAGCAATGCAGTTCTTAATAAGAAAAGTTGAAATGAATGCATGCAAGATTTCACTGTTTTAGCATCACTCCTTCATAGTCAGCCTATGAACTTTTCAGCCCACCCTCGTACCTGGAAAGAATCAATGCAGTTCTTAATGAGAAAAGTTGGAATTAATACATGCAAGATTTCACTGTTTTAGCATCACGCCTTCATAGTCAGCCTATGAACTTTTCAGCCCACCTTCGTACCTGGAGAGAATCAATGCAGTTATTAATAAGAAAAGTTGAAATTAATGCATGCAAGATTTCACTGTTTTAGCATCACTCCTTCATAGTCAGCCTATGAACTTTTCAGCCCAACCTCGTACCTGGAAAGAAGCAATGCAGTTATTAATAAGAAAAGTTGAAATGAATGCATGCAAGATTTCACTGTTTTAGCATCACTCCTTCATAGTCAGCCTATGAGCTTTTCAGCCCACCCTCGTACCTGGAAAGAAGCAATGCAGTTCTTAATGAGAAAAGTTGGAATTAATGCATGCCAGATTTCACTGTTTTAGCATCACGCCTTCATAGTCAGCCTATGAACTTTTCAGCTCACCTTCGTACCTGGAAAGAATCAATGCAGTTATTAATAAGAAAAGTTGAAATTAATGCATGCAAGATTTCACTGTTTTAGCATCACTCCTTCATAGTCAGCCTATGAACTTTTCAGCCCACCCTCGTACCTGGAAAGAAGCAATGCAGTTCTTAATAAGAAAAGTTGAAATTAATGCATGCAAGATTTCACTGTTTTAGCACTACTCCTTCATAGTCAGCCTATGAACTTTTCAGCCCACCCTCGTACCGGGAAAGAAGCAATGCAGTTCTTAATGAGAAAAGTTGAAATTAATGCATGCAAGATTTCACTGTTTTAGCATCACTCCTTCATAGTCAGCCTATGAACTTTTCAGCCCAACCTCGTACCTGGAAAGAAGCAATGCAGTTCTTAATAAGAAAAGTTGAAATTAATGCATGCAAGATTTTTCAGACCATCATCATATATGCAAAGAAACAATGCAGTTATTAATAAGTGTTGAAAAAAAATGCATGCAAGATATCACGGCTCTAGGATCATGGCTTCATAGTCAGCCTATGAACTTTTCAGCCTGCCTTCGTCTCCTTTTTTGCACATATTTACATCAAAATCATTTTACTTGACATTCATATATTTTTTGGTTTCAGATGAAAAAATTGAAATTTTCTTACACATGCAAGAAAGAAAGACGCTACTTGAATTCAGTGAGGAAAAGAAAGAAAGAAGATGAGATCAAAGTGTTTAACGTCTATTGCCAATATCTCATAAATAATGGACTATTCCGTTTTGACTGCGCAGAAAACATGACATATGAACAAAAAAAAGAAAGAAAAGAAGAACGAAAGAAAGAAAGAAAGAACGAAAGAAAGAAAGAAAGAAAGAAAAGACGAACGAAAGAAAGAAAGAAAGAAGTGTTTATCGGCTGTTTCAGTGAAATGTAAAAAGTTATCAATTTCAAATCTCTTCATTTTTATCTCCTTCTTAAAATAACGACAAGCATTCATATTTATGATTGTTATTTTGTCAAATATTTTAACGATGTGACAAGGGAATTTTTACGGTTATTTTATTGTCGTAGAACACGTCATGAGCTTACCCAATCATTAACAGAAGAATTAAGATTCATCAGTAAATTCAGATAGGAAAAGCTCTTTCTAGTAAAGTCTAATTTAATTATATTTTAAATTTAACGAAGATGGAAACCACCAGTGTAAAGTGACGCCAAGAGGATATAATTTAAAGCCTAATCTTTTCAAAGCGTAGTCGATCGTGTCACTTCTCAGATTTTTTGTCACGATTTTGCAATGGCTTTTTAGGAAAGATTTTAGAAACAAGAAAAGGAAAAAACATCCACAATGGCAACAGAGATTATCTGTCTTCATACAGAGGATAAACAGCATCTAGTTAGAATTGACGTTATTTGGAGTTTATAAAATCTTCCTCTTAAGAGAGTTTTTCAGAAAAATAGGCTTATCCTATCTATTGTTATCGCTTTATTAAGTATTGCTAGGGTTACCTTCCTAATCTTTAATTGAATGTATTGTGTGAAGTAACCACTCGTCCATACATTGAATATTGCTGTCACATCTGGCCTGGTACTTCTGCTACGTATTTAGAGATTCTCGATAAAATACAAAGAAGAATCCGCAATGTAATTGGTCCTCACCTGGCCTCTCGGCTTCATTCATTTTCTCGCCGCCGTAAAGTAGCTTCCCTCTGCCTTTTCCATAAATATTTTCATGCTAATTATTCTGATGAGCTTTCCTCTTTGGTACCTAGACTTTATGAATTGAAGCCATAATATAACTTCCCTCTGCCTTTTCTATAAATATTTTCATGCTAATTGTTCTGATGAGCTTTCCTCTTTGGTATCTAGACTTTATGAATTTAAGCCATAATATAGCTTCCCTCTGCCTTTTCTATAAATATTTTCATGCTAATTGTTCTGATGAGCTTTCCTCTTTCGTACCTAGATTTTATGAATTTAAGCCATAATATAGCTTCCCTCTGTCTTTTCTATTAATATTTTCATGCTAATTGTTCTGATGAGCTTTCTTCTTTGGTTCCAAGACTTTATGAATTTAAGCCATAATATAGCTTCCCTCTGCCTTATAATTTCTTGGTAATTGTTCTGATGTACTTTTCTCTATGGTACCCAGACTTTACAAATTTAAGCGTAGAGCTAGACTGGCGGCAAGGTCACATTATTTTACAGTTGAAATGGCTAGAAATAACTGTAAGTTCTATGCTAACAGATTCTTCTCTCGCACTTATCGCTTTGAAACGCTATTCCGGATTCCAGCTTTACTGTCAAATTTGATCTTCAAAAATTTAAATGCAATGTCTATTGTTATCTTCTATCTTCATAATTTCTATTCTTTTATTGTTCCCTCTCCTTAATAGTGATTTTTTTTCATATTCTCTAACTCTTAGGAATCCCTTGCGTCTTAGTGACTTTATTGCCTTGTTTTGAAGGAAATAATTATAAAGAACATTTTGGTCAGATTATTTTCCATGTGCTAGTTGTTTCTGCTGTTGGAAGTTTTCAGGGAATGTGGTTTTTGTTATTTGGTAAAGCTCTTTGGGCTCTTATAGCGCCAGTCTACAGGATCTGACGGGGGATTGTTTTCTTTAAGTCCTATATGATTCCATTGCGTGAAACCATTTTTAATCAGCGATCTGAGAAAATGGTTGTATATACTTGATACTTTGAACATTTAAGAATGATCGTGATGCCATATATGACATCCGTATGAAAGTTTAAATATGACAAGGCTATTTTCGAGCATGGCTCATGTTCTTAGGATAATGTTTTAGTTATGTAGCAACATGAGGTGTTGTAGGAAACTACCCTTAGCACAAACTATCTGCTACTTAACTTCCTCATCTCATAGACTAAATATGTCCTAACTGACCCATTTCCCAAGAATGCGTTGCAATCTGCAGATAAAGAAAATATATCTGTGGAGAGTCATGATCGCCTGTGCCCTGAGGCAACACTGCATTTTACCACTTCTTAATTCAGAGCTGTCTTTCTCACAGACTGTCTGCCACGCAAATTAATGGAGCTCGGTCTACCATGCTAATTAACCCATAGTTCGAGAGAGACAAAATAGGTTTATACCTTTCCCAAGGGTATTAGTTCGAAGAGAAAGTTCTAATTTGAATGTGGTTCTTTGAATTCAATTTCTGTGCCGATAGCCTGCACCCACCCCCAGCCAGTAGTGACTGTATAAAAAAGGCTCTTACCTCTATTGTCAATCTTGATAGGGGCCAGTAATGGAAAGTGCTTGTGAAAGACAGTTGATGTATGAAAGTGTGTTACAGAGAGAGAGACTGTGGGGGGGAAAGTGAGAAAGATAGAGAAGTGAGTGAGAGGGAGAGGGGGTGAGAAAGATAAAGAAGAACCGTGAGTGAGAGGGAGAGGGAGAGGGAGTGGGAAAGATAGAGAACAGTGAGTGAGAGGGAGTGGGAGTGAGAGAAGAAAAGTGAGTGAGAGAGAGAGGGAGATGGAGTGGGAAAGATAGGGAAGAACCGTGAGTGAGAGGGAGAGGGAGTGAGAAAGATAAATTTCTAGAAAGACTTGAGAGAGAGAACGAGAGAGATTTCTGAAAAGGGCGTTGTATATGTAGAGAGAACGAAACAGAGAAAGAGAGAGAGATTTCTAGAAAGGTTGTTAAAAGAGAATGAGGGAGATAAACGCCTTGAGAGGGTGCGAGAGAACTACACAGAAAGACAAAACGAGAGAGAGAGAACTCTGGAAATGATGATAGGGAGAGGGAGAGATAATAAGAGAGAAAGGGGATCTGGAAACGATGTTAGAGAAAGAGAGAGCACGAAAGAGTCTTTTGTAAATGCTAAAGTGTGTTATAGAGATATATAGAGGAATCGAGAGAAAGAGATTTCTAGAAAGGTTGTTAAAAGAAAGGAACAAAGAGAACAAGGGAGATAAACACCTGGAGAATGTGCTAGAGGATGCTAGAGAAAGAGGGGGAGTTCTGTAAATGATTTTAGAGAAAGGGAAAACACAAAAAAAGAGTTTTGTAAATGGTAATAGGTATATATATATATACATATATATATATATATATATATATATATATATATATATATATATATATATACATATATATATATATACATATATATATACATATATATATATATATTTATATATATTATGTTTAACGTTCTTTTTATATATATATAAATATATAAATGTCTTTAAATAAATTGTCGGACTATGTCCAATTCAAATATATATATATATATATATATATATATATATATATATATATATATATATATATATATATAATGGACTATCCCGTCGGTTTCGACGTATGAGGAACTGATAGCTTAGTTGATTCAGTTATGAAATTTTGTGCGATAATCTTAAGTGGCATTTAAGACCCGCCCGTGATTTACAAAGGAGGCCATATATGGAGCAAGTGTGAGGATTGTGAGATGAGATCACTGTTAGATTTGCTGACCTTTTAGATCTTGCTCTCGCTTCTTGAAGACGATGCAGACAAGCAGATTGAAAATTGCTGCGTCCACTAAAACACGTTGATCTCCATTCTACCCGCTCCAAGACTAAGCGCTCAAGGGTGTTATATGCTATATTGATTGCTGACAAGTTGCTTTTCAGCTTGTCTTTGTATCTTAGCCACATTCTGTAGCCCTGATCTAACTGGCTGTACATTAGGATCTTGGCTATCCTGTCATTAGACATTCTAAAGACATGACCAGTCCACCGTAACTGAGACTGTATGAGAAAAGTCTCGATTGCTCCAATATTACACCTGTCAAACAATGAAACAGCATGTTGCCTCTAAGTGTTGACTTCAATGTTCACTTTTATATTCATATATATATATATATATATATATATATATATATATATATATATATATATATATAGGTAAGTATACCCGTCTCGAAAAACCTTCGAATTATTGATTTGCCAATGATCAAATCAATCTCGAAGGAATAAAAAGGTTTTAAAAAAAGAAAGGGCCGGGAACATGAAAGTCTGTCGAAAATAATCGCACAGATACAAGTTCAAGGCCCAAAGAAAAAAACCCCGACACGAGTAAACAACTAACTAAAAAGTGCTCGATACAAACGGAGAGCAGACCTAGTCAAACCTAGTGAGCCAGACAAACCTACCAAGGTTTCACTTAAGCCGATCCTCAGTCGAAAGCTGGCTAAAATGAAAACGGCATATTTATAGTCGACTACCAACACAACACCACGTGACCAAAGACAAAAAGAAAAAAGAATCAAAAGAAAAAAGGAAAAAAGAAAATTAACGCAACACCGGGGGGGGTGTTAAGATTTATTCAAACGACTTAAAAGGGGAGGGGATATTTTAAGGTAGGTCTGGATCACTAGGTTTGACTATA
Organism: Acanthosepion esculentum; assembly: GCA_964036315.1. NCBI lineage: Eukaryota > Metazoa > Mollusca > Cephalopoda > Sepiida > Sepiidae > Acanthosepion > Acanthosepion esculentum. The sequence goes on along the minus strand of OZ038495.1, from coordinate 89,874,886 downwards.
TATATATGTGTGTGTGTATATATATATATATATATATATATATATATATATATATATATATATATATATATATATATACATATATATATATATACACACACACACACATTTCATTCAATACGACATACAAGGTGCTTTAATTTGTTTCTTATATATTTTCTCATGTGACTTTTCAGATGATAAATTAAATAAAAACTGTCCGAATGTCCTTTTTATGTGAGCGCTTTCGGCTATACATTTAGCCATTTGCAAGGATTACATATTTTAACTTTTAAATAAGAAATAGTTTGTTGCATGTATGTTTTATAGAATGTTTTCATTTTTCAAAACACGGTCATTCATATATGCTCAAAGAATATATAAACATAAAAATGTCTTTAAATGATTGTCGGACTTTGTCCATTTCATAATGTCTGACGTCATTTGTTTACATTTGGATACGCTTTGAGCAGATATGAATGCACGTGATAGAATCATGGAAGATTGTAGTTTAAAAGCAGTAAAATAGAGAGAGATAGGGGGGAGAGAAAGAGAGATAGAAGAGGGAAATTTGGAAAGGTTATCAAAAGAGAAATAATAAGAGAGATAATGAGGGAGAAAGATAAAGAGAAAGACTCCCGTAAAGAATGTTAGAGAGAATGCCAAAGAGATACCTTGTGATAGAGAACGAGAAAGATAAAAATCTAGAAAGCCTGAGAGAGAAAGTAATAGATAGATAGATAGATAGATAGATAGATAGATAGACTATGTTTTTAATTATTTAAGCATGCCTAAAAACCCTGCCGACGGACCTCGTGTCAGACTGAACTATAGTTAGAGGCGCCTACACTTGTGCGTCATTTCACAAGTTAAATGTGGCTTACCTCTGATTCAAGTAGACAGATAGAGAAGAAAGAAATAGACGTGAATTTGGAAGGCCTGGCTGAATTCACAAGTACAGTTTAAAGCTGCATTTCAGAAACAATCGATAGTGACCGCTAACATTGGTATATTTCCCGCCTCAGTGATATGTTTCCCGCCCATATCTCGAGATAGTTTGACGCGGTCGATTTTATGGCCAGGTTTAGCGCTATTTTTCAAACGAGATATTGACAGGGCTTTTAATATCTTCCATCTGCTACCTAAAATAGCCAGCCAATTTGCATATGCTGAAAGAATTAGAGGAGAAGAGCGTTTCCAGTAATTTGTACGAATAAAAGACTATTATTCCTACTTTCTTCTTCTTCTTCTGTTTCTTCTTTTTTCTTCTTCTTCTTCTTCTTCTTCTTCTTCTTCTTCTTCTTCTTCTTCTTCTATGTGCCGTGTCTCATCCAGAGAAGATCATGTCTCTCCACAGCTTCATGTCCCTTGTAGCTCTTAATAAAATTTGTCTTTCTGTTATTACTCTTAAGATTTTTCCCGCTATCTATTTAGTCAAGCTCACGAAGTATGCCGTGAGATATTTTTTCCTCTGTCCCTCTTGCCCTCTCTCTGTCCGGTGAGTATCAGATTTTCCAAGCCCCCTTTCCTCATTATGTTCCCCAGAGACCTCAACTGACTCTTTCTGATGATAAATATAGGTTTCCTTTTTGTTTCCATATTCTCCAAAACTTCATCGTTGCTCACATTTCCGGTCCACATTGTCCTCAGCATGCTTCTGTAGAACCACATTTCTTTTGCTTCAAGTCTCCTCTTCATCTTTGAGGTGATCGTTCAGCACTCACTGCCATAGAGAAGAACAGATATCCCGTAGCAGTTAAGTACTTTTTTCTTTGTTTCTATCAAATGTTACGATTTCTTAGTACTCAGCTTAGCTTTTGGAATGCTTCTTTGGCTATCCCAATACGTCTTCGGATCTCGGTGTCACTCTTCCCGTCCTCTGTTCAAAAAACTTCCCAGATCTTTAAATTTCCGCACTGGTTTGATTTTGGTATCTCCGATTTGCAATTCGCACTTTGGACTCATCATTTTGCTAACAACCAAGCATTCTGTCTTTTCACAATTGACCTTTAGTCCCTTCTTCTTGCTTTCCTCCACTAACTTTTGTAGGAGTTTTTATAGTTGTCTTTCCGTGTCTGTTATCAACACTGTGTCATCTGCATACCTTAAGTTGGTAAGATTGTGGCCGCCAATACCAAATTAAAAACAAAGCATCTTCCCATAGTCCTTGATGTAGAATCGTTTTCCTTAGTCCCTCTTGCCTCTAATTGTCCTGTGCGTATCAGATTTTCCAAGCCCTCCTTCCTCATTATGTGCTCAGAAACCTTAACTACCTCTTCCTGATGTTAAGTATTAGTTTCTTTTTTGTTTCTATTTTCTCCCCCCTAGATATTTAAATTTCCGCACTTGTTTGATTTCGGTATCTCCGATTTGCAATTTACACTTTGGGTCCATCCTTTTGCTAGCAACCATGCATTCTGTCTTTTTTTTTTCAGTTGACCTTTAGTCCTTTATTCTTGCTTTCCTTCACTCCCTTCTGTAGGAATTTCTGCTTCCTTATTTTTGTGTCTGCTATCAACACTTTATTTTCTTAATATTATGGCCGGCAATAATGAATCCTGGTAGGACTTCTAGTTCTCTCGCTGTATAGATTGAATAAGCCCGAAATAATTTGAATACGACACATCCTTATCTTACACCTCTCTCTCTATTTGTCTACAGGACACACTTTCTATCCATATGCAGGCAATTTGCTGCCAGTATAGGTTTTTGATTATTCTAATATTCGTCCCGAAGAATTTTATTCCCCTTTACGGCGTTTATGCTAGCAGTCGCTGGATGACGGTTAGGTGACACTTGTTGCCCGTGTCTGTAATTACCAGGCGAGGGGTTAATTCCCATGGAATTAAACTACTTCACGCCGTTAGGTTTCATATTGGTGTTATTATTAGCCATGATATATCTTAGGATTAATAGTGGCTTCCCGTTGCCTTCTCCGCAATGGTTTATGGAGACACCACCTCTAGTTAGCTAGACGTTGACTCAGAGAGTTCTTCCGCCCAAATATAAACGACTAATATTTGCCTCTCCCCAAACAAAATACCTTCTTTCATGCTCAAATATAACCCCACCAGTATTTACCTATCCCCTAAAGAAATACTTTCTGACGAACTCAGATATATACGGCAAGTATTTATCTATACACAAATCAAAACCAAATGCTAATAGACTCAAGTATAAATGACCAATATTTACTCATCACCGAACCAAATTCACACAGAATCGAATATAAACAAATACAGTGCTGTTCGATAAAAGTGAATCACCTGATTTCTTTTACTTAAAAATTTTTTCGCCTATTGTTTTTGGGGTCAAACTAATTTTTAATCTTACTAATATAAAGACCCCTTTCCGACCACCTAGTAAAAAATTTTTACTCACCCTAAGGTATTCTGTTGATAATTATGATTTTGGATATAAATGAGATTTAGGGAAAAACTCTGTGCAACAAAAAGTGACTCACATATTTCCTGCAACAAGTAATCAATAGAAACATAACCGAACAGCTTTAAATAAAGAATAATAGAGGTATAATTTATTTATAATAGGTAATATAGTTCGAAATATTTAATAATCTATGGGTCCTCCTTTATTTTGAATAGCCTTCTCAACCCTTTTTGACATTGACTTGATGAGGTTCTGGCAAATCTCATCTCCAAGCATTGAATTCCATTCGGATAAGAAATTCACAATCAAATCCTCTTTGTTGCTCAACTGCTTTCTCGAGAGCCTGTACTTTATAATGCTTCATAAGTTTTCTATGGGGTTGAGGTCAGGAGATTGGGGCGACCATGTCATAACACTCAATTGCTTCTCATCAAAGTATTCCTTCATCAATTTTGATTTGTGACAGGGAGCATTATCCTGCATAAAAATGAGCTTGGTGGGGTCGATTTGCACCCTTTCAGCAGAAGGGAGCAGACAAGACTCTAAAATTCTCTTGTACTGCTCGCTCTTGAGGGTCTTTTCAATAGGTTTTAAGAAACCAGTTCCATGAAAAGAAAAGCATCCCCAGAACATTATACTGAACGGATGCTTGACATTACTTACTGCTAAATTCAAAGAGCTTTCAAAGCTTCTTCTTCGGATTTTAAATCGCTTTTTCTTTTGAATTTAGCTTTCATCGGAGAAGAGAACATTTAGTAAAAAAAATCAGGTGAGTCACTTTTATCGAACAGCACAGTACTTACAACTCCGCTAACCAAATAAATGTTTATAGGCTGAAATATATACGACCAATATTTGCCCAAACCAATTAAACTCTTAAATACAGTGTGCGTAAGGTATTTGACGTCAGATTTATGTTTACAGGAAGAAAAAAAAACAGATGCATAATAACAGTTAATAACTTTATTACTGAGAAAATTTATAAGCATACAAATGCGTTATCATTTATATCATTTTATTCAGTAAAGCCATGTTCAGCTTCAATAACTGTTTCTATGCGACGTTGAAATCGTCTACATGCTCGAATTAAGCGGCCTTGGTTCATTACATTGACTATGTCGCCTTTCAAAGAATCGTTGGTAATATGGGGGCGGTGTTTCTTGACCTCGCTCTCAATAACGCTCAACACGTAGTAATCCAGTGGATTGGGATCCGCGGAGTTAGGAGGTCAAATGTTCGGGGTTATGTGTTCATGAAAATTTTCAGCCATCCATGACCTTTGCGTGATGGTGCAGAGTCCTGATGAAAAGCTTAAGGCCTTCTATTGCGCACAGTATCGATCCAGGGCTTAACTGTTTCCAGAAGCTAAATATAAGCAGAAGAGTTCACTCTAAAACATTCTCGTGTTCTGATGATGTCAGGGCGTTTGGAATGCTTTAGACGCTTTGATAATGGTATTACGTTTCCACCTTTGGCCTCTAACTCCGTACGAACTCTGTAGACGAAAGATCTGGTGACTTTAAAAGATTGATATAACTCTAAATCTCAAGGCTCAGCCTTTAAAATCGCAATTACAGCAGGGCCTTTTTATTTAATGAGTAAACTTAGTTTTTGCCTTATTATTTTCCGAAAATTATTTTTAAGCAAAATGAATCAACGAGGTACGTCTTCAATTACCTTACGCACTCTGTATATAATATAACAGTATATATATTACTAATCTCTTTACCAAATAGATTCTTACATATTCATCATATATACAAATAGTATTTACCTATCCCCTAACTAAATAAATTCTTACAGACTTAAATATTATAATATATTTCCTGTTTATAGTTTATTTTTATGGATACAACTTGAGTAAATGCTCAGTTTTAATTTAATAGTATTACATTTATCTGCCTGAATCTTCGAGAAATTTCGTAGAAAATATGTGTCCTCCGACAGAATTGAACCTGTATCCCATACGAAAACCGTCATTTAGCCTGACGTGCTGCTTAACCATTCACAGAGAACTTTCTGGTTAGCAAAGTTCAAATTACTGCTTATAAACACACAATTTCAACGATCTTTCTCGATAATTCCTTTCTTCTCCGAAAGACTTAAGATTTAAATATATACGGTCAGCATTTACGTCTCCCCTAACTAAATGAAAGCTTTTAGACTCAAATATAATTGGCCAATATTCTAAACATAACAAAATATCGCAGCCACTCGTATCCGAGGATGCCAGTCTACTAGGACGGCTAGTTAATCCCCTTTGCAGATGTCTACACAGACACATTTGTGCTTGTTCAACAACTACAGACCCCACCTGTGGTTTATACTGCAACTATACTGAAACAAGCTTAGTCGCAGTTTCTCTCCCAGAAACTTGTGTATTATCTCACGTGTTCAACTGTCTGAACAACGCCAGTACCCTTAACTAGGGCATTTATTTCCTAGCACAACCATCGACGGCTCCCAAGGGTTACGTTTACCCAATTTCAATCACAAGGCTTGGGTCACCCCTAAGCGTTCCGTCTGCACAATTTAATTCACAAGGCTTGGATCGCTCCAAAGGGTTCCGTCTACCCAATTTCAATCACAAGGTTTGGGTGGCTCCCAAAGGTTTCGCCTACACAATTTCACTCATAAAGCTTGGATCGCTCCCAAGGTTTCCGTCTACTCATTTTCAATCACAAAACTTGGATCGCTGCCACGGTTCCGTCTGCAAAATTTCACACGCAACGCTTGGGTCATCCCCAAGAATTCGGTCTACCCAATTTCATTCATAAGTCTTGGGTCGCACCCACGGGTTCCGTCAACACAATTTCACTCACAAGGTTTGGCTCATCCCCAAGAGTTCCGTCTAGCCAATTTTACTCATAAGGTTTAGGTCACTCGCACAGGTTCCGTCTACACAATTTCATTCACACGGCTTTGGTCATCCCCAAGGGTTCTGTCTAGCCAATTTCACTCACAAGGCTTGAATCGCTTCCAACGGCTCCGTCTACCCGATTTCACTCATAAGGCTTATGTGGCTCCCAAGGGTTCTGTCTACCCAATTTCACCCACAAATCATTATTTTTCAGTAACTTTCCAAAAGTCCCGCACGCTGTGTCGCTTCCTCTAGACCGAAAACATCAAGAAGTGACCTTCCTACAAAATCGACAATGATGAGCTTCGAACACGGGTTTTAACGTTCTATTGAAGACATACATTCAATTGTAAAACATCAATACATACCTATGGCCGAGCCAAATAAATGTTTATAGACTCCAATATATTGAAAAATTGATTTTGACATTAAATAACCCACAATGATTGGCATGCCAAAATAAACCAACCCAACCCGACTCAACCCAGAAATTATCTAAATTTCGTCGAACGCCAGTCGGATTTTTTCGAAACACCGACGTATGTACCTGGATTCGCCAACCGAAATTAATTTTAATGGGAGACGTTTGCTATCGAATAACAGAAAAAAAAATCTACTTATTGATTCATTTAAACTTCTTTACTTTTTGTCTAGGATTACGGCCATAAGACGTTGAAACACCGGTTCTCGTCCGATCACCGAAGTTAAGCAATGTTGAATCTGGTCAGTAGCTTGCTGGAATACCAGATGCTGTAAGCTTAGATGTGCGGGGGGGGGGGCAGTGGATTAAAGCTCGGAAGTGTCAAGTTCGAATTCCAGTTGGGCTCATTATATTCAGTTACGTACCTTTGGAAAGGTATGATTTCACCTGTTCTCCTCCCAGCTATGGGTTAAATAATAAGACTAGTATCAGAAAATCATTATTATCTCCAAATAATTCTTACAATCCAAAACTATGTTTCGGATTTAAATAACAGCAAAAAGGTTGATAAACCGTAAAAAAGCAATCATTAAAAAACCTTATTGTCTTATTATACGTAACATTGCATGTTATTCAACTGAGAACTTAATAACTGTCAAGCTAGTGAGTAGGGCATCGAGTCACTCATCCGAGACATGGACCTTACATATTTCATCTGCGATGACTGTATTATAAAGTCTGAATTTTCATATCTAAATTTTGGCATTAAATGACTCATAAAAGTGTTGATATGCCGCTAAACAAAAGGAACCAAAGCAAAGAAATATGTTTATAGTAAAACATATAACACATACAGGAAATAATCTACAAAATATATATATCTATAAAACATGATACTCGGAAGTATAAAATTATGTACAAAATATATAGTTAAAACTATAAAATAGCTTTGAAAATATTTAGATTTACGCTTTACATCAATGGAGGGATGGGCAAGTGACAAAAAGTGAATATGACTTGTGGGTATCAGTTGATATAAATTATCCCCTAAACACGGAATGAGAACAAAATAACTCCCTGAATTTAGTAAAGGTTTCAGTGAGTGATTGGTTTCTTACGGCTTATCAACCCTTTAGAGGTTATTTAAAGCCAGAAAATATTTTTTAAATAATGGTTTAGTGATACAAGTCTTACTAAATAACCCATAGCTAGAGAGAGTAGATATGGATTAAGATCAATACATTTTTTATAAAGAAAATTTTTTATCAACAACACATTTTTATAACAAAATGACCAACAATACCTTTTATAGTAGAATTACTAACAACAAATTTTATGAAAAAAAATACAGCTAAGTAATTATAATTTAATCCTGGAATAATATCATTCTCTTGAATTAATTATAAAGTTTGAGTTTCGTCATTGCATAACCCATAGAGGTGTTGATATGCCGCTAAACAGAAACAGCCAAAGCAAAGAAATAGGTTTATACCAAAACATGTAATACAATGGATAATCAACTAATTACATATCTATAAAACATACATTCCCTCTGAAAATATAAAATGATGTCCAAACTATATGCAGTTGAATCTATAAAATATCTTTCAAAATATTTAGATTTCGGCATTAAATAACAGAAGGAGGTGTTGATATGCCGCTAATCGATAACAATGAAAATAAACCAAAACAAAATCAAATACCTCCCTGACCCTCCTAAAGTTATTGACGATAAAACCTATTGACCCCACCCCATTTTTATATTTATATTTTTATTATATATTTAAGTTTTTTATTTATATTTTTATTATATATGTTTATTTTTATATCTATACTTTTATTATATATATTTATTTTATACTTATTTTTTATTATATATATTTATTTTCATATTTACATTTTTATTATATATATTTATTTTATATTTTATATTAATTTTATACTTATATTTTTATTATATATATTTATTTTTATTTTTATATTTTATTATATATATTTATATTTATACTTATATTTTTATTATATATATTTATTTTTAAATTTTATTATATATATTTATTTTTATATTTATATTTTTATTATATATATTTATTTTATATTTTTATTATATTTATTTTTATATTTATATTATATATATTTATTTTATATTTATATTTTTATTATATATATTTATTTTATACTTATATTTTTATTATATATTTATTTTTATATTTATATTATATATATTTATTTTATATTTATATTTTTATTATATATATTTATTTTATACTTATATTTTTATTATATATTTATTTTTATATTTATATTTTATTATACATATTTATTTTTATATTTATACTTTTACTATATATATTTATTTTTGAATTTATATTTTTATTATATATATATTTATATTTATACTTTTATTATATATATTTATTTTATACTTAAAATTTTATTATATATATTTATTTTTATATTCATATTTTTTTATATATATTTATTTTTATATTTTTATTATATATATTTATTTTATACTTATATTTTATTATATGTTTATTTTATATTTATATTTTTATTATATATATTTTATTTTATACTTATATTTTTATTATATGTATATGTTTATATTTATATTTTTATTATATATATTTATTTTTATATTAATATTTTTATTATATATTTTTCATATTTATATTTTTATTATATACATTTATTTCATACTTATATTTTTACTATATATATTTATTTTTATATTATATTTTTCTTATATATATTTATTTTTATATTTATACTTTTATTATATATATTTATTTTATACTTATATTTTTATTATATATTTATTTTTTTACTTATATTTTTCTTATATATTTATTTTTATATTTATACTTTTATTATATATATTTATTTTATACTTATATTTTTATTATATATTTATTTTTTTTACTTATATTTTTATTATATATTTATTTTTATATCTATACTTTTATTATATATGTTTATTTTTATATAGGTGAGAGTTTAGACGCATTTGACGTCATTCTTGATATCCATATGACAGTATATGAAAACAAAATTTTATTTTATTTTTTACAGTGGTGTTCACCTTGTACAAGGCCCGGGACCCCCTCGCGGTAGAGGCTTACAAAATACGACACCTCTTATGCGGATATGTCTGGAAGATAACGTTTAACCCTAAACTTAAACAGGTTAAGATTGTAATTGATCGAAGAAACAAATTCTTGGGAATCGGTTCCTGTGGAGTGGGTAGCTGCGGTTAAATGCAAAATAAGTAACAGAACTGTCCCAGAAGCAGAATTGAGAATGTTTGCCATAAGCAATAACAAGAATAAGAAAGGAAAGGAACAGGACAAAAAATATAAAGCAAGCACACAATATAGGCAAGGTAAATTAACAGTAATAAGGCAAAGCCACGGTAATAAGGCAAAGCAACAGTAATAAGGCAAAAAGTTCATAAACTAAAAATCGCGGTTGACACGCAAAAAGTTCGAACAACCGAACGTACCGTTTTGAAATCGAAGCAAGACAGACCGGCACTGAGTCAAATGAAACCGAGAACCGGACTATTTTATTAACTACAAAGAAATACCAGCGTGCATTTTTATGCTTCTGTTTATAAAATGAAGAGGGGGGAGCATTTTGCCAAAATTCCCTAAGAGATTGGTGTCCACAGTTCCGCAGGACAGTGAAATAAAATCAGAAAATAAATTATTAATGATGAATACTAAAACAAAAGAAAAAGAAAGAAATTTTCCTACTAATAAAGAACCAGAAAATATTACCACGTTTTGTTCACCGAACGTCCGTTATGTGGCGCTGTTTAAGTCTATAAAATGTAAAACGCTGAGCCGACCAAGCATAGAAATGAAAACAATATGGGAACCAGTAATAAGAAATGCCAGAGAAAATCAATAATAACAATGAAAATTGCAATATGAGCTCTGGTAAAAAACATGCAATGATAACAGCAACTATTACAATATGAGCACTGGTAAAATTTGTTGCTGAAGACATTAGGTTTATAATACGCAGAAATCCATAAACAGATGTCCTCAAGGATACATGGCGCAGTGGATAAATGGGTTAGTTAGATCCAGTGACTAGACCCAAAGAGTGTGAGTTCAATGCCTGGTTAAGGTGGTGGAGAACATGGAGGGGGGAATTAACAGGAGATAACTGATAACTGACATCCATTAGACATGGCACGTGGAACTAGAACAATCTACCACAGCGAGCAAAATAAAGAGCTCAGTTCGACATTCCAACCACCCGAAGAAGACCGGAGCGTACAACGGCCGAAACGTTGTGATAAATATGGCAACAAAGATGAGGATGATAGTCCGAACAGTGTAAATAGTGTGCATAATACCTCATCTCAGAAATATAGACAGATACAAAATGTAAAACATTTCCTTTCTCTTTGTTGTTTGTTCTCCCGTTTACTACAAGACGTATCAAGATGTAGGGGGGGAAGGACATTCCCGTTGGGACACGTTCGCTTCCTTGGTCCACTGATGACCGAACTGTCTTTCCACTTTTCAACGCGCGGCGTTCTCACGTCTCTTCCAAAACTTCCATCTATAACGTAAAACAAACCTTTTCTTTGGTCGTTCCATCTCTGCGAAAGGCTGTTCGACTGTCATATCGACGCTTATCCTTACTTGCTTTAACTTCTGGACCAGGAACAGTAAACGGACATGCCCGAAAGACATTGAGAACTTTGTTTCACTACAGTTTATATAAAAAAGAGAATAAATGGTCCTTCGTAGAAAGCAATGTTTTTGCTTGCTTCTTCTAGGTTTGTCCGTGTTCACTGGTTTAAAATTAAAGAATACTTCAACACGCAACCGTAAGAGCCTCGATAAGAAACATTGGATATGACAAGTTGCTTGCTAATCGCCATTGATCGCAAATTTCCTGCAGACGGAAATCTGTCAGATGGATGATGGAAATTCACTACGCGGTCATTTTGATTATAAACCGGAAATAAGTGTCCAGTCGATTTTATGAACCACAGGGAAATAGATGAATGGGAAAGAAAGAATAAAAAAGGGGGAGAGGAAAAGAAAGAAGACAGGGAGAGGGGTGGGGGGTAAGAGTAAAGAAAAGAAAGTAAAAAGAGAGGAAGAGGAAAAGGGAACACAATCAAAGATGTTTCTTTTATGGCAGCCATTTTCCTTTTTTCTTCTTTGATTACAACATTTAATCGTAATTAATTTAACTCAATTCAAACGGAGTGCCAAGATCCATTGCAAACGCACACGCATTAATTTCAGAAAACTGACAATGAAAACTTTCCCCATTAGCAATAAATGTCTACAATATATATATATATATATATATATATATATATATATATCCTGTCGATAAATCTTGCATTAATTCCTGACCACTGATAATCTCTTCTTTCGACATTTGCAGTGCGTCTCTATAGTAAATGTTTATGTATAATGAATATAATAATACTATTCTCTCAATAAAATTTGCGTGAATTCCTGACCACTGACAATCCCTTTTTTTCGTAATTTACAATGCAATTCTATAGTAAATATAATAATATAATAATATTCCCTCAGTAAAACTTGTATTAATTCCTGACCACTGACAATCCCTTCTTTCGTCATTTGCAATGCATCTCTGTAATAAATGTTTATCTATAATGAATATAATAGCACCATTCTCTCAAGAAAGTTTGCATCGATTCCTGACCACTGACAATCCATTCTTTTGTCATTTGCAATGCATCTCTATAGTAAATATTTATTTATAATGTATATTTTAATCGATTTCACCCAAGCAAGGCAGTAAAGTCACTAGGACACAAGTTGTATGGAATAATTAGATAAAACCAGCTTACTAAGGAGCAAAAACAAAAAGTCATTTGAATGTGATTTACATTGCATTTAAATTTTTGAAGATTAATCTTGGCTGGAAAGCTTGCAGCCGGAAGAGATTTCCACAATCGAGAAGTGCGAGAAAAAAGAATCTGTTAACATAGAACGCACGGTTACATCTAGCCAACTCTGCCATATATTACTCGTAGAACTTTTTTATGAAAATAATTGTCGGCGTTCAATTATTTTTATTAAGTAAATTGTGTTGCATTTCGCGTTGTCTGACTTCAATCCTATAGACCCCCAACGCTGCATCAGAGTCGGCCATCACTGACGGACAATTTCCTATTTCTTATCTCACTTTATTACATGAGAAACAGTACATGGAGTGACATGAGGATTGCTAAGAAACCCTGCATGGCCGAACGATTTGAAGCCATGTTAGCTTCACTACCAGCAAGAGCCACGCAGTCTTCAGATTACGTAACGTTTAAGAGGCATTCGATGAAGGAATGTCTGCTATTACCTCACTACAGTACATGAAAACGTATGTATAATACGCATTCATCCATAATACGCACCCCTAAAATTGTGCTGAAAGTGTGGGGAAATGCTTCTACCCATGCATAATACGCACCCCTTGTTTGGTAATCAAACCCTATAAATTGTACGTCTCTAATTTCATTACGGCCAGTGTTTCCTACTCTTATTCAATCTGGAACTGAAGATATTTATCAAAATTTCCGATCATTACGATTCTAAAAGGAAACGGAAATACCTATATTGTACCTACTGCGCAGACTCGTTTAACCTGTTTTTGTTCGATAACGTGAAATCTACCGGATCTGTATGTAGTTTTTCACCCAAAAAATGGTTTTAAACATAGAATAATATTATTCTAATTTAGTTTTATGATAATTATTATTTTATTTTACATTTTTAAGTATTGTTAGGTATATATGATTGTATTTGACATTCTTATGGGGTCACAATCGCCGAATGTTAGTGTCAAATTGTCGTATGTTTGTGTGGGAGTAGTCATTTCGCAACTGAAATCGACCAATGAAACGGCAATTTTTGTAAAGAATTTTTGTAGCTGTGCATAATACGAACCCCTAATTTTGCTTATTATTTTTTAGAAAAAAATGCGTATTATACGTGGGGAATTACGGTAATAAGCCGCTCTGAGAAACAGCAACCTTTTTTCTTTAACCTGTTTGATTAGCAATGAACGCACTATTCAGGTAATATATAGATATTCAAAACGCTGTTTTAGTAGATACTTTGAGTGGACACTCCGTTTGTTTTAAACTGTTTATTTCGTATACCGGCCTGCATACCTGGAAAAACCATTAAAAATGTGTGAGGGTTACTTCTACTCTGTGTGTGGGTTACCCATACTTGGTGTGTGGGTTGCACATACTTAGCTTTCTAAAGACGCCTCATAGTTCACGCTGTTTAAGAAAAAAATGCAAAAAGAAATAAACAAAAGGACGAATATATCCCTTTGTCTTCCTCTTTCTTTTTTTTTCTCCAAGATGTAGCAGTCTCTACACGAGGGTCGTCCCTGATGGATTAATAAATTTCGTTCAGGCAACTGAAGACAGGACTTTCACAGATACATGTGCATCGCGTACACAGACACACCCTTCCACAGACATGCTCTTCCAGTTCCACTCTGTACACGGCAACACCTTTTTCGGACGTACACCCGGCCTTTCGAGCAGTTAACAATAGCACGTTTTGTTTTCTTCAGGACCATTTCCGCGCCATGTTGATCTAAACAATTTTTTTTATCACCTGTCATGAGTCTTTTTAGTATTGTTCATTTTTGTTGTTGTTGCGTTTGAGCTGTGAATCGCAGATGGAAAGGCAGTCATTAGATTTATTCCGTTAAATCATGACTCACACATAGCGATTTATGTATCCAAGCAAGGGAATAAAGCCACTAAGACGCAAGGTTTACCGGCTGTTAGAGAATATGAGAAAAAAAACACTATGAAGGAGAGTGAACAGGAATTAAGAAGACGACTGACATTGCATTTAAATTTTTGAAGATCAAAGCTGAAAATGGCTTACAAGATATATGGAATATCTCTGCGATGCCCCGTGTCGGATTATGGGATTATTCTTACTCAGCGTTTTGATTTGGTAATCATCAATGTCTGAAATACTGCTGGACAGTTCTAGATCTTCCAGATCAAGCCTTCCACTTCTAAACCCGGCGAGGCACTCACGAACAGTTCACTCAGCTATGGCACCATCTCCATAAACGGCACATACCTATTTTTGCTGTTTGTGCAGCGTTTGTTTGTTTGTTTTTACGGAAATAAAAGAGTGTGAAATGATGAAAATGCATCTTATTTTCATCCATATTTAACTCCTAAGGTAAAAAAAAATTAAATTCGAATCGTGCAGAAAAAAATCGATCGTTTTTGCTGCGTTTAAACGGAAAGTTGCAAATGGAATTGCGGTTAATGTTCAGACACAGAAACGTCTTGATGATTCTTGTTTCCACGTGTTTTCAGATGCCTTACGAAGCTCAGATGAGGTATGTGGAGTATCTCTGCGATGTCAACCGGATTATTTTTAATCAGTGTTTCGATTTAGTCACCGACATCGATTGCAGGTCTACCGGAACGGTCTCGTTCTTGCAGACCATTTTTTTTTTAATTTCTGAATTCAGGGAAACTGTTTTAAAACATTTCACTCAGATATGGCACCATCTTCATAAACGGCACATATCTTTTTTGCTGTTTGGGCAGCATTTTTATTTCTTTTCCGGAAGTGAAAAAACATTAAAGTTACATCTTTTTTTATTCCATTTTCATCTTTAACACAAACATTTAAAATTCGCAGTCTGCAAACTAATGGTATAGAAGGAAGCGTTGAAACATCATCACACTGAATATATATGTATTTGAAAAAGAACTCAATAAACGCCACATACCTTTTTTGTTGTTTGTACAGCGGTTTTTTTTCTTTCTTTCTAGAAATAAAAGAGTATGAAATGATGAAAATGCATCTTATTTTCAACCATATTTAATTTCTAACGTAAAATAAAACAAATTTAAATTCGATCGTCCAGAAAAAAATCGGTCCTTTTTACTAAATTTAAACGGAAAATTGCAGTTAACGTTCAGAAACTGTACAGAAACGTCGTGATGATTCTCGTATCCAAGTGTTTTCAGATGCCTTACGAAGCTCAGATTATGTGGAGTATCTCTGCGATGCCCCGTGCCAACCGGGTTAATTTTAATCAGTGTTTCGATTTAGTCACCGACATCGATTGCAGGTCTACCGGAACGTTCTCGTTCTTGCAGACCACCTTTTTATTTCTGAATTCAGGGAAACTCCTTTAAAACATTTCACTCAGTTATGGCACCATCTTCATAAACGGCACATATTTTTTTTGCTGTTTGTGCAGCATTTTTTACTTTTCATCGATAATTCACTTATAACGTAAAAAAAAACATTTAAAATTCGCATCGTATAGAAATGGCCACTGAAATCTCATCTTTCATATCACGGATTCAAACGCTACCTATTACAAAAAGCTAAGAATATTTCTTGCAACCCAATGAATTTAGACAGGTATCGATACTTATCGACATTAAATATTCCAAGAATTATTCATTCTAATTTAAATTCTTTAGACGCCTGGAATATTAATTACCGAAAAGTTAAGCAAATTTTGTGAAACAATTATTTAAAAAAATGTCTGCAGTGATTTAATGAAGACATAATAAGTCTTAATGATGCATTCTTAGCAAACCGACTCGAGAAACAAACCGATAGATACCTTCAACTGAGTTAATTAGCAGCGAGCTTTTCTCTTCGTAGAAATGCAATGTATGTTATTATTTATGTTATATTTGTCTTTTCACAATCCCCGTGAGGTGGAGTAATGGAGAGCGGTTCGGATTCCAGTCGAATCCATTACATTCACTTACGGGCTAATACCCTCGGGAAAGGTATGAATCCTTCTTCTTCTCCCCCTCTCCCCCCATCTATAGGTAAATAGCAGGACAGACCGGCCTTGGATGGCAACTGGTCTACCGCAGAAAGTAATGGCAACCTACTGCGGGATAAAATCTGCCGCGTCAGTTATGTAGCGAAAGATACATGATCGCCTAAGCGGGTATCACGCATGGCAGATAACTGCCGTGTCTCTGCCGTTGGTGGCTGGCAAAAACCATCCTGGCGTGGAACATTCCTAAATATATGTTACCCCCGATCCTCACAGCCGACCCTAGTTCGATTTTGTGACTCTTCTAACTGTAATGATGATATTAACCGTTTCCCTATAAGGAAACATTTCGTATTCATTGACCGAGCAGCCAGTACTGTTTTCGTTTGAAATCTATAAAATCATTCTCATAAAACAACTTTACAGGAAAACAAGTTTCTTAAGTCCTGTAGCTGCTATAGCTCTTTCTTCGATTTACTAGCGCTATCGATTTTAGTTGTTGCTGCTGCTGGTAGTCCGCAAGCAATTTGTTTTCTGTCACTACTCAGTCGTAATTATTCTAGCAAGACAACCATTTCTAACCATTGGACCACGCCGAGGTGCCCTAGGCCCGACATTATATAGCTGCCCATAACGAGTGGTGCCTTCAGATGGGACGACTGGTGTAATGCTAATTGTAGTATTAACCGTTTCCCTATAAGGAAACAGTTGACACTCATTGACCGAGCAACCAGTAACGGTTGAAAATTATAAAATCATTCGCTTAGAACAATTGTTTTAAGAACACAAGTTTCTCAAGTCCAGTAGCTGCTATAGCTCTTTCCAGTATTGACGGGAGTTTCCTTTCAAATATCTTATTTGAAGTAACGTGGAATGTTAACATCTTGTCAATATTTTCTCTTCGATTTACATGTGCTATAGATTTTAGTTTTTTTTGTTAGTTTGTATAGTTCTTTGTGAATATGTAGCGCCATTTCTCAATGTTCAAAGAAGGAGAATTTTGCCAAGACCCTCAGCCTTCACTTTCTCAAAGCCTTTTTTCATTATTGATCTTAGGAAGTGGTTGTATACAGCTAATATTTTAGATATTTCTGAACGGGTTTGACGCTATACGTGACATCCGTAAGAAAGTCAAAATCTGACGAGGTTATTTCAGAACATGATTCGAGTTTTCAGCACTGTTGTTACCTCCTTGTCTTCGAACAGACTCTACGCCAGCATGAACATTATAAGAGCGTGGGTGTTTGTGTTACGCGCTGATAAAGGGAATTTCGTGACTCAGTCACGAATTAGAGGTGGTTGCCATAGATGTAGCCGAATTGCTACACCTGCCAGTGTCGACCAGTAGCAAGTCCGTGTCTGCCGTTATTTTTTTTTTTTCGGGAATTGACAAGCGGTCTGTTGGTCGTCGTAGACGCCGGCGAATTGCTACAAATACCAGAAGATACCGACAGCGAGACGATGTCTGTTGGTTGCTGGTAGGTAGTTATCTGTTATCTGGCTACTCCTCATCCAGGCCCGACATTATATAGCTGCCCGTGACAAATTGTACCTTCAGATAGAACGACTGGTGTAATGCTAATTGTAATATTAACCGTTTCCCTATAAGGAAACATTTGGAATTCATTGACCGAGAAGCCAGTACTGTTTTCGGTTGAAATGTATAAAATCTTTCTCTTAAAACAATTGTTTTAGAACCACAAGTTTCTTAAGTCCACTAGCTGCTATAGCTTTTTACAGTATTGATGGGGGTTTTCTTTCTAATATTTTATTTGAAGTAACGTGGAATCTTGTCAATATTTTCTCTTCGACTTACATGTGCTATCGATTTTAGTTGTTACTGCTCTTCGTAGTCCGCAAGCAATGTGTTTTTCTATTAGTTGGTATAGTTCTTTAATATCTGTCTATATCTCTGAGATGTGGCATTATGATTATTTACATCATTCGGATGGTTATCCTCATCTGCATTGCTATATTCACAACGTTTCGGTCCTTATATACACCGGCCTTCGTCAGATGATTGGAATTTCCTCATGAGCACATGACCCAGTGGATAAAGACGTTGGTTAGATCCAATGACTAATCCCAAATAGTTGTGAGTTCAGTACCAGGCCACAGCAATGGTGAACCAAAAAACTTGGGGAGTTGAGTTAAAGGGAAATAACTGAGACATCCGGAAAAGGCATGGCACGTGGAACTAGAACAATATACCCCGGTTGGCGAAATAAAGAGTTCTGTTCTACGTCGCAGTTTTATAAAAGAAAGCTGAGCCGACAAATTTACTCCACGTTCGGATGATTTGTTGCCAGTTCCTCATAGTTTTGCAGTTTGATGATGTACATTTTCAAAGTTAGTTTCAATAGATGCACATAATGTGAAAGATGGTGCAGCGCCTTAAAAAAAAGCCAGGGAAAATATTTTGATAGCCGAATAAATATGCTATGAATTTCTTTTTCTTTCTTTTTTTTCCGGTAATGTATCGTTATACAAAACTTGTGAATATACTTCGACATATCTAGATATGGAAAAAAAAATACACTGTGAATTCATCAAAACACAACCGGAATCGTTCTCTTATGATGGAATACACAGTTCAGCTAAATGGTGGCGTAACGTCGTAAAAGGCCAGAGAATATATTTCGATAATTGAACAATGATTCCTTGATTATGATTAGAAGATTTTGGTTAAATGGGGTAAACTTTTGCAAGAATTTAATATATAATAATGTAAAATTTAGAAAAAAATGTTTTTGGACATCATAAATATTTTGATGACTGAAGAATGGTGCTATGAATTTATTTTAATTTTTTTTTTTAGTTGTGACTACCTACTTTAACAAAGAACACAATTTTTGTTGAAAGGTGGTTTATTGTTATAAAACACTAGAGGAACTCGTACGATTGTGGAGATGCTAGGAATTAATTGGAATAAAAGATTTTCTGACTTTTCCAGATTAGAAGTCATAGAAAGTTAGGAAAATTTGTCAGATGACAGAATAACGAAGCTAAAAATTTATTCGGATAAAAAAAAAACATTGAAAATATTTGCAACGACCCAATATAAGAAAATACTCAATTTATTTTTTTTTAAATGGAATCGTTCTTTTAAGTTGGAATACATGGTTGGACTGGGCAGTGCTTTATCATTATAGAAAGCTTGAGAAAATCCTTTGATTTATGTAGATATCGAAAAAAATTCCATGCTAAATTCGTCGAATCACATCCGGAAACGTTTTTGTACGATGGGATACTCAGTTGAGCTGAATGGTGACGTAACTTCAAAAAAATGAAGGAAAATATTTTGAGAGATGGTATTATTATTATTATCATTATTATTATTATTATTATTATTGGTCCTTACCTATAACTACAGAATGAACTCTTCCTAACATTATGTATACTACGCCTCTCAAGAGAGAGGGACGAATCGAGTCGAGCCGATAGTAGTTCACTCCAAACCAGACTGACAGTCATACTAACACCTTCCACATCTTGTATTATTATTCCGTGTAATATATCTTCGTTATTTCTACTCTTTTGTTCGTGTTGTACTTCCTTGGTCCTAACCTGGACCATAACAATTATTATTATTATTATTATTATTATTCCACATCGCTGTCACTTAATGTCCTCTCTTCATCTGTGAGGAGATTAACCAACATTCACTGTCATAGAGGAAGACTGATATTACTACATCGTAGTGATCGTGGAAGGATTCTTTCGGGGCTCTTCAGAAAATAGCGAGTGGCATGCAACTTTTCATTTGTGGGAAAGTGGTGGTAGAGTGGGAAATAATTCATCCTCGAAATGTTCTGTTAGATGTTTTCTGGTGTTTTCTGGCAATTGTTGGCTTTCAAAAAAATCATTTCACAACCAAGCAAGGCAATAAAGCCAAAGGAAGAAATGGGTTACTGAGAATGGAAGAAAGTAGGAAAACTTTGAGGAAAACATAGCAGAGTATTCCTTACACCAAAACAACACATTCTTCCTCACCATCATTACTACAGGCTTCATAATACCTCAGAGTCTCTAACTAATTCTCATATATATAAGTTGTACCATAGAGAAAAGTAATATTTATTTTTTTGTAATACAAAAATGTAGCACAAGGCCAAAAGTGGGGGTAATGAAAGGCTGGTCTTCAATCTGTTCCATCTTAAACTTAGCTAGCCACGATTACTGATCCAAACAGACCAAACAGACCACAGTGTACCTTACCCCAAACCAACACATTCTTACCATTCCTACTACAGCCAACATAATACCTCAGAGTCTCTATGAAGTCCTTACTTGTTCTCATATGTACAATTTGTCTGGTGGGGAATAAAAATAACAACTCTTTGCCATATGTCTCTAAGGACACATGGCACAGTAGCTAAAGGTGTTGGTTGAATCCAGTGAAGTGAACACAAAGAGTTGTGAGTTCAATATCTGGATAAGGCAGTGGAGAACTTGGAGATGTGAATTAACAGGAGATAACTGATAACTGACATCCATTAAACATGGCACGCGGAACTAGATCAGTCTACCACAGCGAGCGAAAAAAAAGGGTTCAGTTCAACATTCCAACCACCTGAAGAAGGCCGGAGCGTACAAAGGCCGGTGCGTACAACGGCCGGAGCGTACAAAGGCCGGAGCGTACAACGGCCGAAACGTCGTAATAAAAATGGCAACAAAGATGAGGACAATAGTCGGAATAATGTAAATAATGAATTTCCATGATTGTCTTGATAGAGTTTGTGGAGTGATTTTTCGTTGAATATAGAAGTTTCCTTTTCTTACCAAGTCTAGAGAGAATAGGTACCTACCAAGTCTAGAGAGAATAGGTACCTCCTAAGTCTAGAGAGAATAGAATAGATACCTACCAAGTCGAAAGAATAGAATAGGTACCTACCAAGTATAGAGAGAATAGGTACCTACCAAGTCTAGAGAGAATAGGTCCTTACCAAGTCTAAAGAGAATAGAATAGGTACCTATCAAGTCTAGAGAGAATAGAATAGGTACCTAGCAAGTCTACAGAGAATACAATAGGTACCTACTAAGTCTAGAGAGAATAGAATAGGTACCTAACGACTCTAGTGAGATAGAATAGGTACCTACCAAGTCTAGAGAGAATAGTTACCTACTAAGTCTAGAGAGAATAGAATAGGTACCTATCAAGTCTACAGAGAATAGAATAGGTACCTACTAAGTCTAGTGAGAATAGGTACTTACCAAGTCTAGTGAGAATAGGTACCTACCAGGTCTAGAAAGAATAGAATAGGTACCTACCAAGTCTAGAGAGAATAGTTACCTACTAAATCTAGAGAGAATAGAATCGGTCCCTACTAAGTCGAGAGAATAGAATAGGTACCTACCAAGTCTAGAGAGAATAGGTACCTACCAAGTCTAGAGATAATAGAATAGGTACCTACTAAGTCTAGAGAGAATAGAATAGGTACGTACCAACTCTAGAGAGATAGAATAGGTACCTACCAAGTCTAGAAAGAATAGGTACCTACCAAGCCTAGAGACAATAGAATAGGTACCTACCAAGTCTAGAGACAATAGAATAGGTACTTACCAAGTCTAGAGAGAATAGGTACCTACCAAGTCCAGAGAGAACAGGTACCTACCAAGTCCAGAGAGAACAGGTACCTACCAAGTCTAGAGAGAATCGTCTGCGCTGGTATTTAACGTATTCTCTGCTTAATTTCCTTACTTCTTCATACTAAATAGATGGCTATTCCTATCAGTGAATTGCATACCAACGTTGAAAATAATGATTTTTACACTGGAGTTTTCATAATCTCTGGCGGTAAGTGTAATATTGACAAATCGTTAATGAGACATAATCCAGCGGTGTCGGACATGACACCGGGGTTGCCTATTTTTAACCGCTGTTATTTTCCTATAACTCGGTTCAGCTAAGATCTTTGATTGATGTCAGGGTTGACAATACTCATCTCTGTCAATAGAGCAAGGATCATTCTTGAATAGGAAACTAACACCGGTTTTGTATTTTTTTGTTTTTTTATGGATTCATATTTTATTGATTTTCTCTTGCATTATTCCGAGAAAAATCCGAAAAACAAAAATGAAAGCATTTAATCTGTATTTTCAGCCAAAGTTAATGTTTTCATTCAAGTTCGACATTTTAAATTAAATGCAGGATCTGATTAACAATTTCTTTATTGTTGCAACAAATTATGTTAGGGAAATCTTAGTAGTGTCTTTGAACTTTACACAACTCTATATCGTTTCTAAAATCAGCCAAATGTAGTACGTGGTTTATAAAACCGAATAGAAATTTAGAAATTTGATAGGAACCAAGAATAAGAATAACAATAATAATAAGAAGAAGAAGAAGAAGAAGAAGTCGATGAGAAATTCCCACTATGCTAGAGAAATCTTAGAAGTTTTATATTTCTCATACTGGGACTGTTTATACGAGGGTCATTCAATAAATAAGGTGAATTTTTCGGTATAAGGACTTCTGATACAGAGAGAAGCTTACTTTTTTTCTTCTTTTTTTTCCAACGTAGTCTCCCAGCACTGTCACACACTTTTCCCATCTGTGCACAAGCTTCCGTATTCCCTCAGCGTAAAAATCTTTGGACTGATGTCTCAGCCAGTTGCTCACAACACTTTTGACTTCATCGTCACTTTTAAACTTCGTACCTCTCGTGAACGCTTTCAAGGGACCAAACAGGTGAAAGTCTGAAGAGGCAAGGTCTGGGCTCTTTTGTGACTCAGTTTTAACATATTACAAATTCTATGCTGTGTTAATAGTCTGCATTATACCAACGGATTACTACCGATATATATATATATATATATATATATATATATATATATATATATATATATATATATAGAATATTTAAGCTTTAATATCAATTATTCATGTAAAACAACGAAATACAACTTCTCTAGCAAAAAAGACTAGAACGCAAAAACATTAAAATCAATTAAAATTAAAATCGGTAGCATGTCTAGAGATTGCAACAGCTTACCATAAACGATACTTGTCGAAAGAAAAGAAGGAATAGGTAAAAAAAGAGAGAGAGAAAAGCTAAAGAACGATTGTGAAGTTAAAAAAAAATGAAGAAAAGGACAAATGATCACGACACCCTACACGTACCCACATACACACAGACGGGCGCAGGGCGGCACGCGCACAAACACACACACGGACATAAAAAATGCGGAAAAATACTTACACTAATGATAAGTGTATAAAAAGGGGAAAAAATCGAAAGATATAAGTATTAAATTGCTGATACTCCCTGAAGAGTGGATAGAGAGGTCCGCCTACGAAACTCTGAAGTCGGGATACTGAAAATAACATCAGTCAGCAAAGTGACAAACTTTTGCTCATATTAATCCTATACATGTATGTATGTACATTTATATATATATATATATATATATATATATATATATATATATATATATATATATATATATATATATAGATATAGATATAGATATATATATATATATATATGTGTGTGAGTGTGGTGGTGTCTTATAATTAGGATATATAATTCCGAGTTTTAAAAAAAAATTTGACAGTTGGAAACGTTCCTGAAAGTAGATTTGTTTAGAAATATATCCCATAATGCATTTCGCCATTTAAATCTTAATCACACCCGAAAGTGAAAGAATGAAATTCAAGAATAGGTTTTTCTGTCTATGTTAAAATTATGAAAAGTTTCATTACATTTAAATAATGTTTAGTCACGCAAAACGCCAACTTGGGGAAAAAGTACTAAGATTTCATTATCATATATATATATATATATATATATATATATATATATATATATATATATATATATATATATATATATATATATATATAATTCCAAAGAGAGTTCAATGTAAGTAACAGAGCAATAAAATAATAATCACTTTTTAGTTTTAGTACCTTTTAGGTGCACTAGTTTGAAACTTCAATTTGAACTTGCTGGCTTTCTTTATTATTTTTATTTTCTTATTTCTTTCATGTTCAAAGATCATCATTATTTTACATCATATATTTTACTTTTATATATATATATATATATATATATATATATATATATGAAGAAATATACTCTTAAGGTGTGCTATATTTATGGGATAACGTGCTCAATATCAGAGATAGAGCGTGTGTATATGGAGGCCTGACGATTATGCCTGTCGCCTCTTTTTATATATATATATATATATATATATATATATATATATATATATAATTTTGGACAGACTGGATTATTATAAAATATTGCAATACATCATTGATGATCGGGATAAGTAATAAAACTCTATCGAGGAATCTCCAAAATCTATTCAGGAATAATATATATATATATATATATATATATATATATATATATATATATATATATATATATATCTCCCGTCGAATTGGGCGTATGAGGGTCAAGCAGATCAGTTCCAAGGTAACCGACAACCCGACAACAGCACATGAGATCTGATTATAGTAGTGAAGGTTTCGTGCAGGACCATCCACACTTTTTGAAGGGTCGAATACAGAGACCTAGCGCACTAAGTGCCACAAGGTCCCCAAACGACCCTCTGCGGGTTTTGAATTCAGAGTTGTGCTTCTCCTAGACCAGTTGCCATCCAAGGCTATAGAACCCAGTCTGTCCTGCTATTTACCCATAGCTGGCGGGAGAAGAAGAGGATTAATACCTTTCCCAAGGGTATTAGCACGTAAGTGAATGTAATGGATTCGACTGGATTTCAAACTCGGCTCTCCGATTCCTCAATATACATATATATATATATATATATATATATATATATATATATATATATATATATATATATATATATATATATATATATACTACATACTGAATGGCTGTCTGTAACCGAAAAAAGTAATCATGACAAGTGGAGAGTTGCTTGATGCTTTAAAGTATGTCTGTCTTAAAGAGCCAAATCAGTTCAAAACATAACAAAGTCTTACAATACTCTTCTGCGTCTTTTTCGATAAAGAGACGTCAGCCATTATTAAGAAGATAATGACTTATTGAGTCAACACTTTGCCACTGATTTTGGTGAGATATATTTCCTTTGATTTCCGGACCTAAGCTCATAAACGACATAAGGAAATTTTCCACTGAACAGTTTGTTTGTTGTTTTTTTTTAAAAAACAACTTATTTTACATAGATAAAGCCTTTCGTTGAGTGTAGGCTGTACTCGTGAGAACAATCCTTTTGTATTTCTTTAAAGCATGGGTTACCAAGTATTCCTTCAATAAGTCTATTGGAATTTTTCCCAATGAATCCGAGGGTCCCACCTAAAACTGGAATTGTTAATGTCCTCATTTGTGATTTCGATTTCAAGGTCTTTTTTATAGTTTTTTGAAGATCTTCTAAAATACATCGTAGTAAGAATGCACATTTTGTTTTTGTGGTCTCTAAGAACGATGTCTGGGCAATTAGCTTTGATTCCCATAAAGTCCCATAAAATTGTGTTGTTCACGGCAATTTCTTTCAGTTTCCTTTCCGTAATGGTTGCATATTTTCCACTCAGTAAATATGGGATTTGATTTCAGTGACCAATAACGTGCAACCTGATGCCAAATGGTCAATTGTTTATGTATACTTACCACAGAAGCTGCATTTTGGGCTAACATAGTCTTTCAGTATATGCGCTTGGTAATTTATAGTTAGCAAGCATTGCTACAGCAAGAATAAAGCGTTCGGTTTCAGCTTTTAACACTTCACGACTTAGCCACAGATGGGTACGGGGTTTGTCTACATCAGCTTGTTTGATACGCGCATGGTATTTTTTGTATCTGGTCGATTGCATTTGCCTTTGCCTTCTTTGAGTATTTTGCAGCTGAAGTCGGTGTATTATGCTTTATTTGCAGTTTTTCAGCCATTTGGAACTTGTTGGCTTTCTGGATATAGCTTCTTACTTCTTTGAAGACCAATTGTTGTAGTTTTGTAAGGCAGTTCTAGTTGAACTAATCCTCTGCCTCGTACAGATCTGAGCACATGAAAACGATCAACATCAGAGTTGGGATGATGCATGCTGTAGTGAGTGAGAAGCCTTCTCGATTTGGCCTCCATTCGCTTAATGTCAGCTATGCTCCACTTAAGGATGTTGAAACTGTATTGCACCATAGGGACAGCCAAGGTGTTTATGGCTGATATTCTTTTTTTATTATTCAGCTTGGTATTCAATACGAGACGCACAAAAGAAAGAAAGAAAGAAAGAAATACAAAGACAAAGAAAGAACTTTTGAAAATAAAATTAAGATAAACAACATTGCTGACAGAGTAAACAAAGGAGAGTAATGGAAAGAAAGAAAGAAAGAAAGAAAGAAAGAAAGAAAGAAAGAAGGGAAGTGAAAATTTAGACAATATATGTTGGAAAGAAAGAAGGAAAGAAAGAAAGAAAGAAATACAAAGACAAAGAAAGAACTTTTGAAAATAAAATTAAGATAAAAAACATTACTGACAGAGTAAACAAAGGAGAGTAATGGAAAGAAAGAAAGAACGAAAGAAAGAAAGAAAGAAGGAAAGAAGGAAAGAAAGAAGGGTAAGGGAAGATTTAGACAATATATGTTGGAAAGAAAGAAAGAAAGAAAGAATGAATGAATGAATGAATGAAAGAAAGAAAGACAAAAAGTGAGAGAACATGTAAGACTCAAGGGAAAATGAGTGTAGAAGAAAGAAGTATATGTGAATAATAATAATAATAATAATAATAATAATAATAATAATAATAATAATAATTAATTGGTAGAAAGTAAAACTGAAAAAAACATTTGTTACAATATAAGGATTAAATGGAAGGGGAAGGAGTAAATATATGATTTAAGGTTCTTTAAGCGTGGAGAATAAAAGATTGAAAACGAAAAGAAGAAGTACACTTTTCTTACTATCTTCTTTATTTGGGTATGCTGTATTATATCTTCTTCGCTAATCCCTGGGTACCTATTAGCTTCTACTTGTTCCAGTTCCCTGATCTTTGTGACAAAATCTGGATCTGTTGAGTGCATTTCTCTCATTCTCCCTTTCTTGAATGTTGCTTTTGCATAGTTATCTCATTCGAAATCCATACCGGTGTCGTCACTAAAACATTTTCACAGTATCGACGAGACCCTTCAACTCTTTGTCATCTTTGCTTTGCAAAGTTTTACAGAATATGAAAATAAAAAGGTCACTTGAAATTAAGAAAGCGGTAGCTGACATTTCTATGGCACATGATGAGGAAAGATGACTTAGAAAATTTGACATTCATCTTGTAGCCCAGAGGAAGTGGGGAAAGCAGGGCATTAACTGTGTAACGAGCTTGTGAAAAATGGTTAGCAGAAAAGGGATTAGGAGAGATAGCAAGAAGATTTAATAAGAGCTAATTTATTAAGAGCTACAAAAGTGAGGAAATTGTGAAGAGCCTCTCTATATTTCTGAGATGAGGTTTTATGTACACTATTTGCATTTTTCGGACTTTTCTCCTCATCTTTGTCGCCATATTTATTTCAACGTTTCGGCCGTTGTACGCTCCGGCCTTCTTCAGGTGGTTGGAATGTCGAATTGGACCCTTTATTTCGCTCACTGCGGTAGACTGTTCTAGTTCCACCTGCCATGTCTAATGGATGTCAGTTATCAGTTATCTCCTGCTTAATTCCCTCCACCGCCTTAACCAGGTATTGAACTCACACTCTTTGGGTCCTGTGACTGGATCTAACTAACGCCTTTATCCACTGTACCATGTGTCCTTCATCTGTGTGTGAATTTCTGGATATTATAAACTTGATGTCTTCAAATACCATTTTTTAACAGTGCTCATATTGCAATTTTTGCTGTTATCACTTCATGTTTTTACCAGAGTTCATATTGCAATTTCTGTTGTTATTATCGCTTTTCTCTGGCACTCCTTATTACTGGTTCCCATATTGCATTCATTTCTATGCTTGGTCGGCTCAGGAGATTTTTGTGGCCTAGCATATGTGCTGATTCCTTAAGTTTACGAATTTTCCAATGGTGTTCTTTGTCTATGATCTCAAACTGATCCCACAGAGAGCGGTGATTTCTTTTTTCTCTCCATATGTGGTCAGCCACGCCTGATTTTTTTCCACTTCCCCTCGTGTTACAGCCATATCTGATTTTACTTAGAGGGTTCAGCATTCTTTTGATTGTTTCTAACGGCGTTCATCCGTACAAGAACATTTCTGTCTCTTCATCTGTTGGGAGATTGACGGGTATTCACTAATAGGGTTCATCTCTGTGGTCAAGATATGGAGGTTTTCATGTTAAACTGTTTGAACTTAGGACTGTAGCCCGTCAGAATATTTCCCATTGAAATAGCAATGGAGTAACGATATGAATCGAAATTTAAGAGTCAAGCCAGTAGAATATTTAATGTCACAGAAAAAGGCAATCGACGGAAGCCATGATCGATAGAAACAATTAACCTTAGAAGATAAGAGGTATTTACAAGTCAATTCGGTTTAGTGGAAGGCGTCTGTGCTGGTGTTTAAAGGAACAAAGCCAAAATTTCAAGATAGCTTCAAGAAAGATGTGGTGAATGATACGATAGTGTAAAGTGATGGGTGCAAGGAAAAGTTGTTAGGGTGACTAGTTTAACAGTATGCACGTTGCTGGGAACAAACGGAATCTCCAATGTACTTGAAAACAAGGACGAAAAAAAAACAGCTTTACAATTGTAGATGATTTCGCCTCTTTCCCTCGATTTGCATTGATTCAACTACTTTCAACAGTTTAATTTGAACACTTAAACAGTTATAAATATCAATTGTTATCAATGTTATATCACCTTCTTCTCTGCCGTGCGCCAACGGCTTCAGGGTAAAATTTCCGACTGACGCGAATTCAGCCGGTTTTCGATTCTAGCCAGAGGCAACCGGACGTCTAGCCACACTGATGAGCTGTGATACAGCGAAACAGTCTGTCTGTGGATGACAATATATATATATATATATATATATATATATATATATATATAAAAGTGAACATTGAAGTCAACACTCAGAGGCCTGACGATTGCGTCCAGCATGAAACAGCCTGTCACCTCTGAGTGTTGACTTCAATCTTCACTTTTATATTTATATTTACATAGGCTCTATTTCTGATATTGAGCACTTTATCTCATAAATATACGAAACCTTAAAACTATATTTCTTCAAGTATATATATATATATATATATATATATATATATATATATATATATATATATATGCTGTGCGCCGATAGCTTAGAGCTATTGGGAAAAGGCCTTGGCGAAGATTTTTATTTGGATAATATACAATGGCGGCACTCTCGAGGATTTTCCTTCTGAGTGAGTTACTGTCTTTTTTATGAGTGTAGTATATATATATATATATATATATATATATATATATATATATATATATATATATATATATGCCGTGCTCCGCTTGCTTAGGGGTAGAATCTCCGAGTCGGTCTGGTTTCGATCCGGGCTTAAAGCAATCGGATGTCCAGCCACACTGATGAGCTGTAATACAGCGAAACAGGCTTGTATGTGGATGATTATGTTATGCCCCCGTCATTTCGATCGTGCACTATACAGAAAAAAGATAATTCCAAAACTAGCCGTCGCCGTTGTTAACGCACCGCTCTTCATTAATGAATTGAGCACTCTGGCTGCTGACTTTTGTATACATCTCGTATAGGCTATTATTTAGATAATATTCAATGGCGGTACTCTCGATGATCTTCCTTCTGAGTTATTTTCTTTTTTATGTGTGTAGCATTTAATCTAATATGCCCAGGCTTTTTCTCAATATCACCTTTCCTAACAGAATTACTACTTTCCCAAGCCGACGTACGCAACTGTATCAAGAAATCAAAAGAAAATAGTTTAATCCGTCAACACAACAATAAAAACAATATTTCTACATGTTATAGTACCTAACGTAATTTTCCGTTGACAATATGAATATACAATAGCGTTTTCTAAATTTCTTCTAGTTGCCAAAGACATTTTGTTTGTTGTGAATAGTTACTTTGTTTTCAATAAATTCATTTCGTTTTTGCCTTGAAAAAGTCGACATTGGACGAAAGGCGTCGGCTAATAACCGACAGCTGCAGTCGGTGTATTATGCTTTAATTGCAGTTTACAGTTTTCCTATTGTCTTTTATCTTTATACATATTGTCTTTTTCTACAGGTTAACTGAGAAATTTTATATATATATATATATATATATATATATATATATATATATAAATGAAGAAGGTATATTTAGGCAGTAAGTATTCATCCAAACAGCTTTTATTAAAAAAGTTATGTGTGTCTAATTATTTATTGTATTGTTCTAATTATAGGATGCTTTGGGTATTGTGCTCAAAATCTTCGATAAACTGTTCGAAGTTCATGCTTTGTTAAAGTACTTTCAACAATCGCATTCATTGTCAAGAACCGATGTATTGTCTGTGTAGTAGTTAGAGTTTTTTGTCTGCATCCTGCTATTCGTTGGGAAGTCGAACGTTTGAAATTGCATAGCGCGACGCCATGTTTAACGGCTATTGAGAACGAGGCTGCACAAAAAGAAGTTTTATTTTTAATTTAATTTATTTTACTATTGTTATGATAATATAATATGTACACACACACATACACACACGCACACACACATATACATATACATATATATATGTTTGTGTGAGTGTGTGTGGGGAGGGGGTGATGGACTCTCCTATCGAGTTTGACGTATGAGGCTCCGACGACCACGAACTAATTATGTCCATGCCTATGACAGGCATGACTTTTGAGACCGGCTCGAGAATTGAACAAAAGACCACAAACAGTACAGGAGAATGTATTGTATCCAAGTGCAGCAGGAACACTGTTAGAAATCTTATTTTTTTCTTTCGTGTTTCACGCAGTCGACTGATGCTTACTGCTTGATGTTGCTTTATTCCTGCATGGCAGCTGGAAAGATACTCTGATCTCTTCATAGCTACCTCTTCAAAGTTCTTAAATGGAATGCTGACGCAAGAAAGGTTATTGACCCCCCTCGGCTTTATGTATTTCTCCATTTACCCCCTACTCCCATACAAAAAATTCATAGCCATCATAAAGCATTGATGTACAATTTTGTGACTAAATGAATGAATGATTTTTTCATTCAAAATACTAAGGGTTTTTTTAGTCAAAATACTGTGACTAAAAAAAAATACTAAGCGACACTCAAAATACTGATTTCTTATTTAGTACTAAACTACTAATTTTTTAGTATAAGTTAGTACTCTGTATAAAATTCAGTATTTTTATTAACGTTTGTAGTCATTAATAAAAAAATTATTCATTTTATCCGCTGTATTAGTAGATCTACAAATTAATACTAATCATAATCATTCATTCAAAAAAAAATTTCTTTTTAGTATTTTTGTTTTTGGCAATTTAAAAAATTTTTGGAGAATACTAAAATAATTTTTTTTTTTTTGAATGAATGATTATGATTAGTACTGACTAATTTGTGACTAAAAATTGTGCAAATTAGTCATTAGTAAAAAATACCTAAACATTATTTTTTTAAATTATCAGGTACTTCAATTATTTACCCCGACTAAATAATTTTTTACCCCTAGGGGTAAATTTACCCCTGGTTGAGAACCTCTGGTCTATTCCA
The DNA here is from genome assembly GCA_964036315.1 of Acanthosepion esculentum. Lineage (NCBI taxonomy): Eukaryota > Metazoa > Mollusca > Cephalopoda > Sepiida > Sepiidae > Acanthosepion > Acanthosepion esculentum. The sequence goes on along the minus strand of OZ038495.1, from coordinate 89,842,806 downwards.
TGCTTAAACGAGATTGTCTGTTCGTTGTGTTTAAGCAGGAAGCAGAGTCTCGTTGCAGGGTATTTACCTCAATGTCTATTTCTCTCTCTCTCTCTCTCTCTCTCTCTCTCATTTTATCTCTCTCTATATCATTCTCTCTCTCATTCTCTCTCTTTCTCATTCTCTCTCTCTCTCCCTATATATATATATATATATATATATATATATATATATATATATATATAAGCAAATATGTGGATGTACATCCGACGGTATGATGAAAATGTGGAAAAGACAAAGCAAAATCCGAATATGTGAGTTTACTGTTTTTTATTTTGTTTTTTTTGATTTGCTGTCAACGTCAGACGTTTCGGTCTAATAGACCATCTTCAGGACATGGTTATTGGAGACATATTTATATTAAATTTAAGTTCAAATGAAGAGACGATAGATACAGGACTAGTCAGCGTAACCGAATCCAAGAAAGAGAACACTGACTTTAGAATTTCAGTTTTTCTGTTTCTGACTAGTCCTGTATCTATCGTCTCTTCATTTTAACTTAAATTTAATATAAATATGTCTCCAATAACCATGTCCTGAAGATGGTCTATTAGACCGAAACGTCTGACGTTGACAGCAAATCATAAAAACAAAATAAAAAACAGTAAACTCTCATATTCGGATTTTGCTTTGTCTTTTCCACATTTTCATCATATATATATATATATATATATATATATATATATATATATATATATTATCAACTGTAAACGAACGTCAAATACATTATATTGCATCACCAACTCTTATTAAATCCATTCTTATATCGTCTAACTTATTTATCTACGACAGCCAGAGTTTACGCAAAAACGTCTGCAAATCAAAATGCAGACGACTACTTAGATTATCATCTGAACCCCAGATGGGCAAAGTAGAATTAGGATACACTTACATACTTAGGAGTCTTTTTTTTTCGGCTACAATTGGAATCTGTTATTTTTCTGAGCTTCGAAAGGACGAATCATCGGTCCTTGAGTTCAAAACACGATAACTTATACTAACGGTGCTTAACAAAAGCGTATATATATATAGATAGATAGATAGATAGATAGATAGATAGATAGATAGATAGATAGATAGATAGATAGATAGATAGATAAAATTAGTAAATATACACATACATAAGCAATCATATATATAAAATATATAAATATATATACATACATACACATATATATATGTATGTGTGTATAAAAAATAATTCCAAGAGGATAGAATCCAGGTAGAACTCAATGTCTAGGACAGAGTAAGGATATAACAAAAAGGCTTTAGTTTTAGTTCCCCCACACTATCTCTCCCCACCCCTTTTTCTTTTCCTCTGCCTCTCTCTCATCTTCTGAGCTTTAAGATTATATTGTCTATTGTGTGTGTATGTCACCACAAAATTTCTACTCTTTTCCGGTGTATCTTTAATGGATTAGACATTTGAAAATATTCATATTTCTCTCACTTAAACTGTCTTTGACTCTCCTCTTTAAAACTTCTCTCTGTTAAATTTTAATCCCTCCTTCATGTTTAGACCTTCCTGTCCTCCTCTCGTCTGTTACCCCTCCCTATAGCTTTCATTTACTCAAGCATTCGTCCCAAACTCTCATACATACACTCTCACTAAATTTTATTTTTTATTCCGGAGTTGTTTTTTCTGTTTTCTTTTTGAATTTGTAGGTCTGATGAATTGGATCGTATTTACGATTCCAATGGCAAAAATTATGACCATAGAATATTAGTGCTTAAGGCTTATTATTATTATATATATATATATGGCGATTTCAAAGATAGCATGAAGACAAAAATGCTGACAATCGTGGGATAGTGAGAGAAAAGGCATTTCAGGCGAGTAGTCTTTGCAATAAAGTGCTCGATATCAAAGACAGTGTATAAAAAGAATTAATATACATGAAAGTTTTGTAACTTAGTTAATAGACGTTACGTTCACCCACCTGAGTCCAGAGTTTCGTAGACGAAACCCTGGAGATGGGTTGCTGAAGATTACTTAAATGAGAAATCTTTTACTTATATTAATTCTCTGTTTACGAAACTCTCTCTCTCTCTCTCACTCTCTTTCTCTCTCTCTTTCGCTTTCTCTCTCACACTTTATATATATATATATATATATATTTAAAATGTGTATGTATATATATATATATATATATATATATATATATATATATATATATATAAAATTTATATATATATATTATTTATATATTTTATATACGCAGTACTTATTGAAAAACGCTCAAAATCAGTGATAAAGCTAACATATTTAGTTGGAATGATGTGAGTTTGTGACCCTGAGTTTCACGCTCTCTGCGATCGTTAGATAGCGTGAAACCCAGGGTCACGAACTTACATCAATCCAACTATATATACATATATATATATATATATATATATATATATATATATATATATATATATATATATATATATACCGAGAATTGAAACCCTGACAGTTATATATATATAAATGAACATTGAAGTTAACACTCAGAGGCGACAGACTGTTTCGTGCTAGACGCAGTCATGATTGCGTCAAGCATGAAACAGTCTATCGCCTCTGAGTGTTAACTTCAATGTTCATTTTTATATATATATATATATATATATATATATATATATATATATATATATATATATATATATATATATATTAGACACTCGTGTCGATTTCGTGGTATGAGGCTATGTGCTTAAATGAACATAATGAACCCAAATGCAATTGGAAATTAGCTGTCTGATTTACAATTCCGACCTTACAGCACCTGGTATTCCCAAGCGATCACCCATCTAGATACCGACCAGGCTAGACGTTGCTTAACGTCAATTTCTCATTCCAATCCGTTATCTATTACAACACCCGCACATCCACTTTTACAGCAACTCGTATTTCGAACCGGGCACCCATCTAGATACTGACCAGGTTAGACGTTTACTTAACTTCGGTTTCTCATTCCAAGCCGTTGTCTATTACACCATCCGCATATCCAAGCTTACAGCACCTGGTATTCCCAAGCGGTCACCCATCTAGATACGGACCAGACCTGACGTTGCTTAATGACGTTGCTTAAAGACAATCTGTTTTTCAACGTGATATGTCCGTAAGGTAGCTTTTGTTTAGTTCCTGTTACGAACAATGAAAGGAAATTTTCTTTTCTTTTTTTAATTCAGCGACATTTAATTGATGAATCATATGTGGTTTGAACATATTTGCATAGAATCCGGAATAATTACCGCTGGCTCTTCAGAGAATTGGATGAAAATTGCGAAGACAATGGAAGAACGAAGCCGATGAAGAAGAGGGCACTTACATTATATCCGTTTATTCAACCGGATCCTCTACAATTATTGGAATTTTGAGTTCTTGAAAAAAATTTCCATTTTCAATTCGAGAACGGTTGACTAAAAAGAATAACAAGGTTCTTTTCCATTATCATAACAAAGGCGAGACTCTGTAGTGAAAATAAAAGCTTGCACGCACGCAATTAAATCATTTTTTTTTTTTAAGCGTATCACCCCAAGCAAGGCTGGTGGCCACTATCACGCATGGGGTTACAGAAAGGTTGGAGGAAGAGCAGATAGGAAGGAAGGGATGTGGAGAAAGAGAAGGACGGAGGGTCGATCAAGGCAGGGGGTTACGGAAGATATAGAACGAGAGCAGATAGGAATGAAAGATGAAAGGAAGTGGAGAAGGGAAGTGGATAGATCAAGGCAATTGGAGGTGACGATTGACGCTACACTTAAACCGTTGGAGATTGTATTTGTCAGGGAAACAGTAATAGGGAAGGGAGTTCCATAGGCGAGATGTGCGAGACATGAAGCTATTGGAGTAGAAAAGACGTCTACATCTAATTACAACAGATTATGGATAACATTAATCGACATGAAATATATATACGAATTCCAATTATAATCTGCAACATAATCCCCTATTTTGTTAATCGATAATCTTCTTCGTTAATTACAACATATTTAATAGTAAAAATACACACACGCACACAAATATATATGTAATATATATATATATATATATATATATATATATATATATATCTGTAATATATATATATATATATATATATATATGTATACATACACACACACACACATACATCGGACACACTACCACTACTCTCTCACATCGGCTAACATAGCTTCACCAACCCTATAGAAACCACCTTATAACGACTAGTAGCATTTAAATCCTCAGAAACTAGAAAAATCTTAATCAACAATACTAGAATATTCTTCAAAACAAATGCAAAAAAAAACGATTACAAATTCTTGAAGCCATCATAATTAAAAAACAAAAACCCAAGATAAATAGAATAGCATTTAATACTGGCAGAAAAAAATTAAATATATTTAATAACTTAATCCTCCAAATAATAAACACCGACTCCCTCCCAATTGCTAATGAACTAATCCAATAACACTGCCTCAATATCCAAAATATTATCTATAAAATTAAAATACTAAACAACCGACTTCAAACCAAAACATACAGCCATGATGACACCCCAAAGTGCTCAGCAAAACACCATGGACTAGGATGTTTTTTCAGCATCTTAGGCTCAAATATTAAAAAAATTGCAAGCAAGCAAGAAAAAACAGAAAAAAAAGATTATTAAATGGAAAAGTAGTCTTTAACAACATATGCCTCAATATATATATATATATATATATATATATATATATATATATATATATATATATATATATATATATATGTATTTGGGAAGCCACCTTTCTCTTAAACATGTTTCTTTGAATATGATAGAATTGATAAACGCTGTTGTTTTTCCATTACAACAGTAAGAATTGTTCTTCTTCAACGCTCACTCCCGGCTAGCTCTGCTGAAGATTCTCGGTATTAGTATATATAATATTTGGAGAAGTCCAAGTCATATTCTAGACAGGTGTGTTCATCTCCACCACACTATCTATCTATCTATCTATATATATATATATATATATATATATATATATATATATATATATATATATCTCAGTCTGTTCATATCTATCTCTGTTCATATCTATCTGTGTATCTATCTCAGTCAGTTCATATCTATGTATCTATCTGTCTATCTATCTCAGTCTGTTCATATCTGTCTATCTCATCCTGTTCATATCGATATGTTCTTGGTTCTATCTATCTATCTATCTATCTATCTATCTACTTCATCCTGTTCATATCTTTGACTATCTGTCTGTGTGTGTGTGTGTGTGTGTGTGTGTGTGTGTGTGTGTGTTCATGTCTGTATTTCTCACCCTGTTCATATCTATCGATCTGTCTCTTGTTTTGTTTATCTCATCCGAGCCATATCTATCTATCTATCTATCTATCTATATATATATATATATATATATATATATATATATATATATATATATATATATATCTGTTCCTCCGTTCAAAATCTGTTCATAGGAACTGACCTGTTCCTATCTATCTATCTATCTATCTATCTATCTATCTGTTCCTCTGTTCAAAATCTGTTCATAGGAACTGAGCTGTTCCTATCTATCTATCTATCTATCTATCTATCTATATATATATATATATATATATATATATATATATATATATATATATATATATATATATCTGTCTGTTCCTCTGTTCAAAATCTGTTCATATGAACTGAGCTGTTCCTATCTATCTATCTATCTATCTATCTTCTGGCACTTAATCAAGACGCATCAGGCTGATCACATAACGGGAAAATCTGACATTGTCGAGGATGGTGCAATTGTTTTCTTTGAATGTTTCCGAAACCAGGACGAGTGTTGGGGCCAGAGACAAAGACACAATCTATGCAGTGGAAACACTGCTGCGCACCTTCTCCAAAGAAAGCTACGGTCGTTTCATCTTCAGGCAAAGGTAATGGCCTCAATTTCGGTGGATGCCTTGCGTTTATTCACTTGCCGAAGCACTTCCGAAAGGCTATCAAGACCAAACGCCCAGAAAAACTTTTAAGTTTAAAGTATCTTCTTATACTTTACCTTATCCTTTCCAAACACTGTTGGTGATTAATACTTTTACAGAAATTTTATATAGATATGGGTTAATTCCACTTGCAAATAATGGATTCAGAAAAAACAATTTTCAGTTTCACAGTAGCAGCAAATATGCTATAAAACATGAGCTTTTTTTGGGAAATAACAATGAATTATCCAGATACACGTTCTACTATTTAACCCATAGCTGGTGCGAGTAGCTAGACTCATGTTTCTCAAGGTTGAATATAACGAACCCGACCGGATTTCAATCACGGCTCTAGGATTTCACATTCCAAGGACATTATCCATTAGGCCAACATTCGGGAATCTAAGGGTATAGGCGTTTTTATTATTTACATCGTCGCCGGACATTTGGCCGAACGGATATTTGGCCAAACGGACATTTGGGCAACGGATATTTGGCCGACGGACCTTTGACCGAACAGACATTTAGCTGAACGGACGTTTGGCCGACGGACATTTGACTAAAAAATACAAGTAAAAATAGTAACAAGCAATACTTTAAGTATTTTAGTTAGCAGTATTATAAGGTAGAATAGGACTAATAATTACTAATGAATTTCAAGTGATTAAATTACTAAATCTAAATTTTAAGTTAAAAGTTTTATTTCAATATTTGTTTATTGAAATTTCTATTTTTAAAAATATTTGAGTGTATTTGTGTAAAAAGTAACACCTAATTATTTAAATTCGTATTTAACAGTAAGATAAAATCTAGTTCATTCCTTTAATATAATGATCATTAAAAGCGTAACTGAAAGATCTTTGATATCGTAAAAGCTTAAGATTTTTGCTGTAGTAAAATGTGCTTTTCTCAAAATACTTATCATCTTACAGTAATATTGAAGTAAAATATAATATATACAAATAGATTTTTTAAAAAGTCTGTCAAAAGAATGAAAAATTATACAAAATACAGTAAATAAACATAAATATATATAGCAGATTACGATAAAGAGTGTGATATACATGTAAGTACGCCACTACCTTTTCGGCTAAATGTCTATTTGGTTAAATGCCCGTCGGCCAAATGTCCGTCGGCCAAAAGTCCGTCGGCCAAATTTCTGAGTACCAAATTGAACGAATACGTTTGATTATGACAGAATTTTCATAACTGTCCAGTTTATTTGGATATATAATTCAAAATGGCGCTCAAAATTAAATAGAATCTTATTAAAGCAGCTTTTCAGATTCTTACAAGTTTTCCTGAGACAATGTTTTGTAGCTTCCTAAAACTGAAGTTAAATAATTCAGACAATGAAAGAATGTTAACATTAAGATAAAAATAAAAGTCATTGAAACAAAGCAAGTTCAGTCGACCAATGATGACAATTCCAGAACAACGTAACTATAAACAATTTTTTCTATCCTCTACCAGCCGCTATGATGGAGAAAGCATTACCTCGAACCGTCGCCATTGAGACACGCTGCAAGAGCCACTCCGTTTCGCGAGGCTCGTTCCTTAATCGAGACGCAATCGCGCCAATCCTCCGAAGGAACACCATCGAACGAGGGCCAATAACCCCTGAAGTCTCCACTGCCACAGGAGTAAAAAGAAAATCTATTAGTTAAATAATTCAACACAAGATTTCTTTTAGCAAAAGTTGCGATCGTTATGCTTAATTATTACAAAATAATAATCCTTCAAGGACATACTTACTTTCATCCTTATAAACACTTTCTGCCAAAATGGGCCAAGAAGAAAATACAATCACTTCTCAACCGTTTGACTGAGACCAAAGTGTAGTATATGTTCTTACAGGATGAGTATCCTTCATCTAAATTTCCAAAATCTGAAACCTCTTCACGTGCTGACATTACTTACCACGAATGGAAATTTTCCTTCACATAGTGACGTGATCGACCGCAGTGATGGAAAGCGGCCGGATGACATTACCATCTTCCCTTTTAAAATGGGTAAGTCGTTGATTTGGGATGCGACCAGTGCAGATACATTTTCGGCCGGTAATTTGATCAGGTCCGCGGTTGAGCCGGGATTCGTCGCCCGAGACGCAGAGATAAAAAAATAGCTAAATATTCTTCTCTTGCTGATAGATTTTTTTTACTCCTGTGGCAGTGGAGACTTCAGGGGTTATTGGCCCTGGTTCGATGGCGTTCCTTCGGAGGATTGGCGCGATTGCGTCTCGATTAAAGAAAGAGCCTCGCGAAACGGAGTGGCTCTTGCAGCGTGTCTCACTGGCGACGGTTCGAGGTAATGCTTTCTCCATCATAGCGGCTGGCAGAGGATAGAAAACATTGTTTATAGTTACGTTGTTCTGGAATTGTCATCATTGGTCGACTGAACTTGCTTTGTTTCAATGACTTTTGTTTTGTTATTATTAGTTACTTTGTTCAATAAATACATTTATTCTTAGAAAATCTAGAAGTAGTGTTTGCTGTTGCATTTATATATTTTTTGTAAATAGTGATCATGTTTTTTGTACACTTACAGAAAATACAAAATATTATTTTTACGTGAAATCTTAATTTCACCACTTAAAAATCCGTGTGAGTATTACATGACTAGCGCCATTACCTGGACCTGTACGTACACAAAATTTATTAAATTTTATAGAAAACTACCTTCATTCCAAATGCTCGGCTTAAATTTCAGGAAAACTTTTAAAAAACCCAGTCCGAATAGCTTTCCTTAAGGAATAATGCAAGAATTGTTCTAAATATCTAATAATGGGGAATTTTTTTCTTAAGGCGGGGTGTTTAATGCCTTTCTTGTAAAGGCTTTTATTTCACGTGCTGCATAACTAGTTAACTAGTATAACTAGAATAATACTCTACTGAAAATCTTCAGTAAAACATTTAAAATCTCAAATGCTATTTGTCGAACTGATAAACTACGTACGTAACGATTTATAACGAGAAAAAATTATTCTGAATCTTTTGAATGTAGGCGTAAAAGCGACCATTGACAAGAAAATTTAACGTTACAGAAAAAAAATAAAAGCAAAGAAATTGAAATTTTCTCAGCTGAATAGAAGTTAATGTTACTGACATCGAATACAATGTGTGGTGGGATAAATCTTCAAACTGAATTTTCTCGGACATGCCAATTAAAATTCGGAAAAACATATTCAGTATTTGACAATGCGCGATGACATTATCGATGTTAACTTCAATATAATTACTTCACCAGTAAAAAAACGTCGCTTAGCATTTTACGAGCATATGTAAAATGTTTGGAAGCCTTTTTCAAAAAAATTTAGTGGAGTAGAATCTTATAGTTTCAAGTGATTCTTTATTAAATACAGGTTTCATGAATAGACCGATTAAATGGTATACAGTGATACCTCGAATTAAGTCTTTTCGAGTTAAGTCATTTTCGAAGATACGTCGTTTTTTCTTAAATATTATATGGAAAAATAAAAACTCGGTTTAAGTCGTTTTGTTCAAGTTTACGTCGGCCGTAAAAATATTAGAAACGTCAATACACTAAAATAACAATAAACGCATATAAAATTATATTTAAATATATGTAAAAATAATATTATGTATACTATATATTATATATATGATATATATATACCGTAAAATAATGAAATATATATGTATACACACACACACACACATATATATATATATATATATATATATATATATATATATATATATATATATATGAAGAAATATAGTCTTAAAATGTGCTATATTTATGGGATAAAGAGCACTTTATCCCATAAATATAGCACATTTTAAGACTATATTTCTTCATATTCAGCTCTTGATAATCAGTAGAGCACTTTCGCTACATTTATAACACAGTATGGACATAGAAAAATTTAGCCTCGACTACTCCCTAAAAAACATACCTATACCTTCCCCTTCCATATATAAGCTAAAATTAATTGAAAAAACAGAAAGTTTCATGAAAAGAATTAGATGGAAAGCCCACTTTTTAAACCAGGACCTTCACAATAAAAATACACTCAAGGAAAAATACGGCTTTAAAACAAAAAAATGCCCCCCGCAACAAAAAGAATTAGATGACTTCGAGAAAGACTTAACTCACCTAGTTAGAAATATAAAATTCCATAAAAAACAAGATGTATTTTAAAAAAAACTAACAGAAGATATAACTAAAATAAACAATTCAGCAAATGTATTTATCGCAGCTGACAAACAAGAAATTTATACAAACTAAGCCCTCCTACGCACAATAAATTACTCAAGAACAACATAACCAAAACATACAAAAAGGCACCTAAAACAATACAACACGATATCAATAAAGAAGCTAAAGCAATTGCCCAAAAATTAGACATAGATGACAGAATAATTTGCCTCAGCAATGTGCAAGCCTTTGTCACACTAAAAGACCACAAAGAAAATTTCAAAACCAACCCTGCACGCAGACTCATAAACCCAGCCAAAAGCGAACTAGGTAAAATAAGTAAAACGATACTAGAAAGAATTAATTCTGAACTTAGGAAGAAGTTAGGAGTAAACCAGTGGAAAAACACAAAAGCAACTATAGACTGGTTCAGCAGCATAAATAACAAAGAAAATTGCCAATTCCTACAATTAGACATAAAAGAATTTTACCTATCCATAACAGAACGCATGCTAGATAAGGCCATCAACATAGCTCAGGAACAAATAATAATAAAACCAAACGAAATCGACATCATTAAGCACTCCCGTAAATCATGACTATTTCACCATAAAAAAAGCATGGATAAAGAAAGATGGAATATTTGTCACTACAATGGGAAGCTTTGACGGTGCAGAGAAATCGTAGGTATTTACTTACTACACGAACTAAGCAAAATAATACATAGAAATGACACAGGACTCTACAGGGACGACGGTCTCATAATCTTAAGAAACTGTAACAAACAAAACACAGACAAAACTAGAAAAGCAATAATAAAGATTTTCAAAAATAACGGATTCGACATAGATATAAAAACTAACCTAAATGAAGTAGATTTTCTAGATGTTACCTTCAACCTAAGAAAAGGCACATACAAACCATACAGAAAACCCAATGATAAACCACTCTATATACACACATCTTCCAACCACCCGCCTTCTATAATCAAACAGATACCAAAGTCGATTAACCGCAAGCTTTCCGACATTTCCTTCAATTAATCTATATTTAACAAAGCTAAGAAAGAATAGGAAACAGCCTTAAAAGATAGCGGATTCCCAGCAACACTCACATACTCACCACAGAACACAAAAAGGTCAACAGGAAAATAAATATCATATGGTTCAACCCACCGTACAGCAAAAATGTAAAAACAAACGTAGGAAAAATATTCTTCAAACTTTTACACAAACACCTCCCGGAATCAAGCACACTAAACAAAATATTAAACAAAAACACAGTAAAAATCATCTACAGTTACACCGAGAACATGGCAAAAATAATAAAAACGCACAACAGGAAAATTATCGAACAAACCACACGAACAAATTAAACCCATGTGCAACTGCAGAATAAAGAACGAATGTCCCTTAAACGGTAATTGTTTACAAAACAACGTAATATACCAAGCCACGATAAAATCACCAGATAATGAAGAAAGGAGTAGCTGAAGGACCCTGGAAACAAAGAAATTATGTACACAAAACAACTTTTACAAATAGTAAATATGCGAACAGCACAATGCTTTCTAAATATATCTGGGAAATTAAAAACAAAACTTACACCACACCAAAAATATCTTGGAAAATAAGGAAAAGGTCATCAGCCTACAACAACCAATCAAAAACTTGCAAACTTTGCTTGAAGGAAAAAATAGCTATCATTACCTTCCCAGACCAAAATAGATTATTAAATAAAAGATCCGAGCTCATCTCAAAATGCAGACATGAAACCAAATTTTTACTACGTTACTTAAAAATCGAAAACGAAAAAAATAAATAAATACATAAATAAACAAAATGACAATAAAATAAGCAAAATAAATTAATCAAAACATATTGCCAAATCACACATGTTAGAATAGACGAAATAGGATAAAAATAAGAAACAAAATCAATAAATAAAGTAAGTAATAAACAAATTAGCAAACTATTATGATCAAAATATTAGTTAGACTATAAAAATCAAAACAAAAAAATCGGACGAAAAAATAGCTATAACTGTTATATAACGATAAAAAAATGAATAAAAAATAATATACTACGTTACTTAAAAATCGAAAACCAAAAAGAGAAAATATACAGCGTAACAAATAAATAAAAAGTAAAATAAATTGACCTAAATACATCCAAATACATAAATAAACTAACAACCGACACCGATAAACTAGCCGTTTGAAAAAACAAATAAAGATAATCAATCCAAATAAACACATGAAGTAATAAACAAATTAAAAACTGTTGCCGCCAAAATAATATTTAGTACAAACTACAACAATCAACCCCAAAATTGAACAAATAGCTTTAATTATCTTCCCAAACAAAAACAAAACTATTAAATAAGTTATATAAACAAATTTTTACTACGTGAATAAAAACACCAATCAAAATAAAAAATAAAATAAAAATAAATAAATAAATATATAAGATAAGAAATAAAAATAAAAAATAAAAATAAAAAATAAAAATATATAAAAACAAGCAAAATAATTTAACCCAAATAAATAAACAAATAAACGACTTCCGGTAAAATAACCGCCAAAATAGACTACCCACAATGCGCCACTGACCCGTATATATAAATAGCCGAGAAAAATAACAGCACTCGTGGCCTGACGATTGCATCTACCATGAAACAGACTGTCGCCTCTAAGAGTTGACTTCTATGTTCACTTTTATATATATATATATATATATATATATATATATATATATATATATATATCATAAAATTTTGAAAAACTAAAAACTCAGCATAATAAAGGATGGTCAGCAGATGTTCTTAAAGACGGCACTAGTTTATTGTTTTCCGCTCCTACATCAATTCTGAATTCAGACTTGTTTACATCTGTGCTCTGCCGTTGAGGTTCTTTCAATCACATTTCAATTGGGATTTAGAATACATTTTTGCCCATGGCCCCGGAGAAAAGTCCCAGTGCAAGTGCTAATGCTAAGTGTAAATTTAGTATTAAGTTTATTATACACACCTCTATATTTATCAAACACGTCTTTGTCCGATGAGTGGTTGCTAATCCTACGTTCTACAGAACGCTCTGTAAATCATTATTATTATTGTCAGTTTGTAGATTTTTATATTTACAACAGATGATTTATCTGATAGAGACAATGCAAAAATAATCTTACAAAATCTCTAGCAACTTTCACAGTATATATGCAGACCCCACACCCAGCATGTTATAGAATTCTGGATATTATTTTATATTGCATATTTACAACATATCGCTGGTAGTTCTTGCAAGAGATAAATCTTTTCAAATCTCCAGGACCTTCCTCGGTATGAACTGGCAAGCGTCTGCCTCACTGTGATCACTTTAATCGTCATCCAGATGATAAATCTCACGTGTGACACCATTTACGTTTTTCTTCTTGGTGACCTTTTTGCACATGCTGACCTTTTTGGAAATCATCAACATATTTTTTTTTGAATCCCAGGGTTCATCAAGTTCACTTGATAACATACAAAATTTTCTTTTTCTAATTTCTTTCGATGGCAATCATTCACATGACCTTTCTGGGTCATGTCGGAATTCGGTAAAAATAGTTTTTAAAATTGTTCATTTTGGGGGGTGACTTTTATTAGCTATTGTTCTTCTTCTTTTTCATCCCTTCTCTTTTTTCCTTCTTTTTCTTTCTCTCCTTCTCCTCTTTCTTCTTCTCCTTCATCTTTTTATTAATATTCTCTATCTTCTTCTTCTTCTTCTTCTTCTTCTTCTTCTTCTTCTTCTTCTTCTTCTTCTTCTTCTTCTTCTTCTTCTTCTCTTTCTTTTTCCTCTCCTCCTCTTTCTTCTCCTTCTTGTTTTTCTTTTTCATCTTCTTCTCTTTCTTTATCTCCTTCTTCTACTCCTTCTTTTTCTTCTTCTTCTCCGTCTTTTTCTTCTCTTTCTTTTTCCTCTCCTTCTCTTTCTTCTCCTTTTCATTGTTCTTTTTTCATCTTCTTCTCTTTCTTTATCTTCTTCTTTTTCTTCTTCTTCTTCTTCTCCTCCTCCTCCTCCTTTTTCTTTTCCTTCTTCTTCTCTTTCTCCTACTCCTCCTCCTTCTTTTTCTCCTTCTCCTCATTTTTTTCTTCTCCTCCTTCTTCCCCTCCTCTTTCTTCTTCTTCTTCTTCTTCGTCGTCGTCTTATTATTATCATTATTATTATCGTTATTATTATTATTGTTGTTGTTGTTGTTGTTGTTGTTGTCTATTGCCTTTAGTATGTGTTGCCCCCACGTCTCAATCAGTGACTTTAAACTTTTTTTTTATCAGAACATTCGAATAGACACAGAAGTGCTAAAAATCAAAATACTAAAATGTATTTTAGGTGAATGTACAAAATGAAATTTATGCAAAATATAAGAAGTACATGCAAGGATGATTCTTTGCAATTCATAAATTTGGGGGCTTCCATGAATTTGTTCCACATATTTATTTGTTCCTTTTCATGTCATTCCTGAATACCCAATAAATAACAAGGAAAGTTGTCTTAAAATGCCATATTCTACAGATTTCTAGGAAATTATATTTACTTTATTTTTTGAAGATCACACTTCATTGGCAGGGTATGTCAAACTCCAAATTGTCTTATGTATTTACCATATATATATATATATATATAAGTGAACATTGAAGTCAACACTCAGGCAGCCTGACGATTGCGTCCAGCATGAAACAGCCTGTCGCCTCTGAGTGTTGACTTCAAAGTTCACTTTTATATTTATATCTACATACGCTCTATCTCTGACACTGAGCACTTTATCCCATAAATATACCACACCTTAAAACTATATTTCTTTATATATATATATATATATATATATATATATATATATATATATATATATATACCAGTATAGGTAAATACAATTTTGAATTCATTTGTGGCTTTGTAGCTCTTTCTCATACATACAGACAACCACAGATATTTAGCCACACACACATACATATATATATATATATATATCATTATGCAGGCTGGTAGAAAAAATAGATAAATATACTGTTTAATAAATAAACGGAGCGTCTACTCAAATACGAGTATCCACTAAAAATAATGTTTACGTAATAAAAATCTGTCAGATGAATAAATTAAAAATCAACTCCTTTCTTTACAAATTGCTTTATTAATGTCAGAATACAAAACTAAGCAGAGATGTCTGTTTCACGAGTTAGAGAAAAATCTGCGTTCAAAGGCACATCTAGTGTTAATAAAACAGTACTCGGTGTCATATAACAATGCTATTAAGTATATATTAAGAGATATACATATTATCCCTCACCGACGTACGACTTGGAGTTTCATCCACAAAGCAATCTTCCGGTGCTGAGCATGGACTGACCGTTATCGTAAATATCCATATATATATATATATATATATATATATATATATATATATATATATATATATATATATATAAGACACCAGAAGTGTTGAAACAAAATGTCTAATTTTGTAGTGATTTTATAACATATACATGTAATAATTTTCCAATAAATAATTATATATATATACATATATATATATATATATATATATATATATATATATATATAACACCAGAAGTGTTGAAACAAAATGTCTAATTTTGTAATGATTTTTTAACATATACATGTAATAATTTTCCAATAAATAATTATATATATATATATATATATATATATTTATATATATATATATATATATCCGTCAGAAATAAACCATGATTATAATTAAAAGAAAGAATGAAGAACGCGCTAGCTAACCGGTTCGAACCTTGCTCGACGGAGCTAAATCGAGGTTAATAAATAGGTATATATTATCAATAAAAGGAATGAAATCTGAGGAAATTTCGGTTGAGCACTGTGGGTGTGAGAGGTGCATTTGTAAACAGTGACTATTAAAGCTAATATAGCACGACTCTTCGGCAGAATTGAGTCACTGTCAGTCACTGTGTTTTTATCTAAATCCAAAAATAAACACGCTAAAGTTCACCTTCATCCCTGCCGTGCGCCGACGGCTTAGTGGTA
Organism: Acanthosepion esculentum; assembly: GCA_964036315.1. Classification (NCBI taxonomy): domain Eukaryota; kingdom Metazoa; phylum Mollusca; class Cephalopoda; order Sepiida; family Sepiidae; genus Acanthosepion; species Acanthosepion esculentum. The sequence continues at coordinate 89,826,628 of OZ038495.1, read as the reverse complement.
GAAGTTCCGACTGACGCCAATTCAGTCGGGTCTCGATCCTAGCTAGAGGCAACCGGACGTCTAGCCACACTGAGGAGCTGCGAAACAGTCTGTCTGTGGATGACAAATATATATATATATATATATATATATATATGTTTCATTAAAGATGACAAACAAGGTACTACGATTAAGTTTTTTATTTCATTTTTCTTGTATTTGAACAAGTGTTTTCTTTTCTGGACATAGAGTTTGTGGAAACTATCCAAACGTTCTATAATTCCAAGCGCTTTCGGCGATACCTTTAGCCATTATCAAGGAATGTTTTATTTTCACTCTTTAACTGAGTGTATGGGCAGTGTGTATGTCTCATTTTCAGAACACAGTCGACGCATGACTTGAACTCTTGTTACGGGATATATATATATATATATATATATATATATATATATATATATATATATGTTATAAATTAACTGACTTAAAATATGGTTTCTTCGCTACACAGGAATTACTATGTTTCAAAAACCGAAGCTAAAAGCTTCAAATTTAATTATATAATTAAACTAAATGCATTAGTTCTGTTCCATCTTCAAGCGAATTTTGGAATAACATATTTTTAAATTTACTGAGTTTTAAACGCGCATACAATTCATAATATTTGTTTCCAAGGATACAGAGAAATCCAATCATTCAGACAAGGGGCGGTAGCGTGTTCATTTTTATTAACTATTATTGTATCAATTATGAGTTACGTTCGAAAAAGAGGTTAACTTTAATTTGCATTTTTCAACTGATTTTGACATCCTGGCAACGCATTTCGTCAAGTTTCTTTTATTAAAGACAAAATGTTTTATGGCATTGATTATTTCTAAAAAGGGGTGTTTGGGCTAGAATACGTTATATTGAACTACAATTTTAAATTATTATTTTTTTATACTTAATTACTAATATACTATATTTCTTTTTAAATCAAGTAAATGTAATAGAATTACTTAAATTATTTAAAATTATTCTCTGTAAATTTACATTCATCACTGTTTTGTTAAAATAAAAATATCAATAAGAACACCGAATTATATATCTTACTTTTCTTTCTTTTTATTATAATATATATATATATATATATATATATATATATATATATATATATATATATATATGTTCACTTTTAGTTCATCAAATTATGTTGACTAATTTTATAATAAGTCATCCCTTCTGGATAATTTCATTTTTTTTTCAAAACACGGTCAGGATATTGTGTCCATGTTCATAGTTGATATTATTAAGTTTTGGTTTCTTGTTTTTATTAATAAGGCTTGCATTATCTTTAACCTTTTTTTGCATGTAGATGATGCTATTATATTTGTCAACAAGTATGTTACGAATAGCGTCCTGTAGTTCTCTATGAATATTTAAATGAGATCTAATTGAGCTATGGTCAGAAAGGTGTAGAGTGAGTCTGCGTGTCAAACATGTTGTAGTGTGGCCTATATAATTATTTACGAATTTTGATTGATCAGGAATACAATTCCTTAATGGGCATATATATATATATATATATATATATATATATATATATATATATATATATATATTACAGTCATATGTGAAACGAAATCACGTGTTAAAATGTAACCTATTTCATAACACGTCTATATTTGTAGTTTTCCAATTTCCTTCCACAACAGAGGTGTTTCGACTTGAATGTGTGCTGTCTCTTCTTCAGCATAGCTGCTTGCTTCTGAGCCTTTCGGTTTGCTCAGGCCTATTTGCGTTTCTTCAAAACCCACGTAGCCAAACAGTGGTTTAAACTGCAACCATGCTAATCGAACTTTAGCTACAGTATAAATACTGTAAATTACGGTGTACAAGTCTACCTGGCGTACAAGATGACCTCAAGGTTTTAACTCAAAATTCTGTGTTAGGTCTATACATACCGTATAGGTCGATCCCCAGATATACGTTAGGCTACCAGTGGCACAAAAGTCGGGCCTACCGTTAAATGAAGTTAGGCTACAGTATAGGATAACCTGTACTAAACCTACATAAGGTCACACCACTTACCTGTATATTGAGACACTGGCCTTAATATCTTTCGAAATGTTGTATAGCAAACAACACACACATCTTATATCGTATCGGTATAACTTAGCGAACGTTTAAAATTCGTCAGGTCTACTGATAAACACATTAAAGTCAACATCAGCTCCTATAAAATATTAGTACCGTAGATTACACATCTGACCAGGTAGTTGTTTGATAGTACTACTACGTATCGTATGGTATTGCAAAACACAGCATAACTAATCCACCATTTGCTTCAGTGATGTAAAGGAACAACCAGTGACACCACCAACCCCATGTGGCGAACTACTAAACTGTGAGTCCGTTACGCTATCAACACTCAGTTTAAACTCTATCGGCACTCAGGTCATGCTTTTCATGAGTCTCTATATACTTAAATGTTTTAAAATTGCATTGTATTCTAGAGTTAAGATTTTAATCATCAATGTAATATAATAAATTTCAAGTGACCTTTAAAATAATGTTATACCACAACTGCACAGTTATTATACTTTTATGATATGTGTATATTCAATAAACCATCATTATGTGTCCTCAAAATGTCATTACTATCATGATTTAATTTGTATAATTTTTTTTAAATATTTCATGTATCGTAAATTGCGGCGTACAAGTCGACCTCAAAATATTTAGATCAAACTTCTGTGTTAGACATATAACTACCGTATAGTCCGACCCCCAGACATACGTTAAGCCATCAGTGTCCCAAAACTCAGACCTGCATGTAAATGAAGTTAGGCTACAGTATACGTTAACCTGTAGCAAAAACTACCTAAACTCATACTACTTACCTGTATATTGAGACAATAACCGTTATATCTTTCTATACGCGTTGTATAACAACCTACAACATACACCAGTAGATATTGAGGATTTTAAAAATGTGATCATACATCGTTTCATTGTGAATAAAATAAAAATCTTTAACCATTATTAATTTTTTTTAAGCTTTTCACCCCAAGCAAGGCTGGAAGACACTAGCACGCAAGGGGTTACAGAAGATTTGGAACGAGAGCAGAGAGGAGTGAAAGAGGAAAGGGTGTGGAGAAGGATAGTGGATAGATCAAGCCAAGGGGTTACAGAAGATTTGGAGCGAGAGCAGATAGGAGTGTTAGAGGAAACTCCTTGCGTGCTAGTGGTACTCCCGCATTGCTTGGGGTGAATTGCTTAAAAAAAAAATACCCTCCATGTAAGTCGACCCCTAGTTTTGGAAATATTTCTTTAGGTTTGTAAACTCGACTTATACGCCGCAACTTACGGTAGGTGAGTTAAAAGGACACATACAGTTTCGACTTAAAAGTTGTCTTCCTTCTATAGTGTTTGCCAACCGCACCTAGAGATTCCAGTCTTCCGTGCTATTTAACCCATTGCTTGGGGGACGAAGAAGAGATGAATTCACATCTTTCCCATGGATACCCTCGAAAACGTGAATATGAAGGATTGGCCGGGAATCGGTTGGCCTAAATCCCGTTCCGAGTCTCCAACCAAAACGCCACCTGCAAATTCTCTATTTTGATTGGTTAATAAAAGTGACGTGATGTCCTCATCAAACAAGTACAGAAATTTATCTTTTGGGGAATTTTTTTGAAATAGCGAACAATGTCTTCCAAAAGCTGAAACGAAACAACAGAAACTAGACAATTTTGTTTGAAACGAAAAGAAAGAGTACTCAATACAATTCTCCTATACGACAGGGCATGATGGTCCATCCTCTAATAGATGAATCGAAAATTTGAGACAGTAGAAATGTGGTTCTACAGAAGAGTGCCGAGAATACCATGGACTGAACACATAACAATGGCGACGTTTTACGGAAAATGGGTACAAAAACAACACATATACTTAGAACCGAAAAGAGACAATTGAAATTTCCAGGACACATAGCGAGGAAAGTAGGCTTGGGGATTTTGACACTCACTGGATATATTGAAGACACAAGGATCAACAGAAAACAGTGAATAGCTTGCATCAGAAACTTGTGTAGATGGATGGCAAAAAGTTTGTAGGATAATTGCAAAAGAAAACGTTGCTAGGAACGACAAAGAATGGGAAGTTGTGGAGTGCCATGATCGCCCACATCCTGATCAGAAACAGCACAAAGAAGAAGAATGTGTTGAAAAACAAAAAGATTTGATATTTAAAAAGTCTCACACCAATTTCAAAATGTTTGGAAAGCTTCAGCTTTACACTACTCGACAAAAATTGCTTCACTTTGCGTACACTGTCCTGAGTATGACGATAAACTACGTCCAACATCTGTCCTGGGTACGACGATAAACTACATCCACGTCCAACAGCAAAGCCTCTGATCAGGAGGTTTTGAGGAGCGTGGAACCACCTCTTAATTGTTGCTGTTCTCAGGTCCACCCGACCCGGGGTAGTAGCACCTGTTTGGGTCACTTGCTATAGGCAAATAGTTAACTCCCAAACTGGGTTCAATACACTATGAAAATGTAAAAATAGATTTTAATAACAGCAATAAATTTTTTAAAGGAAAATTATTACCAGCAATATATCTTTTAAGGAAATAAATATTAGCAGCAGTGCATTTTTAAAAAAAATTAAAACGAAAGGAAAAAATATTACCAGTAATACATTTTTGAAAAAAATATTACCAACAATTTACCAGCAATACATTTTTGAAGAAAAATTACCAGCAATACATTTTTGAAAAAAAATATTAAGAAAAATTACCAGCAATACATTTTTGAAAAAAAATATTACCAGCAATTTACCAGCATAAAACAAAATAAACCAAACCAAACCAAATCTTTGCGTATATAAACCAGATCTTGTATTTTCGGTGAACTATTTGCAATATCGAAATCCTATAGAATTTTATGATCTTTTTAAAATTTCTTATACTCTGAGAGAGATACCAATTTCATAGTTGTTTTTTGTTTGTTTGTTTGTTTGTTTTTAACTTTACTTCATCCACTCGCGTCTGATTTAGTATTTTCGATTTCACACATCTGCTTTTTACACGAGGTTGTCCCAGGGGTCGATAATCTTTTTATCTCTCCAGGCCGGATCGCGGATTAATGACTGAACAGTGGGCCAGATAAAAGCCATAAAAAGCTTAAAATACGGGAATTATCCATTTAGATAAATCTAATTTTATTTTGTTTCAAACCAATAATATATAATAAAATAAAGTCACTTAATGCTGAAGCAAAGATACGAATCAGCAATGAGTTCAAGTTAGTCGTAATTTATTTCCGTTAGAGCAGCATTATGAAATATTAAAAAGGCACAAATAGTACTTAAAACGATGGGTGTGAACATGATTAATTGAGCTGTTGTCAATGAAGTCGAATGAACAGAAGGAAAGAAGATGGGATATGAGCCTCTTTAAGAAGAGGAATATGGCGAAAGAAAATGTTGGGACCAATGTCACTGCAAAAAGACCGAACAGCGGAAGAGTAAGAAGATCGTGCCTAAACCTCTGTAACAAGTCGGAAAATAGAGAAAAGAAGTGTAACCTGAGCCACTGTAAGAACAGAGGAGAAGGGGCGTGTGAAAAGGGAATGGGCCTCTTTAACAAAAGAAACGTGGATAAAGATTAAGATAGGGCCTGAGTCGCTGAAAGAAGACGGGACAGAAGAGAAAGATGAGATTTGAGTCAGTCTAAAATGAAGAGACATATGGCAAGAGATGGAGCCCGGGCTTCTATAATAGGTCGGTACATGTGGAAAGTAGATGGGACCTGAACCTTTGTAGCATGACACAATATCGGGAACAGAGATAGGTCCTGAACTTCTGAACAACAGTAACACGGCGAAAACAAATGCGGTTTGATTCGCTGAAAGAAAACGGGACAGGGGCGAAAGAAGATGGGACCACACCCTTTTTAACAAGAGTTACATAGCTAAAGAAAAAGATAGGACCTGAGTCGCTGAAAGAAAACGGAACAGAGAGGAAAAACAATAGACCAGAGACTGTCTAAAATGTCGGGACATGGGGAAAGTAGATGGAAGCTGAGCCACTTTAACATGGCAGAACATTGGGAACGCAAATGGGAACTGAACTTCTTTAACAACAGGAAGCTGGCAAAAGAAAAAGATGGCGGACTGTATCGCTAAAAGAAGACGGAACAGATGTGAAAGGAATTGGGGCCTAAGCCTCTCTAAAAAGCCGGGACGTAGGGAAAGGATATGGAACCCGAACCTCTTTAACAAGAGGAACATAGAAAAGATGAGGCTTGATTCGCTGAAAAAAATTGAACAGAGGGAAAAGAAGATGGAACCTAAGCCTCTTTAAATGATGCCGGGACATGGGGAAAGGAGATAGGACCTGATCCTGTCTAAAACGTCGGAGCATGGGAAAAGGAGATGAAACCCGAACCTCTTTAGCAAGAGGAACATTGGGGAAAGAAAAGAAGATGGGATTCTATCTTTGTTCTCCGATTTAACACCCAGAGCACCTAATCTATTACGCCACCCGCACATCTCGTAACATGAGAAAAGACGAAGATGGGACATGAGCCTCTTTAAGAAGAGGAATATGGCGAAAGAAAATGATGGGACCAGTGTCACCGCAAAAAGACTGAACAGCGGGAAGTAAGAAGATGGAACCCGAGCCTCTGTAACAAGTCGGAACATAGAGAAATTAAATGAAATCTGAGCCACTTTAACAACAGAGAAGAATGGACGTGTGTAAAAGAGATAGGACCTGGGCCTCTTTAACAAAAGAAACATGGCCAAAGATTAAGATAGGGCCTGAGTCGCTGAAAGAAGTCGGAACAGAGAGGAAAGAAGAAGAGATTTGAGTCTCTCTAAAATGAAGGGGCATGGCAAAAGAGATGGAAGCTTCTATAACATGCCGGAACATGGGGAAAACAGATAGATCCTGAACCTCTTTAGCAAGAGGAACATTAGGGAAAGAAAGATGGGATTCGATCTTTGTTCTCCGAATTAATATCCAGAGCAGCTTATCTATTACGCCACCTGTACATCCCGTAACATGAGGAAAGACGAAGATGGGACTTGAGCCAGGACAAGAAGATGGAATATTAGGTAAAATAATAACTACAGAACAATTAAAGCTTATCGCCTAGACATCCTGATCAAAGACCACAAAAAACAGAATGTGCTTTCTTATTGAGATGGCAGTCCCTGCAGACTATCTTTGAAGAAACTACCAAAATCTTGAAGTGGACATCTCAAACATGTGGCACTTGAGAACATCAATAATTCCAGTTGTAGTTGGGGCTCTGGGTTTGATTGGAAAAAGGTGTTGATAGAGTTACTAAAGGGATTCCCGGTAGCTCATGCCTTAAAGAAATACAAAAAAATTGCTCGTACAAGTATAACTCGCATCTTACGAAGGGTTTTATCTATGTGAAATGTGTGTGATCTTAGGTTGTTTTATATTTATTTTTTACAAAAATGTGTTCTTTGTGACCTTAGGTCTCTGGTTGGGACCCGGAAGTAAATGTCCATACAACAGAAATCAAAGGAAATAATAATAATAATAATAATAATAATAATAATAATAATAATAATGCACTCTGTGTCGTGCCAGAAAGTTTTTCTCGTCTGAGTCCATCCTTCAAATCTATAAATCATCCATCGGTCCTTGCAGGAAATACTGCTGTCATAGGTTCGCATCTCAGTCCCACCCTTTCACTGTCGAAACAATTAAATGTAACCGTCTCTCCTTTTCAAACAGCTTTTCTCCCGCACTTCCCGCCTGTGTAACTCCCTTCCCCTTACTCGCTTCCCGGATGACTATAATCTTCAAATAGTCAAGTGTAATGTCAATCTGACACCCTGAGCTTGTTCCCCGTCCTTCTCTGTATTCTTTCCTCAAACACCCCTCTTTACTCTTGTTCTCAATCCTCTGTAACCCTTTGCATGCTGGTGGCACTTCCGCCTTGCTTGAGGTGAATTGCCTTAAAAATACTTTCTCATGATGAACTCTCCGCTATGGTACCTAGACTTTATAAGTTAAAGCTCAGTACTATATTTGCGACAAGGTCTCAAAATGATAAAAAAAAAAACTTCCAGAAGTGCGCGATTTAAGAAAAGGAAAAGAAACAAAAGTCAGGGTTTAACAAATTTCGACAGTATGTATGTCTTCTTCAAGTTATGTTCAAAAACTGAATAAAAAACCAAGTCTCTGTACGCACAACACTTGCCTTGAGAAAAATGGTTGTACTGGTAAAATTTAAAGATTGAAATTTGAAAAAAAAATCTTTTTTTTTTCAGGATATGTTCATTAAGGTTGGCATTCTAAAAAATATCCAAAATCCATCGAATTTAAAATCTTAAAACACATTAAAGATAAATAGATATGCAAATTACTAACATCCAACACTCTTGTTACTGGACTGGTGATAAGGTCTCCCCAACTTGCATTTGAGCTGGCTAGCTGCGACTTGTTCCAGCAAGTCGGTCGAACTCTCTGCCTCTGAGCAGAGAGGAACCCGGACGAGGCTCCACCGAAGGGCAGAGTCTCGTTCGGGGAGGTTGACCAACCCGAATCTGTTTTTACAGTTTCTACGTGCATTTTTTGGCCGAGCCTACGGGCTCGGGAATACCCACGTTAAACTCGGCCTTGTGCCACATCTATCCCTCGTGGTGGGGGAGAGTAAATATCGCTAGATGTTTCTATGCTAAGAGTTTCTCTCGCACTTCTCACTTGTGGAACTCCTTTCCATCTCGATGCTTTCCAGCCAACTTTAATCTGCAAAAATTTAAATGCAATGTCAATCGCGATCTACTGTCCTACCGATTACTCTTTCCTCTGTTCTCACTCCGCTAGATGCTGTCCCTGTTTCGAATTCTTCCGCGCCCTAGTGTGTAAATTACTCTTTCGAGTAGTTTGTAACACATCTATTTAACATCATTCCGTTGCGTCTCTGTCTTTGGGCAGAGTGCACCCGGGAGGTGACTCCGTCAAAGGACAGGGTTGCAACTGAGGAAAATTATACTGAGAGGTGCCGGCCCTGGGGAACAGCTGCCCGAGGACGCGCCTTCTCATTGCACTAAAGAGAAGGATCCGTGCTCGCACCCAGGCCAGCGCAGCCGACGGTTGCGGGGGCTGAGGGAATTTTTGTTCCTTGCCCGGGTGTACGTGCTCAAGGCTCCACACTTTAAACCGACCTTGTGTCACAACCTGACCTCGTCGGGGGTTGAGTAAATACAAACTCTCACCGCCCTGTAAACTTTTGTGTGTGTGTGTGTGTGTGTGTGTGTGTGTGTGTGTGTGTGTGTGTGTGTGGTGTATGCATTTGTTCAGCAATCCCTCTTTGATACAAGTTTCATTGAAAGCATTGCGATTAAGCGTTTTATTAATTTTTTCATTGTTTTTTGTTCATAGTGTCAAAATTGTCATCATGATCCATGGATCCGTACGCCATTCCACTAATCCATAAAGCAATATCAAGGATGTTTTTTCGTTTTACTGAAAATGTTGATTTTGATATATATATATATATATATATATATATATATATAGGCATGGGAATTTTTCAAATTTTTTTGGCCGTGTTCATAATTGGTATTATTGGCAGCTTCGTTTTTTATCATTAACGGTCCCAATGTGTTTTATCGTTTTTGTATGTGGATGAGTATATTATAGTCGTATTTCCACAAGTTTACATATACATATAGACATATATGTTTTAAGGCATTTTTATGTTTATACATTCTTTTTTACAGATACAAATATTTAAGTAAACGCTCTGTTTATAATATAACAGTATTAACAAAATTTACCGGCTTGAATGTCCGCGAAATTGTCATAGAAAATATACGTCCTCCGACAGGAATCGAACCTGTATCCTATACGGAACCGTCATATAGCCTGACGTGCTTTTACCAATTTCGCCACAGAGGAGCGTTTCAGTTAGCAAGGTCGATTTTACTGTTTTTAAACTACAATCTTCCATGATTTTCTCACGTGCATTCATATCTGCTCGATGCGTATCCAAATGTAAACAAATGACGTCACACATTATGAAATGGACAAAGTCCGACAATTATTTTAAAAATGACTCAAAATAATTGTCGTACTTTATCCATTTCATAATCTAATACATATATATATTTCCCCCCCGTCCATATTCCCCCTTTTTTTCTTTTCTTTTCTTCTGATTTTTAAGTTTTGATTACATCGTCTTTTATTGTACATAGTGTCACCACAAATGTATAAACCCATTTCCGGTATCGGTTTTTAAATTAATATATGTCAGCGATTCAGTAATGAATTATGTATCAGAAAATAATTCATATTTATCTGTATCTCATTCATTTAAACCGTCTTCTGACTTCTCTTTAAAATTTCTCTCTATTAAATTTTAACCCCCACCTTCACTTTTAGGCCTTCCTGTACTTCTCTCGTCTGTTACCCCTCTCTAGAACTTTCTGTTACACCTCACATTCGTCCCCACTCTCATACATACACTCTCACTAAATTTTATTTTTTTATTCCCAGAATTATTTTTTCTGTTTTCTTTTTGAATTGGGTCGTAATTACGATTCCAATGTAATAAATTATAACCATGAAATATTAGTGTTTAAGTCTTTTCATTATATCCTTACTCTGTCCTGGACATTGAGTTCTACCTAGATTCTATCCTCTTGGAATTATTTTTTATACATATATGTATGTGAATGTATGTATGTATATATATTTATATATTTTATACATATATATATATATATATATATATATATATATATATATATGCGTGTGTGTGTGTGTACTAATCACATATATTATATATATATATATATATATATATATATATATAAAATATAAAAATGAACATTGAAGTCAACACTCAGAGGCGACATGCTGTTTCATGCTAGGCGCAATCGTCTATATATATATATATATATATATATATATATATATATATATATATATATATATATATATAAAGAAAG
>OZ038495.1:89780667-89810667 GCA_964036315.1 Acanthosepion esculentum | reverse complement strand
ATCAAAATAAACATAATAAATAAATAAATATATAAGATAAAAAATAAAAATAAAAATAAATGAAAACAAGCAAAATAATTTGACCCAAATAAATAAACAAATAAACTACTTCCGGTAAAATAACCGCCATAATAGACTAACCACAATAAGCTATATAAACAAATTTTTACTACGTTAATAAAAATACCGTTCAAAGTAAAAAATAAATAAATAAATATATAAGATAAGAAATAAAAATAAAATTAAATAAAAACAAGCAAAATAATTTGACACAAATAAATAAATAAACAAATAAACGACTTCCGGTAAAATATCCGCCAAAATAGACTACCCACAATGCACCACTGACCCGTATATATAAATAGCCGAGAAAAATAACAGCACTCGTGGCCTGACGATTGCATCTACCATGAAACACTGTCTAAGTGTTGACTTCTATGTTCACTTTTATATTTACACACGCTCTATCTCTGATATTGAGCACTTTATCCCATAAATATAGCACACTTTAAGACTATATTTCTTCATATATATATATATATATATATATATATATATATATATATATATATATATATATATATATATATATGACCTCCACCCACCTGTTTGTCCTGGATGATAGAATGTCATAGAAGCGTCCCACCCGAGAGGGAAGACCAAGAGTATCTCATAACTTTTGAGATAAGAACCTCAATGTTGGAAAAAGTCCTCGAAACGACATACTCTCATGCTGACATTAATTGACAAAATCCACGTATAAACATGCGTATGAAATATGTTTTTAATCATTTTGACAATAAAGCCACTAAGACGCAAGGGGGTTACTGAGTGTGTGAGAATATGAGAAAAATAAAACATGATTAAGGAGAGCATTTAAATTTTTGAAGATCAAAGTTGACTGGGAAGCAAGAATGCAGGACTGCGTTCCACAAGCAAGAAGTGCGAGGAAAGAAACTGTTGGCATAGAATTTGAAGTTAGCTCTAGCCATTTCACTGTAAAATGACGGCGCCTTGCCGCCAGTTTAGTATTGGGCTTAAATTTATGGAGTCAAAGTACGAAAGTGGAAAGCAGATTTACCATGAAAGGGTAAAGAGAAATAACGTTCCGGCGATAGAAAAGTGACTGAAGCCGAGATGCCAGGTCAGGACCGGAAACAATGCTTCAACTGTAGACGTTTAATTTTGAACGTTAACATCATTGAAGTCCTACTGGAAGAAATGCGTTTCACTGATATTTTTTCCCACTTTATCATTAATATTCCTAAAACACACATATATATATTCCTTCTTCACTTTATACTTTTCTTCTGTATGTTTTATTCTTATTTTCCTATTTTTCTTCGCTTCTACCTTCTTCTTACTTTTTTCCCATTATAGCTTAACGGTCCGGGTGAGTGGATGCGCACTGTTGATGAGTCCCAAAATAGACGAAACGGCCGTCCTGTGCTTTCCGCATTCTGTTGGGGATTCTTCTAGACTTGCTGAATTACTTAAGATATATTTAAGACATATATATATGCATATATATATATATATATATATATATATATATATATATATATATACAGCATGTTTTGCTGTATCACAGCTCATCAAACTCATCAGTGTGGCTAGACCTCCGATTGCTTCAAGCAATCGAAACTCGACCGATTTGATATCAGTCAGAGACTCTACCCCTAAGCTATCGGCGCACAGCAGAGAAAAGTAATCTTTTAACGTATTATATACGTGATGTATATAAACGCTAGACCAGCAGCCAGAGCGCTCAACTTTGGCAAAAAGCTATGCGTTAAGCAGAAGGAGCAAATGTTAAAAATTCCCTATATATATATATATATATATATATATATACATATATATATATATATATATTGTTGAAACGTAGGAAGGGTTACCGAATGATGAATAACCAAAACGGAGGCTGTAAATGGAATGGTAATCTTTATAATATCAACAAAATACAATACTCGCCAGCGGCGTGAAGTAGGTAAACCACCGATAGTGCTGGACTACATAGACAGCATATCATCTTCCACTTACAATGGTGTCCAATGTAGTTATGAGGATTGGAACATAGCCATTAGTGTTCATAGGTACGGTATATAACATTTATATGTATGTATTTCTTTCTCTAATGATAACAATTCGAACAAAATATACATTGGTTACAAAACCGCTACATTATCGCACCGATTAACTTGCTCTTGTATAATCGGTAAATTAAATCATATATTATTAAGTAACACAACAGGAATTCTGACAAGTATTATACAACATAAAGTGTAAAAACATGATTACAAATACGAGAAACTTTAACTAGAAAAAGATACAATTCATAATCAATATAATCTTAAAGATGTTCTGAACCGAAAACGAAAATAATGCTTTGACATAGCCTGTTCATGGTTCGCATCTTCATATCTTCCTCTTCCTGGCAACCATACATTCCGTCTTCTTATAACTGATAGTTAGTCCTTTCTTCTCGCTTTCCTTTTCTATCTTTTCTGACATCAACAATGTATGAACTGCGTTTCTTATGTTGCAAAGATGATGTCTACTGCTAACAAATCCTGGTAAGACTTTCAGTTCTTTTCGGATTGCCTTTTTTTTTCCTCTTTTTTTTAAGCTTTTCACCCCAAGCAAGGCTGGAAGCCACTAGCACGCAAGGGGTTACAGAAGGTTTGGAGGAAGAGCAGATCGGAGAGGTAGAGAAAAGGATGTGGAGAAAGATAGTGGATCGATCAGGGCAAGGGGGTTACAGAATATTTGGAGCTAGGGCAGATAGGAATGAAAGGGGAAAGGATGTGGAGAAGGGAAGTGGATAGATCAAGGCAACTGGAGAAGTCGATTGACGTTACACTTAAATAGTTGGAGATTATATTTGTCAGGGAAACAGGAATAAGGAAGGGAGTTCCACAAGCGAGAGATGCGAGACATGAAGCTATTGGAGTAGAAGAAACGTCTACATCTAACAGTTTCAACAGTGAAGGGGTGGGAACTGGATGCCAGCCTCGTAGGACGCTTAAATTCATGAGGCCTGGGAACCAGTGAAAGCAGCTCATCGGAGCAATTACCGTGAAAGTATTTGTAAAAAAGACGAAGCGAGGCAACTGCGCGTCTGTGAGAGAGCGACTGTAGACGAGATGACAGATCAGGGCCAATTACATTGCATATCCATCTCTGGATCTTATCAAGAACCCTGAGGCAAACAGCAGGGGCTCCAGACCATATATGGCAGCAATACTCCATGCAAAGGCGAATGGTTGATTTATAGATTTGGAGGATCGATTCCGAGGAGAAAAATTTCCTGGCCCGGCACAGGGAGCCAACTTTCCTTGCGGTGGATGAAGCAATTGACTCGATGTATTTGTTCCATCGCAGGTCGCCGTAAAGGTTAAATAAATTCGGTAAAAAGATCTTCATTGGAATTTCAGTGCCAAGACGGGGCTCTTTCCACGTGCCCTCACTCGGAATACAAAAAAATCGATGTAAAATCACAGAAGACAGTAAGCTGTCATAGAAACCGCCATTGAAATGCCCAGATGTATAGGAAATATGAGAAGTAATCTGATTGGCTGGTACGAAGTCCAGCCAGCTAATCTCGAGGCCTGTATTTATCAGTCCGACGGATCAGCCTAGTCGTTGTCTTCGTCATTCAAATTTTCAGTCGATAGATCGGCCCTGTCGTCTCCAAAGGGTTAAAACCCCCTCTGTTTTTGTGTACGTAATTTGTTTTCTATCCTTATGTAGTGTAGGTTCTGCATTATTCTAACATCTTTTCCAAATATATCGAGTTTTCCTGACAGTTTAAATATATCCTTGTGCCGTATCTTATCAAAATCTAAATGTGCATCCGTTTTCTTTTCTAAGTGGAAAGTTACAAATTTTAAAAATACGCGATTTTGAACAATCTGTTGGATTTTATCAATAACATTTTCACAGAAATTAACAAAGTTAGAAAACAGAAAGATGGATCAGATGTCATAAAAGACGGATGAATTAGATTGTGATATTTATATATATCGTTCCTATTTTTTTCTGATTTTCTGTGAATGATCTCGACGAATAATCTTTCTACGCATTCTTTCATTCTTACGAACTCTGGTCATCTCGTGAAACTGTTGTGTAACGTTATTGGGTTTTTATTTTAGATTAGCACCCCTTTGAGATGGAATGCCAAGTAGACAAGAATGAGTATATCTGTTTATATTTCTGAGATGAGGTAGTGTAATTATTTACACTATTTACATTGTTCGGACTGTTGTCCTCATCTTCCTTGCCATATTCAAGAGGTTTCGGCGGTTGTACGCTCCGTCTTTCTTCAGGATCTGTCGATATTTCTGAGATGAGGTATTGTAATTATTTAAACTATCTACATTGTTTGGACTGTTGTCCTCATCTTCGTTGCCATATTCACGAGGTTTCGGGCGATGTACGCTCCGGCCTTCTTCGGGATCTGTCTATATTTCTGAGATGAGGTATTGTAATTATTTACACTATTTACATTGTTCGGACTGTTGTCCTCATCTTCGTTGCCATATTCATGACGTTTCGCTCGTTGTACGCTCCGGCCTTCTTCAGCTGATTGGAATTTCGAATTGAACCCTTTATATCGCCCACCGGGGTAGATTGTTCTTGTTCTACGTGCCATACCTCTTCTGGATGTCTCAGTATCAGTTATCTCCCTTGGAGAGTTGTGTTAAGGAGTTCGTGTAAATAAGAATGAGTATGTTTGACATCTCCTCGACAAAGCAGCTTAAGACACTTGTGGTGTGTATGGAGATCACTTCATTGCCGAAAGAACGGCAAGAGACATAGTTTTCCCGTTTCAAGGAGTTGGAAGCTCGAACTCACAGACCTTTCGCGTTCTAGCCAGTTCAGTTTGACGCGAACCAATTGCACGCGCTGATTAAAGAATTGCGCCAATATGGAATGGCTCAGAAGATGACCAGCGCTCATGTTACTGTCGCTCGCCATAATCATTCTCTGGGTAAGGTCCAGAAACACGGCGCATAGGTGCCAGACGTGTTGACCGAGAGAAACAAACTCCAGCGGTCTTCCATTGCCTCCAGTTTACCCGCTCGACATCAGGATTACTATTTTTATCACCGAAAAAATGGTGTCTTTATGGGAATATTAAGCTGAGAATAAGCTCAGTTGGGAAGTTCTGCTACACCCAACATGTTCAAAATTAGTACATTCTGACGACTATCATTTTTCTGTTGCTTTTTAGCAATTTGAGGGGTTTGTCGTTCAACAACGATGTGGCGATTAAAATGTGGCTTGATGAATTTTTCAAGTCAAAAGTGATTTCTATCGTCGAGGTATTGAACACCTAGTGGATCCTTGGCAAGAGGTCTTAAACAATGGAGGGTAATACATTAGTGAATGATTCATCACAATTACTAATAAATAATAAGTAGTAAAATAATAAAATAATTTGAGGGTTGTTTTCGTCAACAATGCGGAAACATGGCTTGACTTTTTCGGGTTAAAATCTAGTAATTTCTATTGCCAAAGCATTGAATACTTAGTGGATCGTTGGCAAGAGGCTGGAAACAATGAAGGATAATACACTTTTGAATGATTCATCAGAACTATTAAATAATAAGTATTAAAATAAATTATTTAAAAAATCAAAGAAATAACCTAAAAATTAGAGTTCAGCCTCAGAGTAATTATTTAATAAATAATTGTTTAAGCTTTTAAAAAAACACAAAAAAAATGAATTTATGTAACAACCTCTAAGACAAGGCAAATTTAAGTTTTACAAATGAGCGTTCTTTTCATTCTTTTGAATTTTTTAGATTTTATTTTTTTAGAGGAAGAAAACGCCATTTTGAGTTCATTAATAATAATGTCCACCATGGCATTAGTGTTGTGAGTAAGCGGGAGTCGTGAATTGACTTGCTGGCTCAAAACGGCATTAAATAGCAAAGAATATTCGAAACAATATTTGATGCTTAATTTTTATATCGCAACCGTGTTTTAACTTTATCTATATACTAGCTGAATTAACCACACCTTGCTGACCAACAATACATTTTACAGCAAAATGACGATCGATACATTTTATAGTAAAATTGTAGACGTCACATATCTTTTCAAAAAACATTTCTATGATTAATCTCATTTCTTGAGAAACAGTTTTTGACTTCTCGTTTGATTTAGTAAGATTATTTGGTAAAAACAAAATGCAGATAAGTAATTATAATTTAAAAATGAAATAATGTTATTTTCTTGAAAAATTATAAAGTTTGAATCTTCATATTTAGATGTCGACATAAAATAACGAGTTGATTTACCCCTAAACAAAAACACAGAAACAAATCATGTCTTTCTAATTACCTTCCTGGGAAAGTGGTCTTTTCTTACTTTTGAATGTTTTACCATTTTTAGAGGAAGAAGACGCCATTTTGAGTCTATTAATGGACAGCGGGTATTTTCACCACGTCATTAGTGTTGCGAGTAAGCGAGTGCTGTGAACTGAGTTGCTGGTATTCAATAGCAAAGAATATTTGAAACAAATTTTGATGCTTAATTTACATACCGCGACTTTATCTATATACTAGCCGAATTAACCGCGCTTTTCTGCATGTAAAAAACGATGATTGATTTTAAATCATTGTCATAATTTGTCGAGTAAAACGATGCATTTCAATATTACTCAATGATCTTGCCGATGTGACCTCTATCTTCTGGCTTTCTCCTTCTATATTTTAGATAATAATAAGTGGGGGTTGTGCAAAAACAGATTGATATGTATTTGATGCAATACTTGATTGAATTAAATGATGAGTAGCTTTCAACATTGATATGACAGTTGAATTGTCGCAACAATTATGTTTTGTAAGGAACTACCCACTGATTGGTGATTTTTTACTCAACTTGATGTCCGTATTGTCTCATTTTGATCTTGCCGATGTGACCTCCATCTTCTGGCTTTCTCCTTCTATATTTTAGATAGGATTTATTCCCTTGTTCAAATTTAAATTTAATTTAAACCAAAAGGAAAAAAACAGTATGTCTTGGTGCGCGCCTCGCGTCCTCCTTTGATCAAGAAGTAATATATTTATCCAAATACCCTAAGAGTCATTCCTTTTTTCAAATTTAAATTTAATTTAAATAAAAAAAAATTCAGTGGGAACGGTGCCTTCCGGAGACCCCTTTCATCAAGATGATTTTCTGATGTTACCTCCATCTTCTGGCTTTCTTCTTCTATATTTTGAATAGGAATCATTCCCTTGTTCAAATTTAAATTTAATTTAAATCAAAGGAAAAGAAATATTGTTGAGGGACTTGTGCACCAACCCCGCCCCACCCCACCGGAGATCCTTTGATCAAAATTAGATATAATTAACCAAGTATCCTGGGTAATATAGTTTCAGAATAGATATGGTTATGAGGTATATCTCCAAACCCTAGGGGGAGATCGATAACAAACAGACAGATAGACAGAGGCTACAACTTTATATATAATTATTTAAATATGGCCTCATTTGGTTTCTTCGGAAGTTTACACCACATCCAAGTCTAATCCCAAGGATCGAACTCATTCATGCTGGAGGAATCTCGCTGTGATTGACCATATTTTCAGGGGTGTAGCCGTATGCACAACGCTTGACCAATTGGGATGGGTGACCGATAACCCTGAGGAGTTTATCTGACCACAACTTCCAGTTCTTTGTAGCTATCTTATCTTTTTGTTATCTCTCCTAAACCTTCTTCCGCCATTTATTTATTCAAGATCTTTAGGTAGGTTAAACGTTTTTTACCTCTGGCCTTCTTGCCTTCTGTCCTGTGAGTATCAAATTTTCCAAACCCTCTTTTCTCATAATGCTCACAAGAAATTTCAACTGTCTCTTCCTGATGTTAAGTATAAGTATCTTTTTTGTTGCCACTGTCTCTATAATATCGTTGTTGCTTATACATCCGGTCCATGGTATCCTCAGTATTCTTCTGTAGAACTGTAGCATTGATATTACATAACAGTTCAGTGCTTTTTCTTTGTTTCTGACGAAGTTGTTTCTGTTTCTTAATACCCTGCTTAGCTTTTGGAAGGCATCTTTCGCTATCCCACTGCTCCTTAAAAGATCACTGGGAAGACTGAAGAACGCTATTAGATTTGTTGATTCTGCGACATACACAGAGTGGAGGTCAAATTCAAACTAGACTCGTTAACCATTACGCCCAGGCGCTTTCTGAATAACATATTGATCGAAAGTTTACAGCAGACTTTTTTTTTTATCGAAATGTTAATAGTAATGATGACTTTGGCTGTCCTTTTCGAGCGGTGGTCCATTTAGTTCACACGTAGAATCCAGGGAGAGTTGGATTCATGCCTTTCTCTAGAGCTTTTTTGCCCAGTACACCCTTTTCACCATAAGACTGTCCGACTCAAAAGGTGCATTCCAAATAATATACCCCGTCGTCGTCGGTTTTATCTCGTATGCAAAAATGTAATTTCTTCTTTGCTGATCGCTTCCTTCATGATGATGGCGGTGTTGATGACCTTATTCACCGCCAACGTGCAGGTTTAGGACTGGGAGCTTCCAATTTCACCAAAACCTGCTGCCATTCTCCATCCCCTATCGCCGTTTTGGCTTCACAAGAGCTGGTTGCAGGTGAAAGAAAATAAGACTAGAAGGAAGTGTCGATGGCGTTAATTTGTTTAAGGTGGACCTCGACTTGCCAGGAAGTGGTCCAGGCATTTGATTTCATGACATTCCTCTGCGGCACGTATGCTTGGCAGAAGATCTGCTAAGAATTATATATATATATATATATATATATATATATATATATACATGTAAGAATTATATATATATATATATATATATATATATATATATATATATATATATATACATGTAAGAATTATATATATATATATATGTGTGTGTGTGTGTGTGTGTGTAAAGTGTAAGAATTATATTATATATTATATATATATAAATATATATAGGAATATACATACATACGCACACACACATTATATATATATGTGTGTGTGTGTGTGTGTGTGTGTGTGTGTGTGTGTGTGTGTGTGTGTGTGTGTGTGTGTGTGTGTGTGTTGCCCAAGCGAAAATTGCTGTAATCAATGGTGGCTAAAAACTTATAGCCCACTGTATTAAATAAAGACTATGTATTATCTCGTATCCAAGAATTTAATTTCTTCTTTGCTGATCGCTTCCTTCACGATGACGGTGTTGATGACCATATTCACCGCCAAGGTGCAAGTTCAGGATTAGAAGCTTACAATTTCACTATAACCTGCTGCCGTCATCCATTCCCTGTCGCCATTGGTTTGGGTTGATTGAAGGTGAAAGAAAATAAGAGTAGAAAAAGTTGCCTATGTCGTGAATTTGTTTAAGGTGGACCTCAACTTGCCAAGAAGTGACCCGCTTACTTGATTTCATGACCTTCCTTCACATATGGAATGAGACATGAAGAATCCTGTTATGAAACTGCAACAGCCTGTCGCAATAATTACGAGTGATGTCTTCTATGGCATGTCCATCATCCGTAGCCCTCTTCATCCGTTGGTTCAAACGTTTGGGCTTTTGGCGTCTTTGAGGTTGGTCGCGCAGAGTATGGGTTCTCGTCTGAGAACTCCTGACGACATCGCTCTCAGAGTCACTGGACCACGCACGCCCCTCCACGACAACAAGAAGCGACCATCAGAAGTACACAGAAACATACACGCATAGACATTATTGGCTCCTGAAAAATTAATTTCGGTTGAGCTCTGTTGGTTTGAGGTGTGAGTTTGTAAACAGTGACTATTTAAGCTAATATAGCATGACTCGTCGGCAGAATTGAGTCACTGTCAGTCACTGTGTGTTTATCTAAATCTAAAAATAAACACGCTAAAATTCACCTTCATCCCTGCCGTGAGCCGACAGCTTAGTGGTCGAAGTTCCGACTGACGCCAATTCAGTCGGGTTTCGAACCTCAACTAGAGGCAACCGGACATCTAGCCACATTGATGAGCTGCGAAACAGTCTGTCTGTGGATCACAAAAAATATATATATATATATATGTGTGTGTGTTTAGGCAGCAATCCTTCTTTCATGCACATTTCATTAAAAACGACTGACAAGGTGCTTTTATTTCGTTTTTTTATATAATTTCTCGTGCGATCTAATAATGTTTTTCTTTTCAGATGATAAATTATGTAAAAATTGTCCGAATGTTCTTTTTATCCGAGCGCTTTCGGCTATACATTTAGCCATTTTCAAGGATTATATTCCAACTGTTAGAATTAGAAATAGTTTGTTATATGTATGTTTTATAAAATGTTTCATTTTTTTATTTCAAAACACGGTCAAGATATTATGTCCATGTTCAAAGTTAATATTATTAAGTGTTGGTTTGTTTGTTTTTATTAATAAGGCTTCCATTATTTTTAGACTTTTTTGCATGTGAATGATGTTATTATATTAGTGTTGTCGACAAGTATGTTCCGAATAGTGTCTGGTAGATCTCCATGAATATTTAAATGAGATCTAATCGAGCTATTGTCAGAAAGGTGTAGAGTTAGTCTGCGTGTTAAACAATTTATAGTGTGGCCTATATAATTATTTACGAAAGTTGATTTTTGAGGAATACAATTCCTTAATGGGCATTTGAATTCGTAAATAATATTTGCTCTATTTAATTTTGTTCTAGGATGTGAATTGTTATTTTTAGCTATAAGGTTAGAAGTTTTTAATTTTTTATAATAAATAATTAATCTAATTTTTTTGCTATTGTCAACTGGTGTTATGCATTTTTTTATAATGTTCTTAATTCTGCATTCATCCTGTTTATAATTTTCGTTCATCTGATTTTTATAAAAAATATTAATATTATTGTTTATGTTTCTATTCTCGCTGTTGCTATTAGTTACTTTGGACAAGAAACGCCTAATGTGGAAATCCAACAATTGATAATAATATTAACTTTAAACATGGACATAATATCTTGACCGTGTTTTGAAACAAAAAATGAAACATTTTATAAAACATACATATAACAAACTATTTCTAATTCTAACAGTTGAAATACAATCCTTGAAAATGGCTAAATGTATAGCCGAAAGCGCTCGAATAAAAAGAACATTCGGACAGTTTTTATATAATTTATCATCTGAAAAGAAAAACATTATTAGATCGCACGAGAAATTGTATAAAAAATTAAATAAAAGCACCTTGTCAGTCGTTTTTAATGAAATGTGCATATATATATATATATATATATATATATATATATATATATATATATATATATATATATATATATATATATATATATATTTTATACTGAATGTCAGAGTAAACAGTTCGTAGTCAAATTTTACTTTAATGGCAATAATAGAAACAAAACAATGAATAACCTTTTATTTATGATGGATCCAGAGTCAGAGTTGCAGTTTTGGAAAGGCTTATCTATTGAGAAAGCGCGTTGATTTTTTAAAATTCGGAATCATTCCTATCCCAGCTATGAATATTTATAGCATCAGCATACACTCCAGCGTCAATAAACAAGCCGCTAAAGGGAAAAGAGAAATCCTGAATTCTGTTCGTCGGCTAAAGTAATCTTGAGGATAATCATTTCATCCCAAGCAATACGATGAAGACGCAAGTGCTTACATAGTGTAAAAAGATATGAGGAAAATCATGAATTGGAAAGACTATATTAAATTCATTGCTAGGACAGCTGATAAAAAATGTTCGTTCGCTGCGTCGATTTCTCTTTCCAGACCTATCTTACATATCTATAAGATAACCACTCATCCATGCTTAAAATATTCCTGCCACATATGGTCTGTTATTTACTTTTAACTGCTTGAAATCCAATTAAAACCAGCAATATTATTGGTCCTGATCTATAAACCTACCATTCGCCCATGCTTAGAATATTGCTGCCACATATGGTCCGGTGCTCCTGCTATTTACTTTGGGCTCCTTGATAAGATCCAAAGAAGAATCAGCAATATTATTGGTCCTGATCTATAAACCTACCATTCGCCCATGCTTAGAATATTGCTGCCACATATAGTCCAGTGTCCCTGCTATTTACCTTGAGCTCCTTGATAAGATCCAAAGAAGAATCAGCAATATTATTGGTCCTGATCTATGAACCTATCATTCTTCCATGCTTAGAATATTGCTGCCATATATGGTCCGGTGCCCCTGCTATTTACCTTGAGCTCCTTGATAAGATCCAAAGAAGAATCAGCAATATTATTGGTCCTGATCTATAAACCTACCATTCGTCCATGCTTAGAATATTTCTGACACATATAGTCCGGTGCTTCTGCTAATTACCTTGAGCTCCTTGATGAGATCCAAAGAAGAATCAGCAATATTATTGGTCATGATCTATAAAACTACCATTCGTCCATGCTTAGAATATTGCTGCCACATATGGTCCAGTGCCCCTGCTATTTAGCTTGAGATCCTTGATAAGATGCCAAGAAGAATCAGCAATATTATTGGTCCTGTTCTATAAACCTACCATTTTTGCCATGCTTAGAATATTGCTGCCACATATGGTCCGGTGCTCCTGCTATTTACCTTGAGCTCCTTGATAAGATCCAAAGGACATTCAGCAATATTATTGGTCCTGATCTATAAACCTACCATTCGTCCATGCTTAGAATATTGCTGCCATATATGGTCCGGTGCTACTGCTATTTACCTTGAGCTCCTTGATCAGATCCAAAGAAGAATCAGCAATATTATTGGTCCTGATATATAAACCTACCATTCGCCCATGCTTAGAATATTGCTGCCATATATGATCCGGTGCTCCTGCTATTTACCTTGAGCTCCTTGATAAGATCCAAAGAAGAATCAGCAATATTATTGGTCCTGATCTATGAACCTACCATTCGTCCATGTTTAGAATATTGCTGCCACATATGGGCCGGCGCCCCTGCTATTTACCTTGAACTCCTTGATAAAATCCAAAGAAGAATCAGCAATATTATTGGTCATGATCTATAAACCTACCATTCGTCCATGCTTAGAATATTGCTGCCACATATGGTCCAGTGCCTCTGCTATTTAGCTTGAGATCCTTGATAAGATGCCAAGAAGAATCAGCAATATTATTGGTCCTGATCTATAAACCTACCATTTTTTCCATACTTAGAATATTGCTGCCACATATGGTCCGGTGCTCCTGCTATTTACCTTGAGCTCCTTGATAAGATCCAAAGAAGAATGAACAATATTATTGGTCCTGATCTATAAACCTACCATTCGTCCATGCTTAGAATATTGCTGCCACATATGGTCCGGTGCTTCTTCTATTTACCTTGAGCTCCTTGATAAGATCCAAAGAAGAATCAGCAATATTATTGGTCCTGATCTATAAACCTACCATTCGTCCATGCTTAGAATATTGCTGACACATATGATCCGGTGCTCCTGCTATTTACCTTGAGCTCCTTGATAAGATCCAAAGAAGAATCAGCAATATTATTGCTCTTGATCTATAAACCTACCATTCGTCCATGCTTAGAATTGCTACGAAAATACATCGCAAATGAGGGACAGTGCCAATCGTCAGGAATTAATTCATATTTTACTGACAATAAAATACTGAAAGACTGAATCAGTTAAAAAATTCGTCCAGAAATACTATAGCCTTTCAACTTGTGAAGAAGACCAAACCCTGTCAAATTCTTTCGAGATATCCAAAGCAATAGCTCAGGCATCACCAAAATTATTTAAAGTTTGATAGACTCTTTCAGCAATAATCGTTAATATATCTGCAGTTGACGTACACAAGCGAATGCCATATTGCTTATCCGGAAGAGGACGCTGCGAGGTGAGATGCTTAACCAATTCAGAGTTTATTAGAGCTTCTAGTGCTTTGCCAAAAAGTGATACTAGGCAAATATTTAGAAGGATCAGACGGTTTATCTGTTCTTGGAAACTGGTAGTACACAAGAGCAAGGAGTTTATTGTAGAGTTTAGAAAGAACAGGAGCCAGTTCAAGGGTGGGGGCATTAAGTTTATTACAAGGATAACAAAAAGATGACATTACTAAATCAAAATCATGTCCTCTGATACCTAGTTTCCACCGTCTTCTTCAGAGTAGTTCATTACCTTTATACGCTATCTCAGAAAGGGTGTCCTTTCTATATTCAGTTGTTCGAATTCGCTAAAGATTTGTGTAGCCCTCGAGGTTTTCTCAATAATGGATGCTCGGTTCATTATATTACGATCCAATGACAATTTAACGAGGAACAGTTTTAGCTAATATTTCATTCAAATCGTGGATGGAAATTTTGCATATCAGCTATTTAATCACAATTAATTCTTCTTTCAGCTTCCCCTTCGGCAAAATAGTGATATCCTCCGGCACTGGAAGGAAACTCGACGAGGCGTCAGTCCAAATTAGAAGCGCAAATTATGGTAACAGATATATAATATGAAAATATATTTTATTTTCTTAGTTGGCGATCGCGCACGATGATAGAGAACTTTCGCAGTAAAAGCAATTTTCATAAACAGATTAATTAATGTATACTATTTTATAGACCTAGGATTTCTAAATAAAACATTGAGTGATATAATATGACTGTCCTGTCAGTAATTCTTAACCACTGATAACTACGAGGGTCATTCAATAAATAAGGTGAATTTTTCGGTATAAGGACTTCTACTACAGATAGAAGCTTACTTTTTTTTTAATTTTTCAACGTAGTCTTCCAGCACTGTCACATATATTTTCCCATCTGTGCACAAGCTTCCGTATTCCCTCAGCGTAAAAATCTTTGGACTGATGTTTCAGCCAGTCGCTCACAACAGCGGAAAAATGTTAGTCTGAAGAGACGCAATGTATCATTCTCCTGAAGGTTAGCATCAGCCATGCTGAAAGAAGGTAAAATGGGTTCTCTCAGATAATTAAAAGAGCAGTTTCTCTTTGGAGGCCTTAAAATTAACACGTCATTCTTTGTCCCAGTTAACGACAGACTGTAGAGAATTATTTTAGATCGGCTGCCAATTTGACCCTATCAAACAGCGCAGACTTATTATTAAGACTGGAATAAATGGTTGTGTCATCAGCAATAGATATTGAGTCGATCAGGAAGATCATTGATGATAATTAGGAACAACGTAGACTCGAGGAGACCTGAATTAATGCAAAAAGATCTAGAGGAATGTCCGTTCAAGACAACATTCATTTCGCGATTTGATAAGAAATTGTGAATCAATTCTAAAACGAACAGCTATGCTGAAGATGGGAAATCACTCTGATTTTAATGTGCCTTCAAGTCGAAACAGCTCTGATGATGACGTTCAATAAATAGAACATTTTTAGACATTTACCTTGGATTCGGTTGTCGTACGATTTCTACTTACAGACAGTTATTTCTCACCTTTATTTTCTGAGATGAATATTGAAAAGAATTTTTAACCGTGTATTTGTGTTCGTTTGGTCGAAAAGATTTTATGGGTCGTATGGATACCACCACGTTGGGCATCCAATACCAACCCACTGCTGTACGTTGACAACGAAAATCTTTCAGAGTACTGTTAATGACAGTTTCTATTTAACAGGTGTCTCTATCCCCCGGTTTCGCATTATGGTCGTGTTGTAAACATTTCTTCTCGTTGGCGTCTAATGTCGAAGCCATCAGTTTCTGTCTTTATTTAACAACGTCAAAATACCATTAAAGAATTTCGTCTTCGTGATTAAATCCCATATGTTGAGTTTAGTTACAATAAGATTCTAAAATGTGTGGTCGGCTTACAGCCTTTTCACGTTATAACACCGGTTTCCGTACACTGAAGTTAAGCAACTGAGACAAGTCTGTACCTAGATGGGTGACTGGTTGGGAATATCAGGTGCTGTAAGTTTGGATGTGCGGGAGGTGTAATGGATAATTGTTAATCGGGGAGCCGAGTTCTAATTCCAGTTGGGTTCGTTATATTCACTTATGAGATTGGGAAAAGGTATGAATCCACCGCTTCTCCTCCTATGGGTTAATTAGTAAGACTTGTATCAGAAAAAAAACTATCTCTCAAAAAATATTCTTACAATCAAAAAATATTTCCTGACTTTAAATAACTGCAAAGGGTTGACAAACCGTAAAGAGCAAAGCAATTAATCAAATATAAAGTTTTTGAGAAGCGCATACATAGAGAAAGAAAAAAATCATGAGGATATGTAGGATAAAAAACGGTTGATCTCCAGACTTGAAAAGAGTAAGGTCGTAGAAAATGAGGAATCACCCCCCCTCCTCCACCCCGGGAGTTTGTTCCACAAAATAACCTTTTCTGCAGAAGAAGCTGTCTGAGAGGAACTTCCTCCTTATCAATGGAATAGAAAGACTTTGAGAATGAGTTGACCCTGTATACGTGGCATAGTGGGTCTTAGTTGGAATTGGTGGAACTAAAAAAAAATTTTCTATATGGATAGTGATAGAGCAGCGAGAGGCTTGCGGCATTTCGACTGGGGGAAAGAGGTTGTAGGGTGGGAAATAATTTATTACCAGTAAAACCATGTGGACACATTTTAAATATTTCAAGGCTGCTAAGTGAGGATTTAGCATCAGAGCGGACCCTGAATGATCACTTCTCGCGATTAATGGATTTTCACTCAGGGAGATCCCGTGACTTGAGTGTCTATTGGGACAAACTCAACCCAGACCTCAAGTGGAACTCGTACATACGATCCATCGCTAAAGCCGCTGGAAAAATGGTCAGTTCCCGATACTGCTCCAGTAAGTACCTGACTCCTGCTATCCTCTACCTTGACAAGAGCCAGATCAGGCCGATAATGGAGTACTGCTGTCACATATGCACAATAGCTGCTGTGTCTTTCGATCGAGTATAAAAGCGTCTCCGCGTCCTTGTGGGTGATGGATTATTTTCCACCCTACAATCTCTTTCCGCACAGTCGAAACCTCACAAGCCTCTCCCTGCTCTATCTCTATTTCTATGGAAAGTGTTCAGACGAACTGCATTCCTTAGTTCCACCAGTGCTAACCTTCACGGCTAAGACCCTCCATGCCACGCCCATTGCAGCGAACCACCCTCATTCCATTCGTATTCCACTGGTGAGATGTAATTTTCACTCGAGCAGCTCCTTCCCATGAACAGCTGCTTTGTGGAACCGACTCCCAAGAGGATGCTTCCTCGATCGCTAAAATCTTAACCTGTATTAAGTCTAAGGGGAAACGTTGCCTTCCCAACATATCCCCATAAACTGCCTCTTACTCTAACTTTCTTATTCTGTATCCCTCTACTATGAATGGCTCTTAAGCCTTAGATATACTGAGCATCACTTTAAAAAAAAAAAAGAATCTCCAACCGAAATATTTAAGCAATATTCCATTTTCGATCTGATTAATATAACTTTTTTTGTATTAAGTTTACAGAAAACCTTCATTCAGTATCTTTGGCAGCGCGTTGGCTATGTAGAATTTACATACAGACATCCAATATCATAATTTTAGTGTGATATAGATTGTCGACGAAAACTGTTTATGAAAATTTAGAAAAGCGAAAGTATGAAAATAATCGGAAATATGTTGAAACCAAATTCTCATTTATAAGCAATTTTGTTTATAAAAAAAAACACACCTTTCCCATGTCGTCTCCACATCTGACCCGCAATTATTTATTTAACTTCGTCAGACAACGGACACGACTGGTGGGCGTTAAACGAAGAATTTTCAATGTAATTCTGTTCCTGAGAAAGAAGAATTTAATTTCAAACTTGTCTCATTATCTGTTCAGACAAACGTCAGCGTCAAACATATATATATATATATATATTTTTTTTTTTTTTTTTTTTTTTTGAACGATAAAAATTATTGAAAAAATTTAAATCTTCAGACACACTGGGTTGTAGATTAATATTCTGTCGTTTTTATTATTATTATTTCATTTAGATTCCTCGACTAGTTTCGGCCAACATGGCCATCATCAGGAGAAAAATAATATTTCTGCTTGCTTCATTCCTTGTATTGGTCAAATAGTCTCTTTTAAGTTGTTATTTGAGATAACAGCTGGATAGATTCATGCTGCTTTGAATTCCCTTGGTCAGCTTGGCAGTTTTATTGGTTCCTGGAAAGGGGGTGTGTCTCTGTTAAGTGTGTGTGTGTGTGTGTGTTATTTGGTTCTTAGGGAGTGAGTGAGTATGATATGTGTAAGCGTGTATATTCGTGTGGGTGTGTGTATAAGTGTGAGGCCTCAACACCTCCGTAAGCATGTCGGTCTTGTGTGGGTGAGAAATGTGGGTAGGTTTTGATTTGTAGGGTTATGTATTAATACTATCTATATTGTTAAATTTATGGTTCAGCCCGACTGGATAGTGTGTTTTTAATCGTCGTATCCACTTATTTTCATGGAACACTAAAATCTTTCTAATCTTATCTGCTCTGGGCTTTTCTATTCTCTCATATATATATATATATATATATATATATATATATATATATATATATATGAGAGAATTTCTATTCTCTCTCTCACTCTCTCTATATATATATCTATATATATCTATATATACATATATATATATATGTACATATATATGTGTGGGGGGGGAAGGGTTAAATACACGAATATATGTTGTTTGTTCTTTGTACGCATATATTTACGACAGAAAATTGAAAACAGCCAAACTTATGGACAGCAACAACTCTCCATTGAAATCGAAATTTATGCAAAATCAATATTATTTATGTATTCAAATACTCCATCGGAAATTGTGTTCTTGGCGAAAACAAATTTATGAATAATGATATCGAACATTCATTTAAGAAGGCCGACCGTAAAATACTTGTCTAAGACATCAAATAAATGGCTATTAAATAAAGAAAACGTTAAATAATAGGTTTTCATCATAAAACATAAAGCCTCCAATAACATCAACAAAGCGCAAAAACCATAGTGACCATGTTCGGGAATTAAAAACATAGCTACATATCAACAATCTAAACAACTAAAATTCTTGAAAATGAATATATATATGTGTGTGTGTGTGTGTGTATGTGTGTGTGTTATTTGTGTGTTTGCGCACGCGCGTGTGTGTATGTGTATGAAGGAAAGATGTATGACAAAGTTGAAAAAGTTTCCGATTTTCGTGAGACACGTTTCATCCCTTAGGACTATATATATATATATATATATATATATATATATATATATATATATATATATATATCAGGCGACTATATATATATATATATATACTCGCCTGATATATATATATATATGTATGTATATATATATATATAGTTGCCTGAGATATATATATATATATATATATATATATATAGTCGCCTGATATATATATATATATATATATATATATATATATATATATATATATATATCAGGCGACTATATATATATATATACATATATATATATATCAGGCGACTATATATATATATATATATATAGTCGCCTGATATATATATATATATATATAGTCGCCTGATATATATATATATATATATATATAGTCGCCTGAGATATATATATATATATATATATATATATATATATATATATATATATAGTCGCCTGACGATTGCACTAGCATGAAACAGGCTGTCGCCTCTAAGTGTTGACTTCTATGTTCACTTTTATATTTACACACGCTCTATCTCTGATATTGAGCACATTATCCCATAAATATAGCACACTTTAAGACTATATTTCTTCATATATATATATAAATATATATGTGTGTGTGTGTGTGTGTGTGTGTGTGTGTGTGTGTGTGTGTGTATATATGTGTGTGTGTGCAGGTATGCAGAAAAATAGGAAAGAACACGTTAGGTAAATAATCCGGAGTTCCTTAGTATTTTTGCTTTTATTTTTAAGTAGAGCTTATATTATAATACTTTTTTTTTTTTAAATATGAATCCTTCGCTACATAAGAGTTCTCATGTTTCAAAAGCGAGAGCCGAGACCCTCAATATAATTTTTGAAATTAAGTTGAATTAAGGTGTCTGGTCTCACTTGACGAGGAAGCGAGACCAGACACCTTAATTCAACTTAATTTCAAAAGTTATATTGAGGGTCTCGGCTCTCGCTTTTGAAGAATGAGAACTCTTATGTAGCGAAGGAATCATATTTTTTTTTAAAATATTATATATATATATATATATATATATATATATATATATATATATATATATATAAACAGTATATGTCTGTGTGTCTATATGCTATTCATGCACGTCCACATTTCTCGACCGATTTCGATGAAATTGTACACATATGTTGAAAATTTATGACAATAGGTCAAGACCTATTTCAATCTCCAGGCTACTCCTCACCCAGAGTTTGGCAGAAAAATTTAAAAAACTGATTGTGGGTACGATTTTTTGCAAAAACCAGGGCAAATATCGGCACGAACAAAATTTTTACTCGATGAGTTGATGTTGTTTGCCCCTAATTCAAACCATGGCTCATGTCACGAGGTTTATAGGGAGTTCTTGATAGTTTTCCTGCGACAATAGCTTAACGCAAAAAACTTAAACTTCCTCATTTTTATCCGATTTTCTTCAAAGATGTCATAAAATATTTGCCATCGTACAAGAAATAAGATTGTGCGGTTTTAGTCCGGCTGGCTTCCCCGCGTAAAACGAAAAACCACGACAACTGTTCAAAAAGCCCATTTTTCGGCCATAAATCCTACGTTTTTCATCTGATGCTTTCCAAATTTGCCATGTAAATTACATATGACACACAAATTATCTTGCATGAATGTTGGGTTTAGATTATTTCAGTTAAGTGAATAAAATCTGCGACATACTAGATCTAAAATCGGCTTTTGCCATTTAGCCGATAGTTTCTTCATATGATTCCATCCTAAATTGGCATTCGAACAACCTTTGATGCAAAGATTCTTACAGAAGGATTACTGAAGCGTTAAAACGGAAAAATTCCCGAAGAACCTCTTATTAACCCGAGCTTTACAGTAAGCGTGTAAAGAAGGAGGGACCGTTCATGCATTTGCACTTGCAGTTGAATCAAGCTCTGACGCTTCGTCTCTGTTTTTGTTTATTAGATTTGTGAATAAGGCCATACTATTTAAAAGTTTTCGACCATAGGAAAGTTACTGAATATCTAAAACATTGAAACAATTTAACCCCGAGCAGCAAGAAGGTTTTATCGATGGAATTCCTTTATTATGAACAATCAAACACTTGCGAAGGACAGATGAAAGAAGAATAGTATACCAACGGATGATGCATGCAAGCATGGACGCAGACATACATTTCTAGACAGGGAGATGCGGGTATACAGAGTGTACAGTTATGCAATTGCAACCATGTACACCGGGGCAACTCCGGGTACCTCGTCTAGTATATATATATATATATATACGAGGGTCATTCAACGAATAAGGTGAATTTTTCGGTATAAGGACTTCTAATACAGATAGAAGCTTACTCTTTTTTATTTTTTTTTGTTTTACTTCTTTTTCACATGAATTTAATTTCTTTTGCAGATTAAAATAAAACTTCATTTATTATATATATTAGGATTATTATATTTTTGAAGTTATATAAGTATTATTTATTATTATTTCTTTCAACTGACCGCGTGTTTCTGTCTTCGTATTTATTTATTTTTGTACAATCCGCCTGAAGATCGTTTTTCTTATTTTTACTTTCTGTTTTTGCTTACCTAATGTTATATTTAACAACTTCCAACTTTCTTCTCTCGTTGATTTTCTTTCTTTTTATTTATCAGTTGCTAATTTAGGTGTTAGTACGAGGGTCATTCAATAAATAAGGTGAATTCTTCGGTATAAGGACTTCTACTACAGATAGAAGCTTACTTTTTTTCTTCTTTTTTTTTGTTTTACTTCTTTTTCACATGGATTTAATTTCTTTTGCAGATTAAAAAACAACTTTGAGAGTTTTGGCGATTAACAAAGATGGCCGACCAAGAAGCATGCTCCAGGATTGAACAGCGGTCAGTTATCGAGTTTTTGGTTGCTAAAGGGTGCAAACCAGTTGAAATTTATAGGAGAATGTTAACTGTGTATGGTACCACATGTTTCAGCCAAAAAATGTCTACAAGTGGGCTAAATTATTTAAAGAAGGACGGAACAGTGTTAAGGATGAAGACAGGCCTGGGAGACCTACAGAAGTGAGGTCTCCTGAGGTGATCGAATCAGTCAATGACTTCATTCAGTCTGACAGTGGATGACACTGCAAGGACTTTAAGCTTATCTGTTGGGACAAACGCAGGGGTCATCAGTCAGAAGGAGTCATCTTGCATCAAGACAACGGAAGGCCTCACACAGCAGCCCAAACGCTGAGGGAATACGGAAGCTTGTGCACAGATGGGAAAAGTGTGTGACAGTGCTGGGAGACTACGTTGAAAAATCTTTTAAAAAGTAAGCTTCTATCTGTATTAGACGTCCTTATACCGAAAAATTCACCTTATTTATTGAATGACCCTCGTATATATATATATATATATATATATATATATATATATATATATATATATATATATATATAAGTCTTTTGTGTGTGTGACAATTGAGAGGCTGTGTGCAAAATCTTGGCATGAGACACACCGAAGTCAAGACCCCCATTCACGTCCACACACAAAAAGCTACCGGGATGAAAACTACAAAGAGATCACCACAAACAAAGTTTAAAGTAAGAACTAAATTCTAACTATATCTTGTATCCCACGTTACCACGTTACATATACTGACCCTTTCACCCAAACGATAACCCACCGGACCAAATTCAAGTTATATTTGTTTATGAAAAGAAACATATAACAACAATTCACTGTTTCTCGCATACGTACATAAAGTATATTTAATTATATATTCCTATTTGGCTTTAAAACGAAATAAAATACAATTAAATTCGTAAAACAAATATACAACACGAGTAATGTATTCTGTAACTCATGTCTGTCTCTCATAATTTTTATTTAACTAAAGTTCTTTTTTTTCTTTTCAAAAACAAATTTAACTTAAATTTGGGCGGGTAGGTCAACATTATTTTGGACACAATGCCCTTAATAGTTACACAGAAAAAACATTTGATTAAACGAAAATTACAATATAATACCTATAACTTATAATACATTCCTTCTTGTCGTCAATTTACACTAGTATATATATATATATATATATATATATATATATATATATATATATATATAGATAGATAGATAGATAGATAGATAGATATACAAGTATAGGATTGGTGTATACGGAATAAATTCCAATAACCAACAATTACTATTCTTAAAAGAGTGCTCAATACAGAGTAGAGCAGATATAATTGTTTATTTAAAAATTATAACATCAATATGTTATAAAATCGCTACAAAAATAGCCATTTTGTTTCAACACTTCTGATGTCTTATTAAGTGATGGTGTTTAATGTAGAATAAAGTTTTTTTTAAACCCTTTATTCTACATTCAACATCATCACTTGATGAGACACGGAGGTGTTGAAACAAAATGGCTACTTTTGTAGTGATTTTATAACATATTGACGTTATAATTTTTAAATAAGCAATTATATATATATATGTGTGTGTGTGTGTGTGTGTGTGTGTGTGTGTGTGTGTGTGTGTGTGTGTGTGTGTGTGTGTGTGCAATAGATAGAGGATCGCAAAAGCGTGAAACCCAGGGTTACAAACTCACATTCATACCACTAAATCTATCTATCTATCTATCTATCTATCTCTTTCTATATATATATATATATATATATATATATATATATATATATACACACACATATATATATATATATATATATATATATATATATATATATATATATATATATATTTCGTTAAATACATTTTTCAGGACAATGACAACCAGATTTATATATCCAGCCTAACTCCAATCAACCACCATCTGTAATCCACCATATTCCATCATCTGTTGAACGACGTATTAGCAAACGCTTCTCTAACAAAGAGATATTCGAGAAACATAAAACGGTTTATGATAAAGTTCGTAGGGAAAGTGGGTTCAGATCTTCTGAAATTAAGTTTGTAGAAGATTATGGCAGTTCCAGAAAGAAAAACAGAAACAGGAAGACCATATGGCAGACTCCTCCATTCAATCAATCAGTTCGTACTAAACTGGGACATAAGTTTCTTAATTTAATTGATAAACATTTTCCTAACAGTAATTCATTAAGTAAAATTTTAAATCGTAATACTTTAAAACTTAGCTATAGTTGTGCTAATAACTTATTAATTAAAATAATTAAATCACATAACAATAACACATTGAAATTATATAACAATAATAACTGTAATTCTAATACTGATTCTAATTTGTCTCGTATAACCAACCTATGTAATTGCAGAAATCCTGACAAATGTCCTTTATCTAACAAGTGCTTAAATCCTTTGTGTATATATGCTCTATTTCATCAATAGAAAATCCAAGGATTACTAAAATATATATGAGGAGTACAATGAATACTTTTAAGAAACGTTTGCATAATCATCTCTTATCCTTTACTAAGGCTGGCAAACGAAATATGACTTCACTTTCTAACAAGCGCTTAACGAAATCCTTTGTGAATATGTGCTCTATTTCATCATTTGAAAATCCCAAGATTGTTAAAATGAATACCTTTAAAAATATTTGTATAATAATCATTCATCCTTTACTAACGCTCATAAACGAAACATGACTTCACTTTGGAAACATTTTTGGAAATGGAAAGAAGAAAACAAAACACTTAAAGTTAAATGGAAAATTCTTAAACAAGCCAGAATCTGTAGATCCGTGACTGAACTGCGTTTCCTTTGTCAACAGGAGAAAATTGAAATAATTAAACTCTTGAATAGCGATCAATTATTAAATTAGAGATATGAAACTACGGTGAATTGTAGGCATATTAAGGATTTAACTTTACAATCTTGCTAAACATTATAACTCAATCATCACTCCTTTTACGCTATATTACTTTTTATATAAAAAGTAATATAATATATACTATATAAAATATATTTATATAATATAATGTTATCCTTAGTGGTTTATTCTAGATTAAGTATTAAAATGGTTAGTATTCGTAAGTTACTGGTAGTATGGTTAGCCGTGAATTGGCTTATAATTATATTACTTGCGATGTTGTTTGATAATAGTTTCTAATTCAACATAAATATATAAAAGTCAGATAAATTTTTAAATTTTATTATATAAAAGTCATATAAATGTTTAAAATTTCATTTGTATTCTAATTCATAATGTATGGTTGGTATAGTTAAGTAATTATTTTGTTGTATATTGTTTTTCATCTTTTATGAATTTTAGAGTCTTGTCTTTTATTTACGTACTAAGTTTAATTTTGTTTGAATATGTGATTTCATCCAAAATGTCATAAAGTTTGAATTGCTACATTGTATCTGTAATGTTTCATATCACGTCGCGTTATATTTCCGTTCAATTTTGTATTTTCTATCTTAACGTCTAAATAAACTTATTTTCTTCTCTTTCATTTGTATATGTAAAATTTGGATATACTCCTCTCCTTCTTTTCCTTCCATTTCTTTCCCTTCTCTTTGTAGTAGGATTGATTTCTTATGCCCTTTCTTTATTCCTCTTTCTTTTTCTTTTTCTTTATTTCTTATTTTCTTTCTTTTTTTACTTTAATCTGCTTTTTTTCTTTCTTTTCTTTTTATGGAATTAATAATTTTTTTATATATTTGTTTCTTTGCCTACTATGGAAAATTTTCAAAAATATAAAAAGAAGTGATGTTTCATTATATTTCATTCATAGGATTCGTCGATAGAACCGCATTTCTGTCATTTCCGGTCCCCATCGTGAAGAAATTACCCGGGATTCATTTGAGCGTGTCATAAAATTTAAAATTTTACAAAAGTAACAGTATTTCACTTTTGTTTATACATACAAGCTGCCAAACAAAATCCTCACACTTGCTTTGATAAAGTCCGTCAGAGGACGAAACGCTCCGGTTCAGATATGTTTACTTTTTGTCTTCATTCTTCTATGGCACGTTTTGCTTTTGGAACCCTCTTTCGGCTTCTTGTTTTCCAGTCAACTTTGATCTTTAAAAAATTAAATTCAATGTCAATCGTCATCTTGTCTTTTTTTTTTACTACTCTTTTATTGTTCACTCTCCTTAAAAGAAGTCAATTCTCATGTGGCTTCATTGTTCTTGGGGTGAAATTATATATATATATATATATATATATATATATATATATATATATATATATATATATATATATATATATATATATACATAGTCTTAAGGTGTGCTATATTTATGGGGTAAAGTGCTCAATATCAGAGATAGAGTGTGTGTAAATAATAACCGCCAAAATAGACTACCCACAATGCACCACTGACCCGTATATATATAGCCGAGAAAAAAACAGCACACGTGTCCTGACGATTGCGTCTAGCAATAAACAGACTGTCGCCTCTAAGTGTTGACTTCTATGTTCACTTTTATATATATATATATATATATATATATATATATATATATATATATATATCATGAGAGAAACTTGGTAGACGGTTCCCTTCGAGGCCATCGATAGATGTGCTAACACGAAGTCGCAAGTCATCGTGACCGAGGCTTTGAGCGTGTTGGAATTGATTAAATTGTTGATCATGCTAGATAACACGCTCTCTTCCAGAAACTGTAACTAAGATCTGCTCAGCATAGTTACAGTATAAATCACAAGTGTGCCTTGTGGGTGTTGAGCAAACACAAAAGTGTCTGAGCGAGCATCTGCAATAGGGATTGGCTAGCCGCCCTAGTAGACGGGTATCCTTGAATACGAGTGGCCAGCTACATATATATATATATATATATATATATATATATATATATATATATATATCAATTATGTAGTGCGTGTTCAATTTATATAACGTAAATCATTCATACGAAAAACAAATAATGAAGTTAATTATATGGCAAGAATCACTCTCGCAAACAATATTTAATAATAAAATACAATCAACCTCGAATCCGTTAATGAATGGTATAATCCTTGTTTATAAATTCCGGTTTTATCAGGTCTTATTTTTGCTACTAGCTCGGCTTTCAGTCGTTTCATACGACCATCATCAGGTAGAAAATTAGGTAAGGTTTTTAAATCCAGGTAATAACGAGACATCGAAAGATAGTGCAGACCGAAAGAGGTGTTTTTAGAAATGTGATATTGTTAACTGTAAGAATAATTTTGGAGCGTGCAGTCACGACGCTAAGGTTGAATTTTGTTAAATTTTAAAATTGTGCGTTCTTGTACTGTAGATTCGAGGTTGATTGTATTTTATTATTAAATATTGTTTGCAAGAGTGATTCTTACCATATAATTAACTTTTTTATTTTTTTTTTCGTATGAATGATTTACGTTATATATATATATATATATATATATATATATATATATATATATATATATATATATATATATAACATAACATAATAGACAAAAATGGAATTAAGTTTAAAATGATATGCTGGACATAAAAAGATAAGACCAAAGATCTCATTCCTTCCCCTTTCTGTCACCAGTCTTAATTGTTTTATTACCCCTTAAGCAAAGGAAAATTTTTACACCAGTCCAAGAAGAATTTGGATTACTACTACACACCTAAGACAATGGCTAAACATAAGAAAACATAAGGAAAAAATTTATTCTTTTCAATAATGTGTTGAAATAACCATTCTTTGCCCGGTGAAGGTCACAAGACCCAAAATACGTGTAGCAAAAATATGGAAAATAAAGTATAAAAAATATAATACAAATAATATAATATAAAAATCCACATTATAATCAAAAACGTTTTTCGGCTTCTATTTTCTCTTTCATATGTATATTAATTTAATATATATATTAATTTAATTTCGAAAATAAAATTTACAACTGGAAGAAAAATCTACAGCTGAAAAAATGAAAGATGTAAAGAAAAGCAAAATTTCATGATCGTGCCATGTAAAAGGTTAAATTCATGAGTAGAAAAAAAGGATTGAAAAAGACGCGGAATAAAGGGAAAATATTGGAAATACTGTTTAGAAGCACAACCCCTGAAGACTGGAAATTTTACCAAGAAACATCGATGTCGGGATAAAATTTATATTTAAAAGTTACGTAATCTTTTCATATCAGTAACGCTCTTTTCTAATATTATTTTAATATTTTTAATATTGAGCACTGCATATAAAAATATCTTCAGTTTCGTTAATTTTAAATCTTACGCATATATATATATATATAAAAAAAATATATAAAAAAAAAAAGGGAATATAGCTCTTATCTCAAATGACAACTTAAAAGAGACTGTTTGACCAACACAAGGAATGTTAAAAAGATAAATAAATAAACAATAAAAAACAAATGAAAACTACAGACAAACGTTCGTTTTCTTCAACAAGACATTCATTTCTGTAGTTTACTGCTATAGCAAGCAGAGACAATTTTTTTCTCTCCCGATGATGGCCATGTTGGTCGAAACTAGTCGAGGAATATAAATGAAATAATAATAATAAAAGCATAAGAATATTAATCTACAACCCAGTATGTCTGAAGATTTTAATTGATTTTTCTAATAATTTTTATCGTTCAAAATATATATATATATATATATATATATATATATATATATATATATATATATATATGTTTTAAAGCGTTTCATCCCAAGCAAGACGAGAAGCCACTAGCACGCAAGGGGTTACAGAGAGTTGGAGCGAGAGCAAATAGGAGTGATAGAGGAAAGGATGAAGAGAAGGATAGGGGCATCTGGAGACATCGATTGACATTACACTTGAATAGTTGGAGATTATAGCTATCAGGGAAACAGGAAGAGGGGAGGGTGTTCCACAGGCGAGAGGTGCGAGACATGAAGCTATTGGAGTAGAAGAGACGGCTACATTTAACAGTTTCGACAGTGAACGCGTGTGAGCGAGATGCCAGCCTAGTTGAACGTTTAAATTCATGAAGTCTGGGAACCGGCAAAAGCAGCTCATCGGAGCAGTTACCATGAAAGTATTTGTAAAAGGGACAGAGGGAGGCGACGGCATGTATGTGAGAGAGCGACTGCAGACGAGCTGCCAGATCAGGGCCAATTACAATGCATATCTCTCTCTCTTTATATATATATATATATGAAGAAATATAGTCTTAAAGTGTGCTATATTTATGGGATAAAGTGCTCAATATCAGAGATAGAGCGTGTGTAAATATAAAAGTGAACATAGAAGTCAACACTTAGAGGCGACAGTCTGTTTCATGCTAGTGCATGACGATTGCACTAGCATGAAACAGACTGTCGCCTCTAAGTGTTGACTTCTATGTTCACTTTTATATATATATATATATATATATATATATATATATATATATATATATATATATATATATATATATATATATATAAACAAAGGAACATAATCCTTTAAGGAGAAAATATTATGAAAACATGTTGTTATGGTCCAGGTTAGGACCAAGGAAGAACAACACGAACACAAGAGTAGAAATAACGAAGATATATTACACGAAATAATAATACAAGATGTGGAAGGTGTTAGTATGACTGTCAGTCTAGTTTGGAGTGAACTACTATCGGCTAGACTCGATCCGTCTCTCTCTCTCTCTCTCTCTCTCTCTCTCTCTCTCTCTCTCTCTCTCTCTCTCTCTCTCTCTCTCTCTCTCTTGAGAAGCGTAGTATACATAGTGTTACAAAGAGTTCATGTTGTACTTATAGGTAAGGACCCATAACACAAATTTACAAGATTATTACAATATCTTGCTTCGTTTCACCGACCCAGACAGACGTGCCTAGAATAAGCATTTAACACACGCACAAACGCATACACAATACTATAAAAATCCAAGCAAATACAAAATTATTGCAACATCTCGCTTTATTTCATCGACATAGACGAAGTTGACATCTATAGACATTCTTCGCACACTTATACATATACATGAATTAACGTTACCCTCCAACATACACCTAGAGAAAC